>CM038795.1:25235509-25660177 GCA_021764765.1 Vicia sativa | reverse complement strand
TGTCAGGTGTCGTTGTCATTGCTTGTTGCGTTGTCGTGATTTTGTTGTTCGGGTTAAGGTCATGGCATACATTGCCTTATTATGTTGGCGGGATTGGCACCATGTTGGCCTAAATTGGCAAAATGTTAAAAGTTGAAGGCTTATGCCTCATTGATGCCCCCACCATCGGCAATGTTCTAAGTGGGAGTTTTACTCCAATGGTACCACATGCATGTGCACTACCGAGTTGTATTGAAGCTCCATAATTATAGTTGTTATGTTGATGTGTCAATTAATTTAAGTTGTTATCAAGACCACAAGTTGCAATATAATTGTTATAATTGTTGTCGTTGCAAATTGTTAGATATATGTTGTTGTAATCATTGTTGGTATTGTTGATATAACGGTTGTTGGATTATGTGAAGCGGTGAAGTATATGATCTACATTCTAATATATATTATTTATCAGAATTCAATTATATTGGTAGATATCTCACCCTTTCATTTGTTTCATTGCTTCCTTTATAATCGTAACGCAGTATTCGAGAATGAATAATTTAGTTGTTGTTAGTCCAAATCGGTTTAGTTGCTCGATACGTAGTGCCTGGGATGTTTAGTTATGTCGCTTTTACTATTGACTTTTATTGTTCTTATTATGTTGTTAACAACTAAATCATGTTGTGGAATAAATATGGTTAAGTTAATGATCCCTGCATATTAAATAAAATGTTCTTTGTTTTAAAAGTCAAGCAAGAGTTATGTGATCCTCCTCGATATGTTGTGTTGTTCAAGTTGAAATGTGGCATCCCATGTGTTGTATGAAAAATTAAAATAATTTTCCTTTATTTTCCTAGAATTTGGGGTGTTACACATTGTTAATATGATCGATGACTTACGCCAACACAATGACACCTTAGGATAGCGCTCAGATCTTCCAACAACGGAGCCGTGAAGAGATCAAAGAACGAGACGAGCTTTAGAGCCACAACCTTTGTCTCTGTGCCATCCGGGATGATCAAGTCCCATAAACTTTAAACCTCCCTGTTCAGCGACGTATGACTTAAAAAGACTCCACGGAGCATATCATCTTAGTTAATAATACCATGGCCTGATAGGGGCTATGATTCGTTAAAATTAAAGCTTATGGTCGAACTTTCGAGAATCCGCGTTGAGATGGTACATGGACTTTCCTCAACTCTCAGTGATCAGTTATCAAGACTTCAACAAGAAAATAATTCAGCAGTTCTCGACGAATTGCCATCGAAAGGTGCCAAATACCTCGCCAAGAATAACCACTAGCGTAATCATCGAGGGACTATATGGCGAATTAATGAAGAAACCATAAAGGTTTCACCCCAATCAGAAATCTTCGTGTATGCTCAAACACGAACCTCGTGGTCGGAAATTCAACGAGTCTGCCCGTAAACCAATGCAAGAGCATGGATAAGATCATCATCTGAGCAGAATGTTATGTGAAGGGTGAGGAGAGAAACATGGAGAAGAGAGCCCGAGATTCTAAAGAAAAGGGGAAGGACCGAGATGAAGGCGTCAGACAGCGAGCTCGTCCTCGGGATAATCCACCTTCAAAGGAGCGCCCCCGAGAAAGGCGGTCTCAACAGCCACCTCGCCACTCGAGTAGTCATATGAGACCTTTACTCCTTTGAATGCAAGAAAGGAGGACATCTGGAAGGATGTGAATCATTTGAATATGTTTACTGTCCCATGGAGACCTCGGTCAATGAACACAGTGATGAGAAGATATACAAAGGTGTGGTGTGCCTATCATAGAATTCGGGGACACTCAACGGAAGGTTGAACGGCCTTATGTCGGGAGATAGAAAGGTTGATTCAAGAAAGCAAGCTTTCATCCTACTTCAAGGACAATAAGGATCAATATGGAAAACGTAGTCCTCCACCCAAGGGAGGTGACACCTCTAGATCACCTTCAAAGAAGAAAAGGAAGGTGGTCGAAGAGGTTCGGGAGGTAAGGCTTACTCGGCACACCTTGAATACCATATCCGGTGGATTTGTCGGAGTAGATTCCACTAGTTCAACTCGGAAGAGGTACGCTCGGGGTGTAATGCAGGTGATTCAGGTCGGTCCCGCCGATGATGACCCAAGGTTGTGGCTTTTTCTCGGGAGGATGCTAAAGGAATTTTGCCACATGAGAATGATCCCAAGATAATTAAAGTACAAATCAGAGATTGGGGAGTCAAAAGGGTTATGGTAGACCCAAGTAGCTCCATTGATGTCATGTATTAGGAAGCTTTCAAAGGAATGGAATTTGACTCCAAGGAATTGTTGCCTTTTAGTGGAACCTTGATAGGATTTTCTAGGGAGCAAGTGCAGGTTCTGGGACATCTCTCAGTGTTGACCACATTTGGATATGACGAGAATGCTAAAGATGTTCGTGTTCGCTACTTGGTAGTGAATGCACCGTCTCTATACAACATTATTATTAGACGCTGTCGCACCCCAAAATTTGCCCTCCGTTTATTTTTATAAAAAATTTCGTGTGGCTCATTTGTCAAGCTTTTCAAAGAATATGAAATTTAGTTATGTTGACAATTAGTATAAGGGGCTCTCGTATTCATTCGAGTTTGTTTTTCTTGGTCATTGTAATTTCTCCGTCGGGCTTTAAGATTGTACACTGCACGTCGTTCCGTGTTTGTCATCATCTCGCTGGTTGGTTTCGTGAAAGAAAGGATGTACGGATTCGTGAATGTGAATGACATGGTAATTTTGACGCGCCCTCGCGTGTTCCGCTTGCATCGATTAAAAGTTCGAGCAAAATCATCCGTTGGTTTATAATTAAAAGTTTCTCACATGTGCGCATTTTTGGATATTTTATCTACCAATGGGAGGTTGATTGAGAATCGGGATGAATATCGCTCTCAAAAATATCATTGGCAAGGTTTGATTTTTAAAGTGGCTTCAATACTTCATCGGGGACACTTTTAAAGCGAGTTAACCCTAATTTAATACTTCGCAGGTGTTTATTTATTGCTTTGATGTTTACTATTTATTGCCTATTATTTCTTTATACTATCCTCGTGATATATTCCGATATTTCGGGCTTTTGGTTATGATTCATGATAAGCCCAATACCCGTGCTTCTAGGAAACATAAGTTTATATAGTGGTTGAGTAGCTTAGGTCCATTGGACATCCGTGTTCCTTGATCGACGGAAGACCACGACACTTAGAGTTGGTCTTTTAAGGAGTTATTGCATCGCATACAAAGTGCGGATGATAATTCTTGGACAGGGCCTATAACTCTAAGTATTAGGATATCCAAAACAAACCAACCGCCAAAGGATCTTTGAGTATCCCTTTAAGAGCCGCTCGAGTATACTTTTGAAGTATTATCCTCACGTTAGTCCGATCGGTGGAGATAATATTTCTAAAAAGGGATCCGAGACCTCGGAAGCATTTAGCATGAAAACACTAGAACCAACCTTATTTGGGGAATTGTTTGGTAGGCGCGGCCATGTCCCACCATCCGTGACCTTTTATGTGATTTACAAACTACATTTTCATCGATATCATCATAATTCATTCACATTGCATTTTGCATTAATTCATTCATTTTCATCATATGTGTTGCCATTTTTCGTATCTTTAAAGGCCTCATTTGTGGAAACAATGGATCACACATGGATTTAATCAAAAGCATAACCCGTGATCTCAAATTCAAGATCCCCGATACTCAAACTCTTGCTTAGAAGGAAAGTGAAATCGCTCAATTGAATAACTTCCATGCCGATATGGGTGGATCTTAGAACCTGCTGGACACCATCATGATCATGACGCCTCAAGGCCTTGGCGAAGTTTTTATGATGCTCCTCTACGATGTTTCACATTCCGTGATTTTCATTAGTCCCGATTTATCAAGAGTTGGAAAGGTTGTTGAATCGCCCTCAAGGATGATGTTCCTTTACCAAAGTTAGAGAATCTTTGATGCAAAAGATATAGCTGCCTGCACCTCCCTATCGAGAAATAGACCAAAGTTAGTAGGAAAGGGTATCTCAAGGAAGTTTTGGAACAAAGAGTCAAGAATTGGCAATGTCGAAGAAAATTGGATGTCGCTCAATTTGTTCTAGCTTTGTTAATTTATGGGTGGTTTTGTTTCCCAAAGAATGATGATGATTATATAAGCTACCGCCATTGGTGTTTTCTCTCTCGATAACCCTCAGACCGCACTACTTATGGACATGCTCCTCAACATACATATCCGATATGAGAAGAAAAGGGAGTTGTAATGTGTTGTCTGCTTTGCTCTATTCATGGTCAAGTCTCATATCCTCAGCCGAGGACCGTGGCCAAAATTTTAGAGAATTTGAGTTGGTCTCGTGGTTGGCTTCTCTCGCTAGTGGCTTTTGGTACTTCCATTGGTACACCGGGAGGTCATCACACACGTGGGGCATTTCCTAACGCTCCATTGATGGATCCCAAGGTTGCATCAACTACAATCCTAGGTTGGTTCTCAAACAATTGGGTTGTCCTATGGAAACCGCACCTAGGGAAGAACTTCCGAGAGAGTTTATCTTATTAGACTTTGGTGAAGATGTTGGTTTGTTGAAACAAATGCGTAAAGCTTGGACTCAAGTTCATAGGAAGGGAGCAGAGCTTAGAAAAGAGGGAAACGGGATGGTGAACCTTATGAATCCGGATCGAGGAGGGTAATGGAGGTAAAGTTACCATTCACGTGGAGGTTCCGTTGAGGTGCCAGCTTGAAGTTACTCATGTTCCTATTGAAGAATTCAATAAGCTCAAGCTAACCATTACCGAAATGCAAGTCAAGAGGATCGACAACAAGCCACCCTTACTCGTGTTACTCGAGAGAGGGATGACTCACGAAAGTCTCTAGAAAGAGATGATGAGTTGCTAAGGAGTCAAGAGCTTGTGGAGATAGAAAAGAAAGCTAAGTTCCGTAAAAGACAACTTGATGCCGCCAACTTCGAGCTAAGAGAGTTCAATCGAAAGTTGGCCTTTAACAAAGAAAGAGGAAAGCCTACGCGATGAAGAGCGAGCCATCAAAGCGAAGTCGGATTTGAAGACAACTCTTACCACTAAAATCCAAGAGTTGAAAGCCGATTAAAGGACATTGAATCCAGCTTGCACGCTGCCTCAAAGAAGAAGCCCGTTGGTGCGAAAATGGACCCGAGGAATTAGCCTGTGAAAATCCAGAGTTGGACACGCAAGAGATCTTGTGGTCCTGGGAGGCGTCGATGTAGAGTTGGAAGTCCAATGAGGGTTCAAGAGGAGGCCTGCGCCGTAACGAGCTTTAAACAGAGGGGAAACCATTTTATTCTAGAAGAAAGTAACAAAAGCTTGTATGACAACCACTGTGTCCGGTTGAATTCGCATAATCGATGGTAGAGGTCCCATGGAGACTACAATCGGTCGTCAAGATTTAGAAGAAACCGAGTGCCCCCGGGTGGAGTATTTCATCGATCTTTGCAGACATGGTGGGGCGATTCCAACAAGAGATAAGAGATTTCAGCCCCAAGAGACAACACTTCCGATCTTTTGTCGCTTTTATGTTTTATTCAGCTCCATTGTACTTGTTGAACTAAAGCAGACCTGCGAGTCTTGCTCTTTTTAATTTCTCCACAAAGACTAATGTTTGTATTTCGACTATTATGTTTGAATGAAGGAGCTGATTATCCATGTGTGTGTGCTAGTTATTATTCAGTGAATGAGTCCGATAAGGATCCTTGAAAATGGAAACACGGCCATAAGCATTTTTGCATTAATCATACATAATCATGCATTTTTCTTTATTAAAAAAGAGGACACCAAACTCATTACGTGTCATTTCACCCAGGGATTCAAGCTGAACATCCGAAGCCCGTACGAAACTAGAACTAACGTAAGAAGAGCAATGGATCAATACGCGATTTAACCAACAAATTTATGCAAGATGATATTGATACGCTGAAGACAAAGATGGATCGCTTAATGGAAATGCTTACACCAAGATGTAAGAGAAGAGGAAAGGGCACATCACCGCCGCCGTCACTGGTTATCACCGAGTAGCAGCCTAACAACACGCCTAACAACGCGGCTAACAACACAGCCTAACAACGATCTAACAATGCAACCGCCATTCCTCCCCGCATCACCGAAACATGAGAACTCTCCGAGGCGATACTCCATTTCCAAGAGCGTAGCACTTAATCCTCCATTCCATGGAATGCCATTTGATTTCCTCAACGGAGCAGAATCAAGGAACGCGCTGCCGCCATGTCGCTAACCGAGCCATGGAAGTGACGAGCAAAGGCAAGAAGAGGATGGACAAGAGCATCTGTGGTCAACAACCTCAAGGTGAGGAAGAGCAACAAGATGAGTATATGAGGCAATTTATCGAACGCGGCACCGTGGGTAATCCAACTCCTTTCCGTGACGGGCCGCCCGCAGGATGTAAGGAACTCACGATCAAGTGGGAGCCGAGAGGAAGAATGTTATTGGCCCGAAAGTGCCGGATATGTGTCTCAGACCGATGTGGTCATTCCGCCAAAATTCAAGGTGCCGATTTTGAGAAGTACAAAGGGGTAAGTCATCCAGATACCCATCCGAGAATGTATCCGCAAGATGGCGGCACATGTTAATAACAAAGCAGCTAATGGTCCACCGCCAAGATAGCTTTCGTGGGCATCTTTGGATTGGTATATGCATTGGAAAAAGCAAATATCCGCCTTGGGACGACTTGTCCAATGCTTTCTTCAAACAATACCACTTCAATACAACTATGGCCCCAATCGTACAACTTCAAAACATGTCTCAAAAAGGATAGGAATCGCTAAGGAGTACGCCCAGGTGGAGAGAGGTGGCTTCAGGGTGCAACCGCTTTAGTCGAAAGGGAGCGAATGATTTGTTTATGGGAACATTGCCCATACAATATTACGAAAGGTTGATTGAAGCACTTTCTCAGATTTCTAATCGGTGATGGTGGTGAGAGGATCAAGAAGGATCAAGACGGAAAGATTTCGGAGGAAATGTAGGACCGTCTCATGTAAAGAAGGTGTTCAATGGTTTCAAGAAAAGAGGTGAAACCAATGTCGATATGGAGCCGGAGGAAGAGGAAGGGTAGGTCACAGCCTAGATCCGCTCCCGCCTGTGTCCCTATATGTCATATCCTATGTGGCTGCCATGCAATTTCCAAGTATGTCGATCAACAACCAATGCAAGTGCTAATGCAATATTCAACTCAAGTTCCACCAATCAAGTTCAAAGAACAACAACAACATCCAATCAGAGTCAAAACAAAGTGCGGTTCAACAGAAGCCCGCACTACCACAAGTATACCAAAGAAGAAATTCAACCTATTCCTATGACATACTCAAGTTCATCGCCGATTTAATCCAAGATGGGAGAGTGGTGCCAAGAGAATTGAAGCTGCTCTGTGGCCTCCCAAGCCTTGGTTTAACGAGAATGCCGATGTGTTTTCCATGCCAACTCTCCGGCACACTACGTAGGATTGCTTCGCTTTTAAATGCAAAGTCCAGAATTAATCGACCGGAAGTTGACTTTCACCGATGTTCCTAACATAGCTAACAATCCATTGCCGGGCATGGGACATCATCGCGGAACGCTTTAATTGAAGAAAGTAGTTTGGTCATGGAGGTAGGCGCTTGAAAGTGTCTTTGAAGAAGGTTTGGAAGAATTGAAGAAGGCCGATTTAGTGGAAGAAGGTCACGGTATCTCGATTTGCCAAGACAACCCGTAATGTTGTGAAAAGTTTAAAAGTATTTGCAAGGATTAATGTACCAAAGATTGGTCCAGTTTTAGCCGAGCTCCCGCAAATGGAAGTAGATGTAGTGGTCCCACTCATCAATAATAGGAGGCTTCATATATCTATCCAAGAAGAAGAGCAAGATTTAGGGAGCCAATGACGGTTTATCCTCCCGTCCGAATCCCTATGAAAATACAAGAGCTGCCTTGAGTTATGAAACTGTTGTCGAGGTGGCAAGCCAATGGTGTTGAAGAAACCATCGTTGAAAACATCACCGTCAGTGGTATGACCCAGCGGTCGAGTTTATCATCAAGATTTAATGAAAAATAGAGGTGCCGAAAAAGTGTCAGATATTCCTCCAAAGAAAGATGGAGCTGTCGATTTGAACGCGGAAGAGTTAAGGGATATCTTCAAGCCGAGCGATGAGACGTTAAAGATCATTAAGAGGAGTGACTACAAAGTAGTTGACCAACTTAGTCAGACTCCAGCGAAAATCTCAATCTTGTCCCTTTTAAAAAGTTCAGAGGCCCACAAGATGGCTCTGTTGAAATTTCTTGATAGCTCGTACGTAGCGGAAGATATCACCATCAATCAGTTAGATGCTGCGGTTTCAAACTTAAATGATGGCAGCTGTTTGTCATTCACCGATGCTGATCTCCCTCAGAATGGAGGTAGCCATAATATGGCTCTTCATATTTCTGTTACATGTGGTGGAACAACTCTTGCCAGAGTTCTAGTTGATACAGGCTCAGCTCTGAACGTAATCCCGAAGACGACATTGGCTCACCGCAGTAGAAGGCGCTTTGAAACCCGCCTCTCTAATGAAATTTCGACGGATCGCGGGATGGCGATAGGGGAGATTGATCTTCCAGTGCTCATCGGACCTCAAATCTTCAATATTACTTTTCAGGTGATGGATATCTTTCCAGCTTATAGCTGTTTGTTGGGAAGACCTTGGATCCATAGTGCAAAGGCGGTCACCTCAACTTTACATCAGAAACTGAAGTTCTTGTTAAACAACCAGATTGTGGAAGTTAGTGGTGAGGAGGACTATCTAGTACCATGTGTCCGAATTCAAATATGTGGATGTAGGAGATGAAGTGCACGAAACCCTCTTTCAAGCTCTAGAAATTGTCGAAAATGTGCAAAAGGAAGTGAAGATCACTGAAAGGCCCAGAGGTAATATAACCTGGCAAGATGTTAAAGCTCTTATTGAGGCTTAAACCCAAGGTTGGGTACAGTGATAAATGTTGGAAAAGAAGGACAAGGTTGGACTTGGTTATCAATCATACTCCGGATCACAGAAATTCGAGATGGGAAAAGGATGGACCTTCGCTCAGAGGATGTTTTTGTTGCAAAAGGTTTCGCTCCGAAAAGGCTATCAATGCCATCAAGATGATGAGCATGCAGTGGAGCTTTCCCAGATGGTGTTCAGATTCTCCTTGTGGCACTCAAGAATTGAGCGTCAAGGATGTTACCCCTATCATTTCGCTTTCAAAGTAATTTCTTGTTTTCAATTAAAAAAATCATGCTCGCCCAAGGCACAAAGGATTGCTTTGTGGCTTGAAATTTCATCTTCAATAAAAAGCGATTTTGTTATTCAGTTTGAGATCCCTTTTGTTGTTTTTACTTTACGCTCCAAAGGCATCTTAAATAAAATAATTAAAAAACAACAACATTTTCACTATTTTACGCTAAGATAAACATACACATCTAAAAATAAAATCAATCATTTATGCAGATCACACTGGCGAGATTGTTGAACATAGCCATGCTATAACTCCTCTTGACTTCGATTTCCGATCAACCAAGCCAAGATGAAGGTGAAGAAGACTATGAACTCCTCAAGAGTTAGCGATCCGATTGAGCACGAGGAGAAGATGATTCAACCTCATCGTGAACCGTGGATGTGATCAATCAGAGGAGGATCTCAAAGAAGTCAAAGTTGGAACCGCCTTGGGCAAGAGATAAAAGATGAGTTGGTCACCATCGAGAGTTTGCGTATGTGTTTGCCTCGGTCGTATCGTGATATGCCCGACTCGATCGTACATTGTTGTACATAAGTTACCGCTAAAGCCCGAATGCTCGCCCGTGAAGCAGAGACCGAGGAGAACGCATCCCGAAATGGCTAAAAAGATCAGAGACGAAGTAAAGAAGCAGTTCGACGCCGGTTTCCTTCATGTCGGTATATCCAGTTGATTGCCAACATTGTACCCGTCCCCAAGAAGGATGGAAAGGTTCGGATGTGTGTAGACTACGAGACTTGAATAGAGCCAGCCCGAAGGACGACTTTCCCTTACCTCACATTGATGTTTTGGTCGATAGCACCGCTCAGTCGTCGGTTTTCTCCTTCATGGATGGTTTCTCCGGTATAACTAGATCAAGATGGATCCCGCAGACATGATGAAGACAACATTCACCACCCCACGGGCACCTTCATACAAAGTCATGCCTTTCGGATTAAAGAATGCGGGTAACTTATCAAAGAGCCATGGTAGCTCTTTTCCATGATATGATGCATAAAGAAATTGAGGTCTATGTGGATGATATGATTGCCAAGTCTCAAACCCAAGAAGAGCACATTGTCCATCTCAGAAAGTTGTTTGAAAGGTTGAGAAAATACAAACTTCGATTGAATCCTAACAAGTGTACTTTGAGTCCGGTCCGGGAAACTACTTGGATTCATAGTAAGCGAGGTATCGAGGTAGATCCCGATAAAGTGAAAGCTATTCAGAAATGCCGACCAAGAACGGAGAAGGAAATTCGTGGTTTCTTGGGACGCTTAAATTACATCTCCTTGCTCATATCACATTTGATGCCTACTTGTGAACCTTTGTTCAAATTGTTGAAGAAAGACCAAGCCATTGTATGGAATGATAATTGTCAGCGAGCATTTGATAAGATCAAGGAATACTTACAAGAACCGCCTATCCTGATACCGCCTGTGCCTGGAAGACCTCTCATAATGTACCTCACTGTACTCGAAGGATCTATGGGTTGTGTTCTGGGGCAACATGATGAAACAGGAAGAAAAGAGCATGCAATATATTATCTGAGTAAGAAGTTCACCGAATGCGAAAGTCGGTACTGTTGGAGAAAACTTGTTGCTTTAGCAACCGCTTGAGGCGAAGACATGGTGTGTCACACTACAATGCTGATATCCAAGATGGATCCTATCAAATATATCTTCGAAAAGCCAGCTTTGGTTGGAAGGATTGCACGTTGGCAGATGTTACTATCCGAATACGATATTCAATATGTAACTCAAAAAGCTATCAAGGGAAGTGTGGTATCAGAATATCTCGCCCACCAACCTATGGAGGACTATCAACCGATGAGGTTTGACTTCCCAGATGAAGATGTCATGTTTATCAGAGAATGCAACATTCCCGGACGAGAGGAAGGACCCGAACCAGGATCCCGGTGGACACTTGTGTTTGATGGAGCGTCCAATGCAGTAGGGCATGGAATAGGGGCAATCATAACTTCCCACAGTGTTTTCATATTCCTTTCCGCTGTGATTTGTTTTGATTGTACCAACAATATGGCGGAATACGAAGCTTGTATTTTCGGGATAGAAGCAGCCATTGATTTGAGAATCAAAATTCTTGAAGTTTATGGAGATTCAAAGACTCGTCGTTTGCCATGTCAAAGGAGAGTGGGAAACTCGAATGAAAAGTTAATTCGCATGCAGATCATGTCTTGTCGATACCATACTTTGATGAGATTACTTTCCATCACATTCCTATAGAGGAAAATCGCTTAGGCGATGCTTTAGCCACTTTGTCTTCAATGTTCAAGGTCAAGGGCTAACGAAGCACCTTCCATCACTATCGAGCGCCTAGATGAACTCGCTACCGTATGATGGTTGATGAGGAAATTGACGGTAAACCTTGGTTTTATGACATCAAGCAATATATAGAGAATGACGAGTACCCGTAAGGGCATCTATCACGATAAGAAGACTTTGAGGAAGTTGTCGCCAACTTTTCTTGAGTAGTGGGGTGTTGTACAAGCGAATTTTGATTTGGTCTTACCGGATGTGGATAGACACGAAGCATCAACTCATCAAAGAAATTCATGAAGGTTCTTTTGGTGTTCACGCAAATGGGCACGCAATGGCAAAGAAGATTCTCAGGGCTGGTTACTATTGGATGACCATGGAAACAGACTGTGTTGTTTATGCGATGAAATGTCACAAGTGTCAGATTCACGCTGATAAGATGCATGTGCCATCCTCACTCGAATGTTTTGACCTCCTTGGCCATTCTCATGTGGGGAATTGATATGATCGAATGATTGAGCGAAAGCTTCCAATGGACATCGCTTCATACTAGTCGCCATAGATTATTTCACCAAGTGGGTTGAGGCTGCTTCATATGTGAATGTGACACGACAAGTGGTTACCCGATTTATCAAGAACAACATAATTTGTCGCTATGGTACTCCTAGCAAGATTATCACTGACAATGGGACGAATTTGAATAACAAGATGATGAAGGAGTTATGTGACACCTTCAAGATCGATCACCACAACTCATCTCCCTACAGACCAAAGATGAATGGTGCTGAGGCGCCTAATAAGAATATCAAGAAGATCCTTCGAAAGATGGTGAAGACGCATAAGGATTGGCACGAGATGTTGCCTTCGCTTTGCAATGTAACGCCTATTCGCACTTGACCGGAGCGACACCTTACTCACTTGTGTATGGTATGGAGGCGTGATTCCTATAGAAGTTGAGATTCCTTCTCTCAGAGTTCTGATGGAAACGGAGTTGAAAGAGGCGGAATGGGTCCAGAATAGATACGACCAACTCAATCTGATCGAAGAAAAGAGGCTGACAGCAATCTGTCATGGCCAACTTTACCAGAGTGCGTCCCCGTGAGTTCAAAGTGGGTGAATTGGTGCTAAAGAGGATAATCTCCCCGCACAGAGACCCCCGTGGAAAGTGGGTGCCAAACTATGAAGGACCATACGTGGTAAAGAAAGTTTTCTCGGGAGGAGCTCTTGTCCTCACCAACATGGATGGAGAAGACTTGGCACACGCTATCAACTCAGACGCGGTCAAGAAGTATTATGTCTAAAAAAAAGAGGAAAAAATTAAGCCCGGTAAGCTGAAAACCCGAAAGGGCGGCTTAAGCAAAAAAGGGTAAATGTCCCGGTGAACCGAGATCTTCCGAAATGGTTCACGCAAAAGTTAGGGAATGTGTAAGGACATAATGCTGCAGTACACATCTCCGTGCCCCAACAAAAGCTCATATGGAGAGGATTAGTTCAATCACCATATTCAGAAGTGAAGTGATGAAGAATAGCAGTCAGGAGGGGGAATAGCATGTTTCGGTCCAATGAAGTTCAGTTTCAATTTCGTTGTTGTTTTAAGAAATGTGTAATAGATTTACTTTTTCCGTATGTTCTTCCTAAAGGAATGTGCATCTTTATGTACAAAAATCTCTACTTATGAGTTGTTCTTCTCATATTTTAAATAAAAATTGTTCAGTTGAACTTCATTTCTTATCATACTTTTTATCTTTTCCGCATGATTAGCTTAATGCTGCTGATTGTTTTAGATAAAATTCAAATCATTCAAAATGGTGAAACAGTGAGATTTTGAAACTTAAAATTGCTTTGATTTACGGAATGATGGGGGGTGACGGACTCTCTAAGTATTACGCTTTTCCTCGGAATTGGAGTACCTCCGTATCCTTCTTGATGATTGCGAGTAATCATAAGATATTTTCCCGGTGAGGAAATCTTTGCATTAGCATCCATAACTTGGGTTGTGGCCATTGTTGTTCGTCTGATTTTCAGCGGTGTTGGGAATTCAGTTGATAAACCAATACATCAACCAGTATACTCACGCATGCATTCATTCATTCATCCATGTCATATCGCGGTACAGTCATGCATAAACCCTTGCCAGAGTTTGGAATCTGTTCAGAAATTTTGGAGGTGGAGGTAAAGGTTCTCAGACGATATATTTATCTTTTTCTCCCCAGTGCTGGGTGAGCGCTTGGGTGACAGACAATCGACAATAGTGTCAATTATCCAATGAAGTCTCTTTCCCAGAGAATTGATTGATCATCCCCAGTGAACTCTTATGACAACAAGATCGTTCAATTGGACTCCCCAGTGGTATCTTCCTTCTCTCAACAGTCAGGAAATCATGCATCATTTGCATTAGAAAAAAATCACATCATGCATATCATATCATGCATATCATACCCATGCATTAGCTTCGGCTATTTGTTTTGCAGGTTTTTCAACTGAAACTGTAAATGTCCTCATAAGGATCAAAATTGAAGGATTAGTTCTCAGACGACAAATTATCCTCTTCTCTCCAGCACAAGTTATATCCTTGTATGGATCTCAACAACTGATGGTTTCTCCAATCGAGATGTCTTCCCCAGCGAACAGTTCTCTCTTTCAGATGGACTCTAATGTCAGCAAAATTATTCAACCGGGAATCCCCAGTGAATTTTCCACACGGTTTTCTTACGAAGTTTCCCCAACGAAGCTTATTTACTCCCCAAGTGGGTCTCCTTCAGAAAGGATTACTACAACATTATTCTTGGTATTTTCAAAGATTTCTTTCAGACAAGAATCTTCTCAGCAAATACTATTGGCAGTGGCTTCCACAATATACTTCTCTGAGCGGTTCTCAGAAAATTACATCAAACTTCTGGTGCGTTTATTTCCCCAGTAAGTTATCAACTACTCAACAATAAATATCCACCAGGTGGGATGTTTATTCAATCTCAAGATATTTCTCCAACTCAGACGTTGATCCACATATCCACTTGCTGCAACGCATTGTCCGTACAATGTCAGCAAATTGAAGCTCATTACCCTAGAAGTTTTTCATCCGGTGCGAATCGATTCTTCTATCAACGGTAAAGCTATCTGCATACAAATTGAAGATCTTGTCAACTCGAAGTTGTTCAACATGTCCGTACATGTTAAGAATCTCTCATCATAAATGTCGGAAACAAGATTTACCGACTTCATAAACATCTATATCGCGCTGGTGTGCTGGATATTGTTTTGTTTACCCCCAGAGCATTGTACTCTCGGGTGCGCTACTGATTTCGTTCTGCTTGTAACTCGGAAGTTACACGGTCAAAGACATTCAGCATGCCATGGCTCCTCGCACCTTCGTGCACCAACAATTCCGATATTGTTCTAGCCATATATTCAGAGAACTCTTTGTTAAGTTCTCAATCATGTTATTCAGAGAACTCTTTGTTAAGTTCTCAATCCTGTCAATTAGAGAACTCTTTGTTAAGTTCCCAATCATGTCATTTCAATTCTGTTTAAGGTCTCCAGGTATTCCTTAGTCAACCAGAGAACTCTTTGTTAAGTTCTCAATCATGTCATTTCAATTTTGTTTAAGGTCTCCAGGTATTCCTTAGTTTTCAGAGAACTCTTTGTTAAGTTCTCAGTCATGTCTTTTTTTCAATATATTGTTTTTCTTTTCGCTTGAGAAGTTCGTTTCTCTTCTCATAGCATTCTCGTTAAAATTGTTGTCAAACTCATTTCGGTTACACAGTTATCCCCAGTGTTGTCGAAATCTCCTAGTTATTTCTCACCGTGTACTTTTGTGTTAAAGCATTCCGTTAATGCTTAGTAAGTTTTCTCTTCAAGTGTTTTTCTTGGCTCCGTAGTCAAGATATGTTGTCTATTTTCTTTTGTGGCTTTGGTTTCTCGCGTAGGGCAAATTTTCGGGGTTCTCTAGTATTCAATCCTCTTCCACCTTGAACGTTCAAAAGCCGTCAATCTTTCTCACTTACCAGGTCTAAGATGATTGAATAGGGGCAACTGTCGCATCCCAAAATTTGCCCTCCGTTTATTTTTATAAAAAATTTCGTGTGGCTCATTTGTCAAGCTTTTCAAAGAATATGAAATTTAGTTATGTTGACAATTAGTATAAGGGGCTCTCGTATTCATTCGAGTTTGTTTTTCTTGGTCATTGTAATTTCCTCTGTCGGGCTTTAAGATTGTACACTCAGACGTTCGTCCTGTGCTTGTCATCATCTCTGTTGCTGGTTTCTGTGAAAGAAAGGATGTACGGATTCAGGAATGTGAATGACATGGTAATTCTCGGATGCGTCCTCGTGTGTTCCGCTTGCATCAGATTAAAAAGTTTGGAGCAAAATCATCCGTTGGTTTATAATTAAAAGTTTCTCACATGTGCGCATTTTTTGGATATTTTATCTACCAATGGGAGGTTGATTGAGAATCGGGATGAATATCGCTTCCTCAAAAATATCATTGGCAAGGTTTGGATTTTTTAAAGTGGCTTCAGACGCCCTTCTTTCAATGCGTTGGAGGCAACCCTATCAACAATATATCTTACTATGAAGTATCAGTTGGGAGAAGGCCGAGTCGGAATAGTCCGGGACGACCAAGGGTTAGCCCGAAAATGTTACAAGGATAACATGGAAATTAAGCAGAAGTCAGTTTTGATTGAGGAATCGGCATACCACAAGGCAAACGTGGTTGATATCGATCCTAGGGAAGATCCTCACGAAGATAGTCTGGTTCCCCAGGAGGAGACAAAGGAAGTTCAAATTGGTTCTCAATCATCTGAAGTTACCCACCTTGGTACTCAAATGACCACGGAAGAGGAGGCAGAGGTAATTGAGGTTCTAAGACAAAATATTGATATTTTTGCCTGGAATCCTTCAGATATGCCTAGTATAAACCCGGACGTTATGTGCCACCACTTGGCTCTTGATCCTGATGTAAAACCCATGTCACAACGGAAAAGGAAGAGTGGTGAGGAGAAAAGGAAAGTAATTATAGAAGAGGTTGACAAGTTGCTAAAAGTCGGATTCATTGGTGAATTCCAATACCCGACTTGGCTGTCTAACATGGTGATGGTTAAAAAGAAAACTGGCAAATGGAGGATGTGCGTTGACTTCACGGACCTTAACAAGGCATGTCCAAAGGATCCTTATCCACTTCCTCACATTGATCGGTTGATAGACGGTGCTTCCGATTTTCGTTTGTTGAGTTTCTTAGATGCTTATTCCGGGTATAATCAAATCAGGATGAATGCAATGGATGCTCCAAAAATGGCTTTCATGACAGATCGAAGCAATTACTACTATGAGGTAATGTCGTTTGGCTTGAATAATGTTGGGGCAACGTACCAGCGACTTATGGATATGGTATTTGCTCTAGAGATCGAGCGGAACATTGAAGTTTATGTCGATGACATGGTTTACAAAACAGTTGAAGAACACAGAAGTATATCCTGGATCTAGAGGAAACCTTCGCGGCAGTAAGAAAGTATAACATGCGCTTGAACCCGGATAAATGTATGTTCGGGGTACAAGCCGACAAGTTTTTGGGCTTTATGTGGACCAGTCAAGGAATTGAGGCCAACTCGGATAAGTGCCAAGCAGTAATCAACATGCGGAGTCCCACTACTGTTTGTGAAGTTCAACAGCTGACTGGCCAATTAACAGCTTTGTCCCGATTTCTGTCATGCTCTGGAGATAAATCAATTCATTTCTTCGCAGCAATAAGGAAAATGGCTGATTTTCAATGGAGTAAGGCATGTGAACTAGAATTCCGGTAGGTAAAGCAGTTCTTCTCGGCTCCACTAGTGTTGTCTAGACCTAAGGAGAATGTTCCTGTGGTTTTATATCTGGTCGTCTTTGACAGTGCCATTAGTTCTGCGTTAGTCCAAGATGGAGAAACTGGTGAACGCCCGGTAAATTTCATCACCATGGTGTTGAAAGGGGAGGAATTAATGTATCAGAAGATCGAACGCCTAGCTCTGGCATTGGTAACAACTGCGCAGAAGCTGAGGCACTATTTTCAGGGTCATCCAATCCAAGTAAAAACAAATTTTCGTTGAAGTAGATATTCAAGAAGTCGGACCTAGCCGGGAGAATGATGTCATGGGCTGTAGAACTCTCCGAGTATGACATTAAGTTCACTCCTCAAATGAGCATAAAGTTTTAGGCATTGGCAAATTTTGTAGTGGAATTCAGTTCCCCGGCAAGGATGGAGGCGTCAGCAAAATGGGTTCTCTCTGTAGACGGCTCGTCCAACCTAAAGGGAAGTGGTGTCGGGGTAGTCCTGGAAGGTCCAGACGATATTATTTTGGATTATTCTCTGTGTTTTGGTTTTCAAACTAAAAATAATCAGGTTGAACACGAAGCGCTCATAGCTAGAATGAAATTGGCCTTAGAGGTCGAAGTAACACATTTGCTCGTCTGGACTGACTTTCAGTTAGTGGTCGGGCAGGTTGGTGGAAGTTTTCAAACAAAAGACCTTGTGTTATTGAAATATGTCCATCTGGCTTTGCAACTTTCAAAGAAAATTCAAGATTTTGATATTTGTCATTTTCCCGGGTAAGACAATGGTCGCGCCGAAACTTTTTTGATTCGCCTAGCCTTTTCTTTGTTGTCGGGCAAAACATCTTGTTGAAGATACTGGACAATCAGAGTCATCCATCAATTATCTTCGCTAATAGAAAACACTTCTTCTCTTTTGATGCTAGGCAATGTCAGAGTCTCTTGAATAACAGTCTTGTTCATTCCCGATCCTTTCGTACTAGTCAGGCGCGCAAGTAAAATACTATGGGTCGGGTACTATTGGCCTACCATGCTGAAAGATTGTGTACACTTTGTTAACTCCTGTTTGAAATGTCAAGCGTTTGTGCCCTCTATCCACATGTCTGCCGAACTCCTCCACTCCGTACTCTCTCCGTGGTCGTTTTATCAAGGGGGTGGATATCCTGGGGTCCTTTCCTATGGCGCCCAGGAAACTAAAGTTCCTCATCGTGGAGGCAGATTATTTTACTAAATGGTTGGAGACAGAGGCAGTAGCTCGGATAACAGTAGAGAAAGTATGGCGCTTTTACTGGAGGAATATTATCTGCCGATTTGGAATTCCTCGGGTCATTGTTTCGGATAATGAAACTCAGTTTGCAAGTTCTTCTGTAGTAGAATTTTGTAGAGAGCTTGATATTTTCAACAATTTTATTTTAGTGGAGCACCCACAAGCAAACAACCAAGCATAGTCGGCTAATAAAGTCATCTTGACCACCTTGAAAAAGAAATTAGACGATGCCAATGGTTTATGGGCGGAATGTTTTCATGAGGTCCTTTGGGAATATCACACCATTATTCATTCAACAACCCGGGAAACACCTTTCATAATGGTCTTTGGAGAAGATGTTGTGATCCCAGTTTAAGTTAGCTTGCCCACATGGCGTCGAGAGAATTTTAAGCAGGACGTCAACATCCAAGCTTTGAATGTCGAGGCTGACTTTTTGGAAGAAATAAGGAGTGCTACATATGTAAGAGAAATTGAAGCTAAACAAAGGGTATCCCGGAGATACAATCTAAAGGTGAAGCAACGAGGTTTCAAGGAAGACGGACTGGTCTTAAAAAAAGTCATTGATCCTACAAAGAAGGGGAAGTTGTCTCCTAACTGGGAAGGACCGTAGCGAGTTGTAGAGAAGCTGGAAAGAGGAGCCTACAAGCTGGAGACTTTGGATGGAATAGAAGCACCTAGAACTTGGAATGTAACTAGTCTTAGGCTTTATTTCAGTTAGACTTTGTAAGTTGATGTAATAAACTGTTGTACTCTTTTCCCTAGGCAAGGGCCAAGGTTTTTAATGAGGCACCTTAACAAATTTAGTCTATGTAAAGGGAAATTAGGATGTAATAAAGCTCCTTACTGAGTTCCATCTCGATGGTTCTTCAGCAAAGCACTGCGTTTGCCATATGGGTTTCCGACCGAGTATCATTTCAATGATGCTCCCCCAGCATAACTCTGTGTCTCGCCAAGGTTCATCCTCGTCAGGGACTTTGTTCCAAAACTCTGCGTTCACCATATGGGTTTCCTATCGAGTATTATTCCAATGATTCTCCCCCGACATAACTCGGTGTCTTGCCAAGGTTCATCCTCGTCAGTGGCTCTGTTCCAAAACTTTGCGTTCGCCATATGGGTTCCCTGCCGAGTATCATTTCAATTATGCTCCTCCGGCATAACTCGGTGTCCCACCAAGGTTCATCCTCGTTAGAGGCTCTGTTCTAAAACTTTGCGTTCTCCGTATGGGTTCTTTGCCGAGTATCATTTCAATGATGCTCCCCCGGCATAACTCGGTGTCCCACCAAGGTTCATCCTCGCCAGGGGCTCTATTCTAAAACTCTACGTTTGCCATATGGGTTCTCTGTCGAGTATCATTTCAATGATGCTCCCCCGGCATAACTCGGTGTCCCGCCAAGGTTCATCCTCGTCAAGGGCTCTGTTCCAAAACTCTACATTCTCCATATGGGTTCCCTGTCGAGTATCATTTCAATGATGCTCCCCCGGTGTAATTCGGTGTCCCACCAAGGTTCATCCTCATCAGGGGCTCTGTTCAAAAACTCTGTGTTCGTCATATGGTTCCCTTGCGAGTATCATTTCAATGATGCTCCCCCGATATAACTCGATGTCTATCCAAGGTTCATCCTCTTCAAAGGCTCTACTCCAAAATAAATAAATGTTTTTGCCGAGTTCTGTCTCCGTCAATTTTCAAAGCGAATTTTACATTTTACTATAATCACACTTAAAAGAATGCTTTGCTTATTCATATAACACCATTCAAGAATTTTGGAATCATTCCTTAGAGTATAAAAATTTATTGTATTTGTCGGCTTCATAGCCGCCATGGGCTTTGCATCTTGCTGCATTCTTAAATCGACTTCATACCATGACTCCATGCCCAGGCTCTACACATTGCTGCATATCCAATTTGTCTTAATACGTGCTTTGCTCAAACTTATTCATATAACTTTCCAAAGCATCAAATTCGTCCACTCCGGTCGACCTTACAGTCGACTCGGGGGCTAAGTTGTCAGATTATATAAGATGCTCAAAACAAGCTAAGTGCCTCTTATGTAAAGTTGTTATGGCTTTTTAAAGTAGCCACTCGACCGAGGGATGATATACAGGAATAATCTTGTTTTTACACATGTCAAATACATACAGAACATGTAAAAAATTAAAACAAGTGCGAGTTAAGCAAAAGAAGTATTTAAAACGCCCAATGGGAAATTGTCAAGAAGTTATATAGAATGCACCCACCAAAAAGTGTGACTAACAAAACTTAACACAGGTTCAAATAAACAAAAGAAATTAAATCCCTTTGTTGGCGTCAAGGTGGGAGGTATCAACTGTGAGCGACTCCTTCATCATCGTCATCAGGGTCCACCAATTTTCCTTCCATAATTTCCTTGAAGAAATCCACAACCGAGATGTCTATGTGAGGATAGAGACAGGAGACCTGGTCTTTTACCCAGTCAAAAGCTAAGTCATCGGCATTAAAAACATCCAACTGAGACTTCTCCAGAGCTTCTTTGAGACTAGAACAAGAACTCTCTGAAGCCTTCAAACTGTCTGCCAACTCAGAAGCCGAGGCCTTAAGGGTTTCGAGCTCTTTCTCTAAGGATTTCACCTTCTCTTCACTTTCAGATACTTTGTTCTTCAAAAGTGAGTTGGTGTCATTTAGAGATTTCTCATTGTTTGACAGTCGTTTGACTTCTTTCTCTAAATCAACATATTTGGATTTTGCGACATCCCCAGACACATACAGTCCTCGGGCCAAAACAGCACACCTCATCAGGTAGGAGCCAAGGTGCTGAGTAATCTTCTGGGGACCGAGGCTCTTCACTTTATTTACATCCTCAGTAGCATTAAGGTTGTCATACAAAAACTCGTTCGACCAGAACTTGTTTTCTGGAGGAGATTGATTGGAGCCGCCACCAGTCTCTTTCAGCATCAGGGCAGAAACTTCCCAGTCAACTTGGTTGATCTCATTGGTCATAATAGTTTTGTGTCATTTTGGATTTTTTTCGCCGGGCACCTCCATGTCCAAAGAGCGTTTAAGAGGAGTGGCTGTAATCACTTCAGCCTCCTCGGTAACGGTCAACTTAGGTCCAGGGTTTTTCTTTTTCTTGATATTCCGCATCTCTAAGTCGGCCAAGTCATATTTGGCCTTTGAAGGGCCACCTGCGTTCTTTGTAACACCCCATTTCTACCCGGTAATTATAATTAAAAATCAGAGCTTCAAAATTTCAACATGCAAATAGGATGTCACATTTTTAACTGAAAACACAATCTATAATTTCATTTAAACTAGATACATAACACTTTAATTAGAAGGATGAGCTCAACATCCTGTTTAGTCTTTAAACACAAATCAACTTTTATAATAATCACGCAACAGCTTCACAACGTTAAACTTTTCAAAGTAAGACATAAAATCTTTATCAAACCCAAACAACTTTAAAACAATCAAACTTCTTGATAAAATAACTTAAAACTTCAACAACGGACAATCAACGATTAAACAAAACATGCATGCATCCCCCCCCCCTCCGCGAGTGCTACGTATCAGAGCGACAACACCGACTCGAACTAACAGCAACTAGATCTTTATTATTCATTATCTGCACGTTATCCACGTAGAGACAACATCACAACAAAAGGGGTGAGATATCTAACAATCTAATAAAATGTATGATAAATAATAATATTAGAATTTAGATAATGTAAATTACCGCTTCGCAAATTATTAACACAACAACCAATTCCACAATTCATTCAATAATCACAACGACGCAAATGCAATATGAGATGCAACAACTTATTCAAATGCACATGCATGTGGTACCAACAAGGCTTCAGCCCCCATCGCCAAATTGTCAATTAATAGAGGCATCAACAAGGCATAAGCCTTCATCACAGGTTGCCATCAAGGCCAAGGCATAAGCCTTTGTCGTAGTTTGTCAATCCAGGTCGTCACAAAGTATGCAAATGCATGTGAATCAATGAATGCAACATCACACACAACAAATACAATTAGCATCGCAATTAACATCGTAATTAACATCGCAATTAACGTTGCAATTAATATCGCAAGGCATAAGCCTATATCACCATTGTATCAATAAATAGAGGTAACTCATCGTCACTAAATTTCTCTGCAATATCACACTATCAACAAAATTTATCATAGCATCATAACATCATAGCACTTCACAAGGAAAAACAACAACATAGAGTAACACAACCAATTTCATCACAACCTACAATTTCACAAATTATCAACAACATCATCTCAAACAAACAACAACAACAACAATTTCTACACAAATTAACGGTTATGATTCTACGCCTAAAACAATTTAATTACCACTAATGTTATTTAATTATTAAGCATTAGCTACTAAATTAATTAATTAATCATTACTATATACATATATATCCAAAATTCCTAATTAATATATTATTAATATATTCACTATTATTATCCCTATTATTATTATTATTATTATTATTATTATTATAACACTAAAATATATGTATATAAATAAACCGAAACATGAATGATTATTAGTTGGAAACATAAATCCCACTACAGTACATCCACTCTATTATATTTGTTAATTTATTATATGGCAGCTACACTGTTTATATGTAAGTGATTTCTACACAAGTTATACTAAATGGTTATCTACACAAATTATGCCGCTACAGTTTTATACATATAATAGGAAAATCGTTACTGTATACATAGTATACTATTGATGTATCAAAATATATATATATATATATATATATATATATATATATATATATATATATATATATATATATATATATATATATAAATTGAAACTGAAACTAAATACATACCTCATACGAATATCGGTATGTAATTATATGTATCAAATCACATGAAACTAACATCAACAAAATCAGCAAAACATCAATTTCTCATAAAATACTAAATTCATCAAAATAGTCGTATTAAAGAATGGCTAATCAAAACCTAACAACTTTAAAATTATAGAAATTAGGGATTTTAATCTAAACATGTTTTTCCCTAAACACAACAACCACAAATGCATAGTAAATTCTCCATTATCATTATTCTCACATACTACTCATCATACAATTCATTATTAAGTCAGAACCCCACCCTTACCTTAGATTTAAGGTAGCCCTACGGAGTTCCGATCAAAAATACGCTTTGGTTCCGGTTGAAATCTCTCACGTGGCAAGTTTTCCTCAAACCCTTGTTTTCCTCCAAAATTTCTCCGCGCCTCTCTCTACTGCAACTTCCATTCCTTTTTGTTTCTAAAAACCTAATATTTCTCTACTACAACTACTTATATAGAAAACTCTAATATTTTATTCTTTTATTAAATCAAATATTCTAAATTAATTTTTTTAATGGGCTAACTAAATACACCTTCAATTCTACTTGTACCACCGACTAATCCAATATAATTATTCTACTAATTATAATAACATATTATTATTACTAGCATGAATATATTATTAATAAACCACTTATACTACCAATAAATCAACCCAACAAATAATACTATTTATTTCAATAATAATGACAATAATAATACTAATATATTACTCAACTATCAATTTAGCCGCTCACTAACATATTAATCCAATAATGTCTCTTATAATAATTCCGATAATTCTCGACTCCGATTAATTCCAAAAAATAAATCCTTAATAATTCACTTAACTAATTAAACGAATTTTCGGGCGTTACATTCTTCCTTGCAGCTCGGGCTGCAACCATCAATCTTTTCTGCTCTTTAACTAACTGGTCAGTCATCTTGTCTGCATAAAGTTAAACAAAGCACGTAAGAAACTAGATTTAATTATCTCAGTTGCCAAACTTTTAAAGAAATTATTACCTAAGAAGGTCGGAATTTGATCGAAGGGTAAGGGCAGCAGATCCTTAACCTTGATCGGCGTGAAGGAATCTAAAACCTCAAAAGAGCTGACCTCATGATCGCTCAGCTTTTCAAACTTAAAACCTGAGATAGGGAGGGAATCACTTGTCTAGTAAATTGGAAACTTGTGGTGACCGTCAGCACCATAGATTATCTGGGGATACCGAGCACCACATCGGACTCGAAGGAAATGCTCCTTATAACCTTTATAATTTAAAGTAAAGGATTGTAGGAAGCTTCTCCTCGAAATACCGCTGATGGCCACCCAGCTCCCACAATCCACATTTTTCACTTTAAAGTATGAAAAGAAAATTCTGATTGTGGGCATAATATTCAGGGCCTCACAAATTAGTTTAAAAGCTTTAATGAAACCCCAACTATTGGGGCATAACTATGAGGGAGCCATATTTACTGTCATCAATAAATCGGTCTTAAAATCAGAGAAGGGGAATTGAATGTTTAAATATACCAATAGCCCAGCATAAAAATAGAACCATTCTAGATCTACTCATTTTGTCCAAGAAATACAAACGCGCCCACCCTCGATGCAAGGTTCCAGAATCACACCGTCCTCATTCCTAATCGAGGACACGTCTATGAGAGAATGGAGCTTTCCGATTTCCATCTCACCCAAGGTGTTGTGTTTAAAACCTAGGATTTCTGCGCTAAAAGATTTGTTCTCCATCAGACCTTCCACAGAACCTGAAGAATCAGGCTCATAATCACTTTCAGTAGTTAGAACTTTAGAGTTTATTTTGTTCACGACCCTGTCAAGTACTTCTATCCCTAATGCATTTTCCATCTCTTACATGCATTCTTCCCATAAGACCCTACGCTCATCCTTATTTAAATGAATCTTATTCCCTAATAACAACCATTCTGGAAAAGACTGTGAAAAATAAACAGGGAAAGGAAAAAGGAGTTACCTGGTTTTGATGATAGCGGATTGAGGCTGAAGGCGGGTTTTTTTCTGGACGAGAGTAGCGGCAGTTGTGGCTTTGTAAGAGGAATTGAAAAAGGAAATAAATTTGAAATAAGGAAGAGACGTTGTTAAAAAGGAGGTTTAGCGTATTCGCTTTAAAACCTAATAAATGTCATCATTACACCTAAAACCGTAGGTGACTGTTAGGAATTTGAAGCGTGAGGAACACGCGTTGATAGCTTGTTCACCTCCGGCGAGTACCTCGGCTTGGATCTATGCTTCTTCTTAGAGACCACAAGTCCTTTAAAAGGTTAAAAAACCATATGTTCGGGGGGCTTATGCACATATATATAATCCATTACCAGAGGTATGTCTATGCTCCGACTTCATAGATTAGATCTTGGGCCAATGAATAAGTCGGTGGAGGGCGTGTGGGTACCTATTCGGCCGACGACTAAATCGGTCGAAGGCAAGGGGGTTCTCACAGGGCAGACACCCCGGCTTCCAAGAGGTTACGACCAAGCCAACTCCTTTAAAGACGTAACTGCCTCATTAAACCTGACGACATACGTTACATTGTTCATGATAATTAGTGACAGCGGAGGTTACGAACAGTAATGGCTTCTCAATTATGAATAGAGCTCCTGATTGAGGGGTAAGCAAGACATATAGCTTGGAGCACAAGTATCATTCAATTGAGCTCTGAATCCCTAAACATACGTACTGAATCCCTAAATATATTTGTAACTTATTACTTTTAGATGATATAAAATTTTGGCTGAAAACTACGCCACAAAATATGTTACATTATTTTGTACTCAATCCCAGCATCATTCAACTACATAACATAACATGTTTAATAATTGTACTAATATGTAAGCAAATTAATGATTAATCATTTATTCCCCTTATTGAAAACAATTCCATGTGGTATTGTGAACTTTTAATGATTAATCATTTATTCCCCTTATTGAAAACAATTCCATGTGGTATTGTGAACTTCCAGAGTCCTCGAGAAAACATTTCATCAAGGCAATATCTCTAAATATACCAGCAAATCCTTTGACCCTTTAGAATGGTATTGCCCCCACTTCATGTTGTTTTGTCAGATATTATATCTTATCATAGAAAAGCATATGTCATTAACAAATAATTGACTACCTAATTGATCGAGGAACAAAAACAAACGAGGAACAGACTACACTTTGCTCCTTATTTTTCTGGACAATACTACACTATACTCCTTGTTTTTTCAAGGCAAAGTTGGTAAATATTGTATATACTATATAGTTCGTGTTTTAGTTTGTCTATTGAAACATAAATTAAATTGAAATTGACTCAATTTCATGAGACCGCCTTTATAGATTTTAGTTTGATTTTGTCTTCATTTATTTTCATAACACATCTTTATAAAAAAAAAGTCGGCAACAAGTTGTTACGTTGCTACCCTTTTGAGGATGGAGTATTCATTTCTCTTAAAAATCATGTTCATCGTCATATAAGAAACATCATTATTATGCATAAGTATTTGACCTCTCTGTAGAAGATTTTCATTGTCTCTAGTGTTATGAAGTCAAAGTGTCACGTGCAAATGATATGAAAGTAGGTTGATTGTTCAAACACATTCTCTTATGTTTGGTTACTATACTTGAGGCGATTTTAAGAGTTGAATGTCTTATAGTAAATTTTGATTTTTTAATCATATCAAATTTAAAATTATATAGTTTCACCTTTAATCACACTCAATAACTTGTCTAATATCAAGATAGTAAAATTTTTAATAAGGCTTTTTTATTGACGTGAAAACTCAATGTCCTAACACATGAGCATGAATTTTATTATAAAAGGGTTACACTCACTCACAAGTAGAGCTGTCAAAATGAGTTAGTCTATAAGGGTTAGTCCGTCCGACCCAAAAAATGATAGGACTTGAACTTTCAAATGAGACCCCATAGAGCTTTATTACCCGGTCCTAAAAAAATCACTATCCATTAAAGTTATAACATATAGACCGTGGGTAGTCCATTAGACCTGCATAGTTATAAGTCTTAAAAATATATATATTAATTTTATATCAAGTTACTCCAAAATAACACATTAATTTTTCTCATTTCACTAAATTTTGTGTCTATTCTATTCAATCTTTCTCTTTTAAATATTATATATTAATATAATAAACACTCTTTCTTCATATTCTATTAATTTCACTTATGTTAAATATTGAGTATTATTTTCTACAATTTAAACATATATTATATTTAAAAACACATTATAGTAATTATAAAAGATAATATAGCATTTAAAAATATATTTTGTTTAAAATACTATAATTTTCATTTTATTTATAATAAATATTATTAATTTTTATTAAAAAAATCCGTTTAAAATTGAATAGTATGAAATTCATCAAAACCGAAAGGTACCAATTTTGAAGTATATATCATAATAAAAAATCTTTGACCCAACCCTAAAAACTTAAACACTTCACAACCAATCCAGACCGAATAATCCATATTGACAACTCTGCTCACAAGAAACAATGGATCCCTTGGTAAGTCCCATCAAATTTTAATTTATTTTGTGACCACAAAACATCATTAAAATTGACAAATTGTGGAACATTTACATATGACTTGCCAGGAGTTATGCAGAGATACCAACTAACATATAGAATATAGATTTGCCCGGAATTTGGGCCGAACTGTTGGGTCCAAGTACCAACTTATAGGCCTGTAACCGCAAGTATCATGTTACGCTTGTGATAGAATTATAATGCTCTTTCTGTTTCAAACTAAATGTTTTTTTAATTATAAAAATTTGTCTTAAAATAATAGTTTATTTACTTTTTCAATGCAATTTTTATCAACTTTACATTTTATCTACACTCTTTTAAAATATGACAATATATAACAACCAATAATAATCAAAAATAATTTTATAAAAATATTATCTTTATTAATTCAATCATTATTTTTCTTAATTTGTGTGTAATAATAACTTTAAACAACTTTTATTTTGAGCAATATACTAGTAATTACTAGTAATATTAATATACTACAATAAAAATGTCTAAAATAACTGTTCTAGTTCTACAAAAAGCTATTATAGCTATGCATCCAGAAAACTAGTAGTTGGTGGAATCTAGAAAATGGAAACAAACTTCGATAGGTCATAGGTATGGGTCGTTAAAACATTTCAACTGACCCATCAAATCAATCTTTAATTACTTAAGTATTAAGTTTGGACTCTTTGAGTAGACAACAGATAACAATGCCTTTATTTTCTAGCCAGTAGTTTTTTCTTTTTTACGAAAATATATTTATCATCTTTATTTGTTTTGAAAACTATGAAAATATTTTTACGTTGCATATTTGGATATGTTGTTATATCGATGATTAAAAACCATGAAAAACTACATCAAGCCACATGCATGATATGATTTTATTTTTGACACAAGATATGTGATATGTTAAAAGGCTGAAATATCGGGCGTTGTTAGGGAAAAGGTATAACATAGATTGGTGAAATTATTTCATTTTCTTGTTCATGTTTATGGGAGATGCATGGCAAGATACTAGGAGATGCTTTGTGGAACCCATACATTATTCATACATGGAATAAATGTGTATGTGCCGAATAAGGATCCATATATATCCAATCATGGACACATGATCAGTTAACCTACAACTAATTCTTGAACTAAAAAAATATTACAATTAATCTAATTCAGTCACTGTATAACTAATCACTTATATTTTTAAATTAATTTTTATTGGCCAACTCTATCATCTTCGACACCCTAAAATATATAGTAAATTTTAATTAAATCTTTAACTAGGTCTACAATATCATTTCATTTTTCTCAAGTTCATTAACTTTCATATCAATTATTAGTCATATGCAAGGACAACCACACCCTTAGAGCCAATCTAACACATTTAGAAGCTAAAGTAAAATTTCATTTCAGTTACACACAATCACCCCATTAATATTATTTAATAAATAATTAAAATAAAAATAAAATATAATTTAAAATTTAACAGTCATATTCACTGACGGTGTAAAATTTCTTTACACTGTTAGTGTATTTCAATTAAATATATATATATATATATATATATATATATATATATATATATATATATATATATATATATATATATATATATATATATATATATATATATATATATATATATATATATATATATATATATATATTCTTGAGTAAGAATATCCCTTCTCATATAGAGGTAGAATATCCAAGATAAGTCTATAAGAGTTTACTCCAAATCTTAACCCTTAATTTTTATTAATTTAACGACTTTAATTAATCGTTTAGTATATTTATTTTTAGAAATAATTAAAACCGTTAGATTAATGAAAATCTAAGGTTAAGGTTTGGAATATCTCTTATAAACTTATTCTTAGTTAAAAGTTTTTACCGTCTGACTACCTTTTTATTCGATGATATACATGTTAACTATGAATACCTAATGTCATAGTCTCATTTGCCTTGGACTTGAGTTGTTCATGCAGACCCTTACAACATGGTCTCAAAATTTTGAGTTGTCATCCTAATTTCCATCTTAAGAGTTATCTACACACCTCAGCTATCTTTAAAATTCAAAAGTGCATTTTCGAACGCACCTCATTCCCAGACAATTCATTCGTTAGTGAATCAAATCATGATTTTATGTATAAAAAAATGAATATGGAAATGTATCTTAGTATAACTTACGGAAATTCACATTTGGGCGGGTTTTTAATAAAAAAACGACATATACATCTCCTTCCTCATTTCTCACTTACTCTCTCAAACCCTCTCAAACACTCATACTCTCTCAAACTCTTTCAAACTCTATCAACTCCCTTCTAATTTATTACTCTTAATATTTAATCAATCAAAGAGTTCAACATCATACTCACATTTAGTAAGTTTTTTATTTCTCTATACATTTTTCATTTCTCTATACATTTGTAGAAATTGAACATTGTGTATAATAGATAGTTTAGAAAGGTTATTTAACTGAGCAATGTGTTTGATGGATAGTTTAGATGAGCAATATGTCTTGATAATGTTGGATTTCCATGTGTTTCTGTCGTTTTTCTGAGTTACATGTTAATATGAAATTCATTTTCGTATTTGTTCAAAATTTTATTTTCCAGAAATGCATTTTTCGTATTTGGTTTGTCTGCATTATTTGCTTTATTTTCATTGTGTTTCATCTAGATTTGATTTTTTTCTACAACGTAATTCTTGTGTAGTTTAATTATAGGAAACATGAATGATAACCAAGATCGAATAAGGCTCGGCAAAGTGTTGCAACATGCATCGATTCGTACATAAAGATACCAACTTTAACAACCATTGGTCGGTTCTATCTCGTTTGATATGGAGGCGTTAACTTCTGGGGTTCACGCATCTCCATATTCGTATTCCCAAATAAGGCGGGTGTCACCTCTTGATGCCTTGGAAGCCCCACCTATATAGATTAAGGCACCCTGGGTTGATGTCATTCCTGAGGAGTTTGAATGAGGTATATACGACTTATTATTGTTGCCTCTATATTCATCTCATGTGGTAAGTGCATATCGCATATGCATTGAGAATATATTTGTTCTAATTGGTTGACGTGTCCATATTTGTAGACAAAAGTGTGTATTATATGGATGTGGTTTACCTAATATACTCTGATGAATTGGAGCAGGATTCATGAGTACAACTGGGGTCGCTTGTTTGGTCTACGTGTAGTCAAAGCTAGTTGAAGTTTGTAGTTGGAAGAAAAATAAATCACAACTAGTTGCATGCTATTGACGATAATATATTTGCATCCTTTACTATTTTTGTACCATGTTCATAACATGTGTGATACACCATTACTAATTATTCATATGTAGCACTTTTGAGGTATAGATCCTTTAGTATTTCCCACGTGTATCCGGTGTGTCATATATTGACCCTAAGGATATTCCATGTGCTTGTGCATTCGTCCCAATTAGAGGGAATCAAGTGAACGATCCCTTCATAGTACATCTTGACCATACAATAGTAGATGATATACATTTCTAAGCGTACGATAATCACTACGAAATATGTCCCTTAGATGACATAGTCTTCTACTCTAGATGGTTGGCTGGTGGGTCACGTCTGATGCATCTACATATACCTAAGTGTGTCATGCGCTAATTCAGGTATATGTAGTTTGCTCAAAGAGATCCCTTCTGATTAAGCTTATCATACTATGGTATATAGAGATCCAGATGCAATATACGATGATTCCTTAATCATCTAATATCGGCAATCAAGATACACTCTAAAGGATGCATATAAGGTGATGACAAATGTGCATCACCGGACTATTTTCAGAAGAAGAAAAAAGAGGTGTGGCTCATTTAGGCATGTCTTTTGTATAAAATAAATGCATGAGAAAGTGCACTTTCAAATTTGTAAGAGAATTTTCAGGTTTTCTTAGGATGCTTCTCCAACACTTAGTGTGAGAGAAGAAATCCCCAAATTTTGATGCTCACTCAACAAGAAAATCAAAGAGTAGTTATGATTTTTTTAATATGGCCTAGACATTATTATGGGTAAATAATTTAATCACAACAATGTTATGAGAAATGTTAATAATTACGCATATTTACTTATCTATCAAGATTTTTGTAAGTAATAAAAAAAATTATATGTACCAATATTAAAAATGTCTCTTGGATCAGTTCACTATTTCAAATTATATCCATATGAAGAGCATCTCCTAAAAATCAAGTATCTACAGAATGAGATGCTGTTCTATGATGATTTTGTCTCGTGAGAGTTCAAATTTTCAAAAAAGAGCGGATTAGAATCATGTATCTACAAATGCAAATACAAGAATGGTGAACTGAAATCACAAGTGCAATCACAAGTTGATTAATAAATCTTATAAGTGAATTCAACATCATGGCTGAGAAGTGATAAAAAAATCAATCATTTGATTAATTAACACAATCCTCTAGTGAATTAAGACTAAACAGCAAGCCCTAAATTGTAAACATCATTAATTAAATAAGAAAAAAATAAGCATTGATTAGAATCAAACATATTATGGCTTAAAAGTAATCAAACCAAAGAAATGACTATTGATTGATTAAAATTACATTAGACAAAAATAAAAATCAATATATTCAATCATTTATCAAAATTGAAGACAATTCCCTAACAATCATGGATTCTTGTAGGTTTAATCAGGAATCAAACAAAGCTCATAAGATAAGCAAGAAATGTTTACCCTGATAACATTGTAGTTTCAATGATGACAAAACATGATGAAACATATTTGAAGAGAGCAATGACCGAAGTTAACTCAAGAGATCAAAGAAGCATAAGAGAGTTGATCAAGTTATTCCTCCAAATCAATCTAAATAACTATGTTTTTATGATCACCAGTTAATTGCCCTGATGATGACATTTGACTTAAATATATCTCATTCTTCATCTTCGAGAATATTCAAGTGAAGTGCTCATATGATTGGTATATTTGAAAAAAGATTTAAAATTTCATAATATGAAAGAGAGGAAGTGTTAAAGCTTGCTTGATCGTGTCTAGCTGAGTGATCAATGATTTGTAAAAAACACAAAGAAATTTCATATGGCTAAATAACACTCATACTAAAACTATTTTTGAAGTCTCTATTTCTCAAATAAAAACGCCTATTTTTTTTTAAGCCTCGCCAGATGAGTTGTGAACTATCCGATTAATTAAGGCAAGTTTTGAACTTCCTAATTGATTAGACCAAGTGCCTAATCTATTAAATTTGGGCGAAACATGTATAATTGATTATGATAATGTCTTAATGAATGGTAACAGATAGTGTTTTAAAAATCGGACCAAAGAGACCAGTCGGACCGGTCAAATCGGAAATCGACCAAATAATCGATCTGATTCAATAGTTGGATCAAATATGTCATTAAACCGGTGTAAGCCAATAAAAACTTGTATAAACCGCTGTAATCGGAAAAATGGGCAATTTTCCTAAACAAGTGGTTTAATTGCATGTTTAATTTTTCTTAATTTTATAAATACCAAAACGAGAAAATGAGCAATGGTGAAGGTAGAATTGAAGAAGATGAAGTTTAGAGAGAGAGAGAGTAATTGAGGAGAAAATATTATTTACTAAATGGCATACACAATGTACATATTACTACATAGGCAGAGAGTGTTTATATAGTGTCCACAAATGACACATCAAAACAACAAAACATAACAAACAAAAGAACAGAAAAACTACTGCAGAAAACCAAAACACGGGCTAGAGACCGGTTTCTTCAAATGGGGAAACCGATATCTTCTTCGAAACTCAGTTTTCCTGCACTACACCAGAACAACTTTTCAAATAAGTTATTTTCTAAAACAGCTTCTAAAACTCTCTAACTGCACTTGACTTATACAATACATTCAACAAAAAGTTAAATTAGTTATGGCACTCTAAAATTAGGTTAGTCGAACTCCTAGAAGAAAACAAGAAAAGGAATGAAAAACTCTTAATGGTCAGTTGTTATAAAACTAAGAAGTTATTTAAAATAGAACAACTTACTCAAGGCCTAGTAAAATAAAACGTTGCTGTGAAATTTTCTTAGTAGAGGCATTCCCCACCTGAGCATTGGGGAAAGATTATCAAATTAAAAGACCATTCATTGTAATGGATTTAGATCTCTAATTTTAATTTTTTTATCTTTCTTTAATTTCTTTCTAGTTCTCTTTTAATCTACTTTCTTTCGTATATTTTCTCTTTCAAAATCAATACCAATATTTCTCTTTCAAAATCAATACCAATATTTCTTTTATTTCGCCTAAAATTCGTCTAAAATTACTCTAACTTTTCCACTCTTTATCCATATTACTATAGAGAAAGAGTTATAGAGAACGATGTCAAAGATGGAGAGTAATTTATGACTCAAAGAATGGATGGTGAAATCTTTAACCCACGCAACTGAAGGTAAATGAATAGTAAATGAGAAGGACAAACTCAAAACACCTAACGGGTTACTGGAGTGAACTGAATTTTATACACCCCTACCCAATATGTATGCATTGAAATGTCATCCATACCTAGAGGCAAGTTCTATTGAAAAATCATTACAAATTATTATTTTTAATAGTGCTTATTGGAAAACCTGTTTTATGTCCAAAACCTGTTTAAATTGGATTAACCTTATAGCGGTATATCCTTTTATAGCATTAGGAGTGAGCTTTTGGGGTTAAAGTTTGTTAAATACAATAAATTTCCCTTTAACTAACTTGAGAAATAACTGTGAATTGTAGGTTAATTTTTTTTTTTCATTAATAAAAAAGTATAGTAATGTTTGTTCGTCTCATTCATAAACAGACATAAGAGTTAAAAAACGCACATGAGTTAATAAGAGTTAAATATAACATTTTATTTATTATGTTATAGTTATTGGACAAATTGCTAATATAATTCTCACAGGCAATTTCATGGAAACTGGCTTTAAGTGGTCCTTATTAACAAGTCTTATATTTCAAATGTCTGCCGCAATGGTTTAACAACCTTTCCGAAGCCCATCTCCATGTTGTATGTCTCATGTTTCTCATTAAATACTATTAATACAGCAATAGTCACTTATGCAGTTGATTTCATGAATCCGTTTATCTCTAGTCATAAGTTTGGCCTTGACTACACATGTTGACATTTTTGCCGCCCTCATGTTTCATCTCCTTAGAAAATGCATGCATCCTTATCTGTTTTCCATATTATATATAACACATGCATCATTTAAGTTATAGTCCTATCTAAAGTGCTACATCATGTCTAAATCAATGAAAAAACATGAAATGTTTTTGCCTATCTCATCTTCATTTGATGCTTCTCCTTTTGAAGCTAACCACGGTACTGGTTCTAATGTTCATGTTCAAAGTGAAGAATATCTAAAATCTAAGAGAAAGGAGACATTAAGCGAGAGAAGAGGCAAAGAAATGATGAAGCACAAATATGTATTTCAAACCAGGAGTCAGATTGATAAACTAGACGATGGGTTTAGGTGGAGAAAGTATGGGGAAAAGTTGGTGAAAAATAGCAAATTCCCAAGGTTTGTCTCATTCTCTCAAAAGTTTTTATTTTAATGCTTATTTACTTTTACATTTTTTACAACACTAAGAAAACTATCTGAGCAAATTCCACGTCTTTTTGTTTCACAATTCAGGAGTTACTACAAATGCTCTTATCGAGGATGCAACGTAAGAAAACAAATCCAAAGACATTCCAAAGACGAGCACATTGTGGAAACTACTTACAAAGGAATGCACGTTCACCCCGTCGAGAAGTCGGCTGAAAGCTTTGATCAGATCTTGAGAAGCTTTATTGCAAGCAATCAACTAAATAATGTAACTCCAATATAATGTTGTCTGAACGATTGGTAATTTGCCAATTTCAATTCTGAATATAATGTTTTTAAACTATATGTAATATTCACCCTGGCTATATGATCTGATGTGTATCATCTCAATTTGCAAATGATAAAAGATGAGTAGTTGCTAAATAGTATTCATCTAAGTGTATTTTCAGGAGAAAAAATTTCTTAAGAAAGATGTCATCAAATCAACTATAGCAAAATTCATCACTATAAGTTCAATTAACCAGGGTTTACCCACTAGAGAACCCAGGGTATAAACAAGACGGGCTTTTTTCCTAATCAACGCAAAGCTTTGCAACTTCGAAGACAGCATAAATACATTTGAGTGTCTACATTTCAAAACATCTCCGACCCTAAATTGTCAACGGCTAAAACAAATGCGGAACTACTAAACTATAAATGAGCAGTTAGTGCGGCAAAAGGTTTCATATTCACAACCATGATTGCCCGTGACTCACATGAGAAACACTGTCCAAGAGAAGTTACTTTCCAGCGTTTGAATCAGATATGTCTTCTATAACACCCTTTCCATCAGAGGCATCAAAATAGAAAAAGTTCTTAATGGGGTCCCCTTTTCCAGAAATTGATTTGATAACCTCCTGTGATGTTACAGTAGTAAATCTGGTCAGTAACTATGGCAAGACATCTTAATGTGCAAATCATAATAGATGATAAAGTACCTGTCCAAGGATTCCCCCAATAACAGCACAAACTGGAGGAAATTCTGCTGTATCTGCTACCAATCTTTCTAGAAGAGCATCGGGAACATGAGATTCATTGAGAGACTGCAAGGTAAACAGAAGGATCAGATCAGTAAAGTAACTTTATAACATAAATAACTAATTTAACCAAGCATACTTGTGCAGTACAAAGTTCCTTTTTAAGCTTGAGAACATTGGAAAGATCTGCTTCTGAAACATCTCCCGCACTACGACCTTCAGCCTCTTCAAACTTCTCTATTACTGTGACATATGAAATGATATTAATTGTACATTTATCTATAGAAAGAACAATCGTGTAATTGCAATCGATACACTTCGAAAAGAAAATTAGATTTTTTTTCCACATAACAGACAACAAGCCTACATAACGTAAGCTCTCTCAATTAGTCATGTCTGATTTGACTTGATGAACACAATAACTCAAACAGAATCAAGTTGGAACCAAATCAACTAAATGCAATCAAGTTGGATTTCCTTTAATCTTAATAGAACCGAACCAACCCAAGAATACTCTTACTTTTATTTGAAGGTGTCTCGCTTAACGTAATTGAAAGACCTAATAAATTATACCCCTTATGTAAACACCTTCAAATAAAAGTTCCACCTCATAATTGATAATTGATTTGAACAATTTTTTTCCCTAATTTCACGTATTTTATTCACTAAAAATAAAAGCTACAGAGTTAACGAACCTCTCATTGCAAAGTACAGCTTTGACATTCTCCTGTGAAGTGCCCTCCAAGGTACTGATAAAGCATCCTGTAGCATAAAAGAAAAAAGGCGTAGTTAGGAATATGAAGCTCTTACTATACATAATTCATTATGTGAGTTCCTTCAGAAGCTACAGCATGTAGCTTGTGTTACCAGGTGAACTACAATCAGATTTGTAGAAGTGGTGATCACTGAAACTCCCTCGCAAACATATATACATAGAAGATCAAGACAGAATGGAGTGTATGGTGATGGGAAGGAAAAGTTAAATTCTTATTAGTAAATTGATTACTATAATAATAATTTTTCCTCTTGCAATAGAGGAAGTGCAAGTATCTCATAATCTTTTTGTTTTCATAGAATTTTCAAAAGAAAAGGGTTGAATATCATCTTTTGTAAAAAAATAAAATGAATGCTGATTCTTACCGACTTCTATATTATCATTACAAGATTATTGAATAAACAATAAAATGATGAACTGAATGTTTCCGAGGGGCCTCTTATGGAAGTAAGTGACTGGGTAAGCCATTAAGGTTATCAGGCGCACCAAATATCCTCCATGTCAAAATCAGCCAACTCTTTTGCCAAATGGAAGCTATCATTTGGAACACAATAAAGGTCTTGAGGTTTGCAACTCATCAAGACTAATAAGTTAAATAGTAAATTCAATACTATTTTGTGAGACATTAATGGAATTTTCACAAAAGATAAAGAAATGCACAATACAAAAGCAGCATTAATGAATTAAGACCCACATACCTCAAAACTTGAATATTTTAGGTGGCATTCAATAGTTTCCTCATTTTTTTTCTGTCAAGGAAAAACGAAACCTTAAAATAAAAATACTAGCTGTTGTTGAAGCAAGCACAGTATTCACATATATTTATCACTTAGAATTCTAAACCCAACAAAGATAAGGGCAAACACACACAGGATTAATAACATTCTTAATAAACCATAATTATCAAATGGCCAACATACTACATCCACAACCATAAGCATCATTGAGAATACCGGAATAACATTTCATCCATCCCAACCTTTGCTTTTACTAGGTTTCCTGTTTTATGTGATTCATTTTGTCCTCTCAAATCTTGCCCCCCTGACTTCTATCACTAATTGCAAGGGAAAATCCCTACAACAGATGATGATTTTAATAGATTCCATCTTCAATATTTTCATTAATTGGAGAGAAATATATGGTGACTTATTAACCATCATGTAAATGCATGGGGATTGAGAAACAAATCAAGGTGGATAACAAATGTAAGGGGCACAATTATGTAGTGTGTTTGTTTTGGGTACGAAATGTCTCAAGCAGTGTTATAAAAATCGAGAGTCTAGGCAAGTCGGGGATGAAAGATAACTCAAAGAATGTAGCATTGATCGTAAGCTTCTAATGAGAGGGAAAAAATAAACTTATATACATATGCTTAAAAATAACGACAAAATTATATCCATACTTCCACACACTCGTAAGCAAAAATGCATAACTTCATAAGTAACTTCAAAACTAAGTAAAAAAACTTGCAAGAAACAGAGGAACAAACCCAACTCGCCAAAAACAGAGGATCAAAGGGAAGAGGTTCTGAGAGGCGGAGGAAGGTGTGAGAAGCCATAAGAGAAGAAACAAAGAGGTTTTTCCTTGAGAGGATTTATGTGAAGAAGTAAAACATTTCAATTTCTACTTTTTTATATAGTTTTAAACCTGGGGTTTACTAAAAGCTGACCAAGATTCATTTAAATTAATAAAAAAACGGTTATTTTGCTAAAACCAGCCAAAATAAAGAAGAAAAAAATTGGCAGCGATCTTGCCGCCTCTCATCTGATCCCATTCATCTGAGCAGAGTTATCAATAGCAGCACTATCCCAGGATAACGGTCCAGAGCGGTGACCCTTTTCGCTATTTGATGCTTGGCGCACGCTATTTGATATTTAGCGGATAGTGGGATTGGGGGCACTCCCAGCCCGAGCGGGTTTGAATTGTTTTGAACGCAAAAACCCATATTTACCCTTAAAATAAATAAATCTGGTTCAATTGTACATCTGTTGTTCATTACCTCGGTTTATTTTAAGTAATATTCATTTAATAAATATATTCCTCTTCTTTGTTTGGTTTTACATTAAATATATGTTTTAGAGATTATTCATATAATTAGTCTAAAAAATAGTCAAATAGCGGCTATCCCACTATCCCATTTTTGCGGCCGCCTGCTCCGCTCCACTATTTGGGATTGATAACCGTGGTTTTGGGACATAAAATTGCACAATTCTGCAAGGTGACTCGCGTTCTTACATACACTAGTCACGGGTTCAAATCATGTAATACCTAACTGTAACTATTAGTATATGAGCAATAACAAGAGTTTCAATTGTGAATATTTCTATCTAGTAAAAGTCACAAAAATTGATCGTATGCTGGGACAAATTAGATCCTCAAGATTGATACCTTAGAATATTTATAGTCCTGCAAATCAACGAAAATTTCACCAGAAGAATCCCTACAGTCAACGGTATAAAATGCTACACGTTTTGATGCTTTCCGGCATTTCTCATTAGCTAGTTTCTACAGAAAAATAATACAATGTTAGAATTTAAAAGAACATTTATAGAATCAAATACCCATAAAATACTACATAAAATTACAGAGATATATAAATCAATAAAAGAGTTTCAACAGTACTTTGGCTAAACGTGAGCAACAACTGACAACAACAACGTCAAATTTGCTGAAGAACTCTACATCAAAACTCGACAAATCGCCTGAAAACAAGTCAAACAACAGAGACATATAAACAAAAAACGGTATAAAAAAAAAAGCGAAACCAGATACAACATTAATGTAGAAGAAAAACTAGTAAGGGATAGGGTAATAACAACCTTTTTCTACAAAAACACGAACCATAGGATTAAAATCTTTAAGTGAATCACAACAAAGCTGAGCAATGGTTTTTCCACCATACACATTCTCATCAGGAGGAATTAGAAAATTCGAAGAAAGTACTTCCTCGGTTACGAATCGATCGTCAATTAGTGTAAGACTACCAACTCCAGCCAGAACAATATTTTTGCAAAACTACACAACCAGAAAAATAAAAAATAAAAAACCCTACAAATTATGAAAAAAAAAACTAAAAGTGCATTAAATAAAAAGTTAAATCAAATAAAACCCTTTATACCTCAGATATAGTTCCTTTCATTCCATAAACCAACACATGCGATTTGCTTAATCTAAAACAACATAATCAAAATTGAAAACTATAATCAATACACTAATTAGAGTTATTAAGAACACTAATTTTAGGTTAGAGCTTAAAAGTAACAAAATCAAATTAAAAAATAATAACAATTTACAAAAAAGAAAGAAGAAGAAGAAGAAGAAACCTTCTCTGAGCATCGGCTCCCCAAACCCTAATCTGACGGTCATACAAAGCGGTTTCCTGCGCCGTCAACTCCTCGCCGTCGCCGTTCATTCCTAACCGCAAACTGTTCAACGACGTTAACGGAAAATTGAAAGAAAAAAATGGAGAATTCACAAATTGAAGCAACAATGAGTCAGAAACAAACAAGTAAGAAGAAAGTCGCAGCGATGGATTGAAATTCCGTTGAAGGATGAAATTCGTATCTTAGTGTAAGGGCGCGGAGAGGAGAATCGTCGGTGACTGAGTATAATGAAGTCAGCGAGTAGAACTAAATTGGGCTTTTTATTTAGTTTGGGCTTTTTTGGCCCATTATAGAATATATGCACCTATGGACTTTATTTTGGGCTTTTTTAAACAAAAATAATAATAATTCTTGAAAAAAATTTCATGCCATCCTGACACCTTCTAATTTTCAAAAGTAATCCTATGAACTTGATAAAATTTAACAAACACGAAAAAAAGTCAGATAGAATAAGTTAAAAATTCGTTATAAATTGAAAATTCATGTAGTATGTTTAAAAAAATTGGTATGCACTTTTACTAGTTTTTAAAAAATGAGTCTGAAATATCGAATTTTTTTATAAATCTAATATGTTTGATAATTTTCATAAAAAATCGATAGATTAACAAATAATTGTTTTATTGAATTTTTCAGAAAATTCAATATGATTTAGTAGTTTTTGACATATTTAAAAAATCAATAAAAATTATATTTTTTATTTAAAAATCTATGATATTTTTTTACATCGACTTTTTAAAAAATATAATATAAAATCATATATTCCTGGAAAAAAAATATATGATTTCACACATTTTTATAAAACATGCAAAAAAAAATTATGGTTTTTACATTTGTTATTTCAAAAATTCAATGAAAACTCATTGAATAAAAAAATTGATAAAATTCATATATTTTTCTTAAAAAATCTTGTAAAATCTCAACAAAAATAAATTAAAATTCAGTAAACACAATTTTTTTTAAAAATAAAATAAAATTCACAAAGAATATTAAAGTTAAAATTTGAATAGTGAAAGAAAAAATTATTTAATTATTTATTTGATTTGTTGGATTCGAGTGTGAATGTTATGCTAAAGTCTCGCATCAACTAAGAATATAGAAAATATTGAGTTTATAAGAGAGGAGACTCATATCTTGGAGTGGGAATATGTCAGACTAATTAATAGGAGTTTACAGTCTAGTCTACACATGTCAAAGTCAGACTAAGGTTTTTTTAAAAGAAGAAAAGACCTAGGCTTTTTTTATAAGTCTTTTAGTTAAATACGTATGGTCATAGGTCAAAAAAAGTCTTTTAATTCTATCAGACCAACCTATTTTGACAAATATAAATAAATTTATTATTTTTTATATTTTATTTTATATATAATATTAAAATACAAATGTAAAATTTAGTTATCTTGAAAAACTTGAGAAAATAAGTTGAAAAAATCTTTATGAATAATGTCACAAGTTGTGTTTATAATTTCTCCTAAATAAATAATCTCACATAAGTTATGCAACTATGAAAATAAGTCAATGTAAGCAAATATTTTATCATATTGTACTTTTGATTTTCTAATATATTTAAAAATTAGTTGAATTGTTTATTTAGCCATGTACAGTTGACACAAGTTTTGTAAGCATACTAATAAACTAATCCGACATTTGAAAAAACAAGACTCATACTAAAAAATAAGTCTTTGATTGACCAAAAACTCTAAGACTTAGGCTTTGAATTTTTTAGCAAGTCAAATTCAGACTTGACAAAGTCTAACTCGGCCCAACATATTCTCACCCCTAATCATACCCCCATTGTCTTAGAGTTTTTGGTAGATATATGGTATCAATGTCTCTTGTAACCAAAAATGTTTGGCTCATTGTACTTTCACATCTGACTCTTCGAACTTCCCTAATAAAATATAAAAAAGAATGTTGGGTGCATATGTGAGTAGTTAAAATCTTACATTATCTATAATTTAATAGAATATTAAATTTATAAGAGAGATAACTCATTTATATAACACCTTAGAATTTTGAATTGAGATATTGCGTCTTTCTCCCTTATTATCATTGAACATCACAAGTGCTCTCAACTTCTCATTACTCCCCCAACATAATTAACACATGATAGTCTATATTTCATCATATTATTTTTTGATGGTCTTAGAGAATAGGTAGTGTTCCCCATTTTTTCGGATTCCCCAATATACTTAACACATAATATAGTCAACATTCCATCATACTATTATTTTTGGAATAAATTAACTAAAATTAAATATCTTTAATGATTTAACGGTTATGTTGATTATTGTCACGTGTTTATATATTCAATTTGATTCCATCTTATTACTATCACCTTTGTTTGCTACAGCATGTATTTCACTGTTTCCAAACACGGAGGATATTTCCAAAAGAAATAATGGTGCCTTTATGTTATATATTTTTCTGTTTGTCCTTTCTTCCAATTGTGTAGTGTAGCCTATGGATTCTTCTTAAAATACAATGTCGACAAATCATTATCTTAAATCAAACAAATACTTTTATGCGTGGCAAACGTCCCTTATGGACTTATGGTCTCTTTTTACAAAATCCCAAAAAAACTTCAAAAACGTGTGAAGTGGATATTCTTACAAGTTAGTAAAGTTAAAGACATGATCTGAAATTTGATTTATCCTAAAATAATGAATTTGAGATCTTAAATTCTTAAGGTTAAAGACATGATCTTAAAGATTAAAAATTATAAAAATTTGTTAATATTCATGTCGGTAAATATGTTACGAATATATTATATTGTGTAAGTTTAAATTTTTCATCTATCCCATAAAATATACAAACAAAACAAAGATATTTTTGACAAATCAAATTATGTTCACACCTTACTTTTTTCATTCAAAAAAATCGTTGAGTGGTTCTTAAATAAAGAAAAATTGACATATTAATTTAATTATAAAAATCGTTATTTATTTGCTCAAAAAAATCATTATTTATAAAAATATTTTTGTTAATTATAATTAGTAAAATAGTTTAATAAATCAAAACCTATCAGATAAGTATAACAATAATAATAAATATTTATTATTATTTGAAGACAAAAAACAAATGAAATATTTTTATTGTCAAATTCAAATATTATTTTTTTAAATGAATAATAAAAAATACGTTAATTACTTGTTAGTGTTTTACATTTATCTAGTTAGTAACACGAACTTGAACTCTAAACAAATGTATTTTTAAAAGATAGAATTTAATCATTAAATTACTAAAACAACCAAAATTATTAAAACAAAATTATACATTTTCCTTTTTAAAAAAGTTAAAAATTATTAAATATTAACTATGTGTTTTTAAAACCTAAATTTTCGTTACTTTTTAAAGTAATACTACACCTCCCACATATTATAATATTATTATACTACAAAATTTACTTTTTTAAATATATTGAATAAATAATATATTTAAATAATATATTATTCAAATATATTATTCATGTGTTTCAAAAATAAGTTTCTTTATAAGTAAGATCAAAGATATACAATTACTACTCCTTTTTGTCCCATTTATATATTTAAAAAAATACATTTTTCAGATAAATTGAATGAATAATATATATACTACTATTGTTCATATACATTACTCAAATATATTATTCATGTGTTTCAAAAATAATTTTTTTTATAAGTAAGATCAAAGATATACAATTACTACTCCCTTTTGTTCCATTTATATATAAAAATATATATATTTTTCAGATAAATTGAATGAATAATATATATATACACAACTATTATTCATATACATTACTTCCTCCGTCTCATAAAAAAGTATTTCACTTATATTTATTTATATCTCATAATAATTACTTTTTTATAATATCAATGCAATATTTATTTATTTTTTAATATTATCTTTCTTACAACATAAGCATGTTTATATTCTCTCTTTAATTTTAAATCATATTTTTTTTCTTCTAACCGTAATAATTAAAGATATTTTAATATAAACATATAATTTTATCATTAAAGTTAACACACTCAAATTTTTTTTAAAAACAACATAATATCTAAATGGAATATAAGACGGGTGAAGTAGTATTCAATGTGTCTGAAATGTTGAACTTTTTTTATAAATAACTAGAGACAATATAGATACACTAATTATTTAATAATTAAAAAAACATTTCTTATAATAGTGTGAGTATAGCCTAATGTCTAGAGTAGCTTAATACTATTTGACTCAAATTCTAGTGTGTAGCCTTTTACTATTCAACTCAATAAGTATAGATAGCTTAATACTATTTGACTTAATTCTAGAGTGTGTAGCCTTTTACTATTCAACTCAATCGTTAGAGTAGCTCTTAAGACATGCTAGTACCAACAAAAGAGTACGAGGAAGTACTACTATATTGTTGTTTTTATCGTAGGTGTAAATAAATAAATAAATTAAATTATTTTAGCAAAAATTGGAAGACAAAACGACATGGTAAACTTGCCTAGTAAATAGAGAAAACGTCGTTACAATTTTCCTGCTCCTGCAAACAACACGCTTCGTTTTCACATCCTCAACATCGTCACATAGTATCAACAATTTCAATCCTGCCACAACAAAAACAACTAACCAAATGTTCCAATTTTCAAACTCAAGCGTCCTAATTTTCTTAATGCATGTTGGAAACACCGATAAGTATGGTACTGATAGAGAAAACATAACTAAACAGGAAAAACAACAAGTGACAAACTGTTGGGTATGACAAACCTGTATGAGTGAAAATATCCTGATTCCATGTCCCTAATATGGTCCACAATCCCACGAGTTTAGCATCAAGCTGCAGTAGCATTATGAACTGTGACTCATTTAAACGTGTACTTGATTTTCCTCTACCTGATTTGCCAGTGACTATTCAATAGCTTTATTTTTTTTAACTAATGTGTGTGTGGGGTATATGTATGCTACTTTTCACCCATACTTCTGCTGTTAATTCAATTTCAACTATCAATGATTATTATAAAGTGATAGAGTTAGAAAGACGATGAAAGGACATACAGGGTCGGGTCGGTGGCCATAACTATCCGTTTCTTGATATCTTAAAAGTTTACAACCAATGCAATAATAAGATCTACTAAGAGCATAAATATTAGGGGTAGTATTTGCCTACATGTACCACTCTTGTCAGAATGGTATGGATAATTACATCCAAAAGCATGATATAAGAAAGCCACCATGATCAAATAATACTACCGTGTCTTAAGTTTTTTCTTTATATTTTACAAAAATTGAATCTTATATAATAGAGTTGGTGGGACTCAATTTAAACTTTTGTATAAATGATATGGATATTTACAAATACTAAAATGACTTAAAATAAATTAAATAGGATCATTTAAGACATTAAAATGAGTATCATGGATATTGATGTTCTAAGTACTACTACTACCTCCTTAACTAAATCCAACCTTTTACTTTTAAGGTTTTTTTTAATAAGCCTATTAAAATTGAGCTAAGCAACCAAATTTTATCTTTGGTTGGAGATGCCCTCACAAATGCAACATTATATTATTAGTTGTATATGATCCAAACATGAGACATTGTTGGAGAGGTCTCTATTTAAATAGGTTAAAGATTGGTTAAAAAAGGAAATGATTTATAGATGAAATTAATCGTCCAATTGATTGGATGACTTAAATTAATGATTATTTTTGTCTATTTTTAAAAAAATTGATAGAGAGTCATTATCCTTCATTAATACACTGTCATAATAGATTATGAACTCATTTTTCATTATCTAATCAATTGGATATTGTTTGCATTGAGATTTTCAGCTAAAGGAAAATCAACGGAGAGTGTTACAATGAAGGGACATTCAGGATTGTGAGACAATAATGAAGTGTTTAAGAACATTAAATTGAGTGTTTATAGGCATTAATGTCAAGTGTCTCGAAGCATTAATTATCCAGAGTCTATCAGGGAGACAATTGACGGTGCAATTATCGTTTGAAAGAAACTGAAAAACAAATTCACGAGATTATATGTTCAAAATCTTGAGAAAGACTGTCGACAGGAATTGTGTGTCGACAAGTATGATAGTCGACGTCCACGAAGAGTTCCAACATTTAACGAATTCTCCAGAATTTAAGTATCAAACAAAGATGATGTCTACAATCATCAAGAGTTCATGGGGAAGTTGAAGTAATTCTCTAAATGTGGGTTGTAAATAAGCAGTAGATTATGGATGACATGTGGACGCAGTAGTGGAAACCTAAAGGTTGAACGTGGGATGAAACACATAAATCTTCTAATTTTAGAACCGTCGTCAATGATTGTTTGTAAATAGATTAAATAGTAGACTCATACATTGTAACAGGGGTCACAAAATTTCATACATTCTCTTTAAACAACTTGGAGTACCTAAGTCAAAGAGCGGAACAGTCTGCGTGAAATATGTATGTGACTTTGTCTAGTCTTTTCATTATTTTCTTATTTCCTTAAATGAAACATTTACTTTTTTATCTTTAAGTTTCACCCTTATTTAATGTCATTTACTACACTTTATCTCCTTGCCGTTTGTCAAAACATGTCTTCATTTAAACTATATTTTTGTGTCTCCATACAAACGATCGCATTCAAATCACATGCACGTGTTTTCATAAAAATCATTTGCACAAATTACTTTGGAGATTTTTCAAGTTAATCTCACTAGCTTTATTAAACTCGTGATTGATTACCAAAAATACTGGTAAACAAATTGACACGCCCAGTGGAACACTTTTGTGCGAATATTTCTAAACTTTTTTGTAGAAAAAAGGTGTCTTACGTTTCTTTTTTGAAGTTCCCTCTAAGGATACCAGTATAATAAACATTCAATTCTTTCATACTTTCCAAATCCTAAGATCTAAATTGAAGGAGTAGGTGTTTCTTCTTCCCGAACTTATTTTGCTTTTAAATGCTTATAACACAACTTAGGTCTTTAGATTCTCTGAAATTAAAATTCATGTAATAAGAAACCTTTATGCAAATGTATAAAATGTATATATATATATATATATATATATATATATATATATATATATATATATATATATATATATATATATATATATATATATATATATATATATATATATATATATATATATATATATATATATATATATATATATATATATATATAATGGTTTGGTATAATCCGGGTATAGTTGGGCAAAATAGTTGGTTTTAAGGTACTTTTTAACCAATATTTTACCCATGGATATGCTATAGGGTTTTTAGAATGTTCTTATAGTGATAAACTCAATTGAAAAATATTTTTTCCATAATGAATTACTCATTAAACAACAAAACTCTCAAATGGATCTATTATAGGAGAGGTCTTTGCATCAATCCAACGAGGCATACATCTCTCAGGCCAACACTATATAACCACCAACTTAAACTTAGGGTTTTTCTTGGACTCGGGTATAAAGCATTTCCTCACGATGTACCAATAACCATAAAATTTCAACCATACCATACAAGATTACAGCAGCTGAATATACATTGATAAAAGCATATAAGAATACATAAAAGAAGAAGTAAGTAAGTAAATAAATGGAAACACTCAACATAAAAACAACTAAGCTAGAGTGGACTCTCTTAGAAGGATATTCCTAGGAAAGTTGCCAACAGTCGCAACGCGAAAAATACCCAAGCGTAAGAAATGCTCAAAATTCAAGAAAACCCTCGAGGAACTAAAATATGGCTATCGCAACTAAAATTAGGTTCGAGAGTTGTTTATGTAATGGGAAGGTATTAGCACCCCCTCACATTTGTTGTATTCAACAAGGCTCATTTAGTTAGTTTTGTGAAAGAGTGTTAGTGTGATGTTATTTGTTTTCTTCTAATGATTATGCGGGATATAAAGAGAAAGAGAGACTTATATATATGTTTTTAATTTGGGTGTTTGACGAGACGTTGAATCTCGCTCCTACGTATCTCTAGGTGCGATGGGATACTCAAAGCTACATAGTTCTTAGTAGAAAAAATAGTGTGTTGGTTGATTTTAATGAACGGTGCTAAGAGTGCATTATAGTAATTATATGTTTCCTGTATGCTCACGCGTGGGAAATTTAAGCATTTTGTTTGTTTCGCGGTAGAATGGAAAAATATGTTCTTCGTGAAAAGGTTTTAAAGTCGCACCAGGGGAAAGTTATAAAGGCTAGCATCCAAATACTTAGGAACTAGGGTGGGTATTACGCCCAAATAATCATTTTTCTTCCAAGTTATTTATGAAACTTGTGAGGTGAATCAAGTCACATTTCCTTAAAGGAAGTCGACCATTCGAATGGTAATATATTACCCTTAGCACCCAACGGAAATAAGGATGGGTATTACACCCAACTAACCATTTTTCGTCCACTAAGAAGCGAACTAAATCCAATTATGAAATTCTGGCATTTTCAAATAGGTGTTAAGACATATGTCACAACACCAAACACAATGTCAGGGCAAATGTTAAGACATCATCTTCTTGATACAAGAATCTGCAGAAATTATCACTACAATAAATAATGCTTTTCATGACGAAGCTTTCACGTCATCCAGAAAAAACCAAAGTTTTATTCCACGACGCGCCTATTTTATTTTATTTTTATTTTAAAAAATAACTTATTCCCTCGATTATTTTAAAAATTGAGGTGTAATACCATTCTGACATGCTTCAAATCCCAACTAATGCACTTTATGTTTACATTTGTTTACAAGTGTAAAATAAATTATCTAACACTTTGGTTCTTTTGATAATCCGATGGATAAATTAATCAGATTTTACTATAAAAATACTCGCTGAACATATTTCACCATAATGTTATCTTATTTGTAGCCGCCCCACTGTCGAATGCATCATTTTTTTGGGATGGATTATAAATCTAGAAAAAATATTATTCTACCTTGAACAAAACATTTTTCCAAATTTTGCAATTCATCTCAAATAATGGTGTTGATGTGGTTATTGTTATTTCTAAAAGTTATTGTTGTTTTTATTCTTAAAAGTTGTTGTTCTTGTTGTTGTCCCTAAAAGTTTTACTGATGGATTGCAAGTGCAGAAAAATATTTTCCAATTTTTGGGAGAAACACCTTATTAGAAGTTGGATGCATTCAACGCATGCACATTATATACGCTAGTGAATGCAGTGATAATGATAGCATCAACCATCAATCTTGGATGCAAAGTTTTGACATTCAAGCATCGACAATCAATCCAGGATGTAAATTTATGATGAATTGCAAGTGCAGAAAAACCATTGAAGAGATTTTTTGTAAAAATTTATTTTAATATTATTTGTAAACAATGTAATACTAAAAAAATATTAATAATAACTATCACCTCGGATTTTAAAAATAACTGAGGTGATTGTTCAAAAATAATAAATAATAATTACTACCACTTCGGTTTTAAACTTTAAACCGAGGGGTATATTAGTCAGATGTTACTATAAAAGCAATCGTTAGATTTTAACCTAATTTGTGTTCATATGAAGACGCCCCAACTCACATCATTTTTCATAAAATCTTCAATGTTATGCTATCTAGAATAAAACTTTTTTCTACCCTATACTCACAAAATGATGTATTTTTTTGGAGAAATGTTGTATTTTTTGCTCACTTAATAGAATGCAAGTGCAGAAAATCTTCTTTCTTCAACTTACATAAAGAAGGAAGCTCAACCTTTGAAAATTTAAACAGCGAAGAGAGCTTAAATTTTCAGAAGATGGACATCATCGAAACAGATCTCTGACATCTTGGGTGGGACCTGGACATATTGTATTTTTAATATTCTATGAAGATTTGTTGCATATAATAGATTTTTAATATTCTAGGTAAACAATGTACCATTTTTATAAAAAGAAAAATCAATCTAACCCATCAGTTTTATTCCAAAACCGAGGAGATAGTTAAGTGTTATTTATCACTTTTTTCAACGGTCTTAAACAAATTTGTGTCGTCTATTTAAAGGTTATCAACGCTAAAGAATATGAAATTAGTGATCCGCGTAAAACCTAAGGGACATCTATTATATAAGTTCTCTTACGATATTGGAAATCTAAATGAAACATATGAAGCACTTGAAACCTAAGGACGCTTGGAAAAGTTCTCTACGATGGATTGCGAGAGCATAAAATCATTTTGGTTCAAGGTTTATTTTATTAAATTTTTATTCGTACCAGAAATTTTTATGATTATTGATATTAATTATCTTACATTTTTTTCACCTGAAACAAATGCATGCAAGATTCGCCGATAATACTCAATAATTCGAAGATCTAAATCTACATCTTGAGGGAATTTGATTTTCATCTAGATCCCTAGAAAGTTTAATTTTTATTTTAATTTAAATATTTTGGGTAAACAATATAATATTTTGTGTAAACAATGTAATATTATGGGTAAACAATGTAACAATTTAAATAAAAAAATAACAAATAATCACACCCCTCGGTTATTTAATAAACCGAGATAAAAGAAATGCTAGTTTTGAAAATAATAAACTTGGATGTTGATGGGGTTCGAACCGATGCACTAATAAACTTATACCTCAGTGTTTAAAGATTGAGGTGATAAGTCTTTACTTTTTATGACGATCTTACTTACGTCACATATACCTCTGAGATAAACGTATTTTGTGTACGATGTTAGAAGCATTATCTGTTGTAGTGTATGAATTATGCAAAATTAATTTGTTGAAGATAAATAATGCAGTCAACTGTTAACACAGTTCAGTGCAAGATCACTTTCATTTAAGGAATTCAAGCCAGGAAGGAAATCCAATATGATAGTATTAGTTCAAGCTAAACAACCCTCATTTACAACTTATCACCTAATCACTACCTTGGGTAACTTCTACTTAGGAACCTTCTTTATATGAGAATACACTCTAACTTCCCACAGCCACCTCAATGACAATAATAAAAGACTAAAAATAGAATATCATACTTCCAATTATACATAATCCATTATTTGCTTAAAAGCTCACGAGTGATTGACAATGAACAATGAACAATAACTCAAACTCTATGTATCACCATGATACATGAGTGACATACAATGAAAAATCAGTCTACCTCAATGCATAAAACAAGATACATGAGTGACACACAAACACATAATACTCTAAAAAAGGCTCATAAACCCTAAGACTCTGGTAAAATAATTTCTCCTTATTTTTCACACTTTTCATTAGGTTTAGGTTTTTCCTTTTAAAGACCCCAATTGTCCATGGGCTTTGAATTCTCTGCCCAATTTATTGTATATCTACAAGTTGATGGCTACACCAATTATGCAGAAAAAATCTTTTTGAATTTTGGAACAAAACATAATAAATTTTCTAAATTATCTCAAAATCCAATTTTAAAAACTAATGTACAGCTGGAGATAAAATAATTTTTTCCAAATAAAATCTTTTTGACATGCGTAAATCAACTGAGATGTATCCAAGATAATCTCACAAAACCAAATCAAATTTTTCAAGAAAGTAACAACAACACTAGTTATATAGTTGGTCAAGATGTCATGACATATTGCTTAATATTTGGAGGCAGCAGCATCTGTTATAACAGTTGTTCAAGATGTCACAACATCTCGGTCAACATCTGGCTGTAATACATGTTTTCCTAATGAAACATGTTTTACCAAAATTGCTTCAAATCATAAAATCACGAACCTAACAATCCCCCCTTTAGAAATGTTTGGCTAAAACAACCTTTGCATAATAAATCTGGAGACAATGAATAAAACCACAAAATAACAAAATATAAGCTACATGAAATACATGTAAACTTTGTACAAACTGCTACAAAAAAACATCAGAGATAAATGCAGATACAAAGAGACTTAGCCTCACACAGAAAACACCAGAGATTAAAACTCCTTCAAACTCCAGAAATCTCCAGAGATCAGATGTGAGGACATGAGGTATGACATCACATCAACATAGCCAAAAACAACTCCAACACAACTCAATGTTGAACACAAAAGCACCATGTTTAGAAGCTTCAGACAAATCCATTACTCCATTTGTCACACATAATCAATACTCCCCCTAAAAGGAGCATCCAAGCAAAACACAAACATCCAAACAAAACACATGAACTATCCAAGTTAACTTATCAGAGGCTAATGCAGCAGAAGAAAAATAAGCCTTCTAAACGAAATCTAAGAGAACCATAGTAACCACAGTTCTCCACAAAATACTTTAAGTGAGATGTCAGGACATATGGGATGACACCATGCACACACGTCCATAGTAGCAACAGAAGCAAAATCCCTTAAGGTATATTTGAATTGGTGGTATGTGATGAAATGGAATGGAGTGGTAACTAATGAGGTTCCATTGTTCGGATTTGTAAATAATGGATGGAATGAAATGGAACATGATGGAATGCATTCCATCCCATTCCATCAAAAACTCTAGTTTTTGTTCCACCCAATTTGGGGTGTATGTGATGAAATGAGATATTTTAAATAGATTAACCAAATAATGGAGTGGAATCTATATCATATCCTGCTCCACTCCACTCTACTCTGTTATGTTCCATCAATCCAAATATAGCCTTAAGCACCATCAACAACAAAGTTAAACAGTTGCACAGATAGCAAGCAACAACAAAGCTTACTCACCCTAAGTAGTAGTACAAACTTATCACAATGCTAACCAACATGTCAGGACATTTGATATGACATCAACACCAGGACAAACAACTCAAGCCATCAAACACACTAGTACTTCACAACTATCAAGATAAACATACTAACACTTTACTCCCCCTTTTTAGCCAAAAATTGACCCAAAAGATAGAGTAAATCTACAATAAAATTGGAAGCACACATATGCAAACAAGCACAATCAACATATGGAAGCACAAACTAAATCATATGGAAACACACATCATGTTAGAAACACAACACTTCTAATGGAAACATGTACTCATTGGTGGAAGCACGCAATTGAGATTTACAAGCCAAGGCACACAAGTGCACAAAATATTTATGGGTCATAAGCCCTTACATAGGTAAATTACCAAATGATAAAACAAAAGAAAGCACAAATTCTCAAGCACTAGTTGTTATACCTTGATTTTTTTCCCCCTAAGATCCCTCATCATTAATATCATCATTATGCATCAAGATCACATATTTGGGTTGGCTACTCTCTCCTATATTTAAGTTTGTCCTTGAGGGATCATCAAACACCTTGAATTTTTTATCTTGTTTATGTATAATTTATGTTTGCTAACTTCTAACAAAAATTCAAAAATATGTATGTAGTTCTTTTTATGCTTTGTACATTATAGGTGTAGAGCCAAGTGCGTCTCTCTCACCTCCTAGGCTAAGGTTTTGAAGATTGATCCTCAGTCAATTGGTTATTAATTGGATTTTAAAAGCTTGAAATTCAAGGATATGTTTATGGTATCAAAGTCTTGTGATTTGAGAACTCTTTCAACTTCACTTGGTCAAGATTATCTCAATGGTTTGAAGTTTGTACCATAAAGAGACTTTATAAGTTCATGTGTTTATTTCCATGCATTATTCAAGAAGTCTCATCAAGTCATGAGCATTACCATCAAATGTACTTCAATATAACATCATCTGAAGTTTATAAATAATTCATCATTCCCTAATTGACCAAAAAATTTCAAAAGATGCAAAGTTGACCCAAGTGACTTTACCTAATTTTGACAAGTCCTCGATTCTATGGTTACAAGTGTATAACTCTCTCAATTTCCAATATTTTGGAGTGATTATTTTTTCTATGGACTCTTCCCATCATTTACCATAACTTCTCTTTACATGACAAGATCCAATTATTCAAGGGGGATCATTAAAATTTGAAAAGGTTACAAGTACTTTGAAAAAACCATTGAAATCCTTGACTTGACTTCAAAAGATCATAGTTTGGTAAATTTTCATCTTCTTGTGCTTATTTTTCTACAATAATCTTAATTATGTCTACAACAACTCTGATTCAAAGGGAGAGATCTAAAAATGTTTTGAAAGTTATGAAATTGATGGAAACAATATAGGTCATTTGTGGATTTCTAATCCATCAACTTCTAAGGACCATAACTCATTCAATTTTTATGTTTTTTGAGTGATCTCAATGCCACAATTCTATTTAAAGAGCCTACTTCATTTAATCTTCAAAGGTTAATAGCTAATTTTAAGTGGAAGGTCATGTAACTTTGCAAAACATTATAAGTCATTTTGAGATTTTATACTTAAAATTTTTCTAAGTATAAATTTCAGTGAGTTTTCCTAATTTCAAAGAGATATAAATCTCAACTCAAGCATCCAAATTGAATATTTGTTGGCACATTGCAAAGTTCATGATATGGTCTTTCAAATGCAAGGGGAATCAAGTGATATAGGTCACCGAGTTGCTTGCCCCATGTGTTAAAAGGTAGCACCTTGAAATTGGATTTTCAATTGAAGTCAGAATTACAATTGCTTAATATGACCTCTAATTGTCAAATAAAGGCTCGATTCTCATTTAAACATGTTTAACATTCTGAAGGGAATTAAGTTCCAAAACACAAGAATTGCTTGCGTTTCGATGAAGTGGAGGTCACACTTTCAGCATGTTGCAGCTGCACATGAATTCCACTCATGCTTGACCATTTATCTCATCCAATGCTTCACTCGTGCTCAGCTATAAATAAGGATCATTCCTTATTCATTTCTCACGATTTAGAGAGTCAAATTCACCTTGTTGGGATCTCATTCGAACTTCATTGACTTTCGAGAGTAAATTCCTCTTAGCTTATAAATTTAGTTTTCATATCAACACCCTCTCACTCGTCAAATTAAGCATCTTTGAAGCATCCTTGAACTTCAGTGAAGCTTCTCAAGTCTTAAGCAAGAAGAATTGTATCTTATTTGCCCAGACCAAGTCAAGTTTCAGAGTTGTTCAAATCAACTTTGATTGGTAGAATCTCTCACTCTTTCTCAAATTTATATTCACCATCATTTAGTCCTTTCATTTCTGAAGCTCATGCTTCTTTTGGTTTGCAAAATGGTTGAGAAATAAGCATTTCATATTGATTTTAAATTTCAAGATCTTCTGGTTTTTATTCAAAATTCTCATTAATCTTTGATTGTTAATTCAAGAGAGTTATATGGTTGTAATAGCGATGAAGAGATGAGTGAAATGATGCCAGTCTGAGTCATTTAGTTGCCTATGAATTCCTTTGATTTTCTGCAAGTTTTAAGAGCTGAAGGTAGAAGACGATGGCATAGAGTCTTCAACCAATGATAGTGCTCCATGTGTTTTATTTTTAATGGTTGATTTAAAATTGATTTTGTGCCTTTATTTTAATAATTTTCATGGTGCATGTGCATTGAGGACCTTTGAATTTGATTACTTTGTCAGATCAAACTTCATCCAACGCACCACGTATTTTTTAACTTTATTTTATTTTCTGGTTTTTGTTTTTAATTATTTTAAATTTAAAAAATTCATTAAAAATACATTTCAAGTTCAAAAAATATTTAAAAATATTACTTCATATTTTTATTTTGATATTTTCTATTTTTTTTATCATTTTTTATTTATTTGCTTTATTTTAATTGGTTTAAAAATAATTTTAATACTTTTTAAAATTTGAAGAAATTATGGAAAGATCCAATGGTAGTTTGACAGTGTAAGGTGACCTTGTTTGATTTTTATTTTTGATCTTACTATTCTTCATGATTTTTGGTTTATTTCACTTGTTTTTGTATATTTTTTCAAAATTAGTTTCTGACCTTTAAAAAATATGAATAAATTTGTGAATGTACTATGAGGTATTTATGATTTTTCTATGCCTCTGGATGCCATTTATTTAAAGGTTTGAATGTAGTTTGATATTTTAACTTTTATTTTCAATTTAAAATCATCTTTAAAACCATTTTCTTACTTCATTTTTTATTTTGATTTTAATTGTAATTTAATTATTTGTATATATTTTTGTTGATCTTGAATTATGTGGATTTTAATCACAAGCTTCATTAGCATTATTGGATCTGGGTTGTTGAGTTAAACTCCGCCAAAGTGGATGAAGGATTTGAATAATGGCTTGATTAATCTTTTGGTTTAAATTTGGGATTAAATTTCTTGTCTATCTCTACTAAATCTCCCTTCTTTTATTTTCTTTTTTATCAATTTGGATAAGGCATTTGGACTTTAAGTTCATCTAAGTTTATGGATAGTTGATGAACTTTCAAAATTTTCAAACTACCTCTAGGTGATCTTTTGATCATTCAGGGTACTTGGCATTGGTGAACGTTTATAATAAGTATCTTCCATATATAGGTCTTGATCACCTTTGATTTTACTTGTGCTACATTTTTTAGGAGTATTATTTATACCATATCTCTAGCATGTATGGTACATACATTATTATTGATCGGCCTCGTATAGTATTGACTTTTACATAAGTTCGTCTGTGATTGCTATAGATAACGCTAAATTTGTCCCGAATCGGAAAATGAACATTCGTGGCTCAAAATTTATGTTTAATGTCCAAGTATGATTGATTTGTTATCTTTGAGTCCATACCTATGAAACTTGTTGTTAGGAGGCTTTGATTTTATCAATCCTCTAATGAGTTTTCATTATCTTTTGGTTCAAAGTTATCATTCAATCATCATTGATCATACTTTGTGACTATTAACAATTGACTTATTAACCATTAACTTTAGTTTATGGTTTTTACTTTATTCCTTTACTTTATGCTCTTTCTTTTATGCACTTTATCTTTATTATTTATATTTCATGTCATTTTTCTTTACTCATTTGAGAATTTATTTCTTTATATCATTTCATCTTTGCTCACTTGAGATTTCTTTTTTCTTTAAAGATACTTAATAATCCAACTTGAACATTAAAATACGTAATTCTTTGTGGACTATTTGTTACTATTCTTGGCATATTGGAGTGATAGACTTATTTGAATTAGGATTAGAAGCCTCGATACTTGGAGACCTTGAGACATCTGAACCTTATTCTATCTTGTTATTCTGTTGTGTATTGGTAAATATTTTGTGTGAAGATATGGCTCTATTGGCTTTAAGTGATCTAAATGATATATGACTCAACATTGAAGACTTTGCTTTGAATTTAATACCTTGGATTTCTTTGATACTTATCCACTCGTGGTTTACTTTCATTTGGTGATTAGTTTACTCTTGGTCTACTATGTGCTTGTGACTTTAATATAAAAGATGAAATTTTGTGTTGACTTCATTATGCCAAGTGTTGGCTTCTCGTTTGGTTAGATTTTTCCTACCTTAGTCTTTTACTTTATGTTTTATGATAGTCTCTTCATCTCCTCCCATCTTCTTTAATTTTCAAAATCTTCTCCATTTTTTAAAGGATTCTTGTTTTCTAACTCAAATTGCTTTCATAAAAAACTCGGACTTAGGTCTATGTGTTTTCATAACTCTTTTCTTAATCAAGTCATTAATCAATGTTAATAAAGATATGCATTCTTTCCTTCAATACTTAAAAATATAAAACAAATTCAAACCATTTTGCCACTTTGGCTTTTTTCCTTTAAAACCTTTTAAAATTAACTAACACACTAATTTTGGTATTTTTTATCCGAACTACATGGGGTTTTGATTTCAACATTGCACATTGTTGATATTTAGGCTTAGATCTCATTGAAACTTTATAAAATCAAAAATTGTAAAATATACTTCTTTTCTCATCTCCACAATCTATTTTGCACATGTTCTTTTAATCAAATTCATATTTTGGACATCCACATCCAAAATAAAAATCAAATTAGCATATTTTTGAAAATTAAAAAAATTATTTTAAATATTTTTTAAAATATTTTTCTTACAGTAAGTTCTTATTCTCCTGTTATTTATTTTTCGATGCATAGTTTTATGTTTCTAAATCTGCATCAACCATTGCTCTTTGTTCCTAGAACAATATTATATTATTTCCGGAAATTTGTTCAATACAAAAAATTTATATTGTTTATTTTTTTAGAGTTTCTATCAGATAGTACGTATTGATTTTCTAATTAACTTCGTCTTTGATATTTTCGTTACTTGTAATTCTTCCTACTAGTAAATTAAATAACTTGAAACGAAAAACATTGATGATTTCCATGAAGTTTCAAAACTAAAATATATTTCTCTATTTTTTGGTAAGTCTTTATTATAAATTCTCAAAAAATTCTCTCAAGTGGTTCATGTATAACATATTATGATACGCTTTACTCTTTAAGTTTGCAATCATCAACGATTAAAGTGAAAAGAATATTGAAAATATTGAATTTACTCTCTTACTATTTCACATTTGAGGGTTGAGTATGAATATAACGATAACTATTATTACTATTAGGTAAATCGTGAAGATTTTAAAAATACTTATTATTACTTCCAGGTAAATTGGGGAGAGAGATTTAAAAAAAAAAGTAATTACAGGGATTCAAATAAAATTTTCGAGAATACGAGATTGGGAATCTCATATTCTAAGTTTTTTTTTTTGAAGTTTTAAGAAATTATTTATTGATTTTTTATATTTATAGGAATAAAATTTACTCATGAAATTTTAAAATTTTATTTTCATGTTAATGGATGAGAATCTTACATTCCCACGAGAATAAAAATTAACTACTCTTATAACTATTCACTTATATATTATTTTTTAACATTTTTGTATTTAATTTTAAAATTCTAAAACCATAAATAAAATAAAATATTGCTAGAAATTTTAATAACTTACTAAACAAATTGATGGAAACTATTTTTCCAACAATAACATTCCTAGAAATAAGATTTCTGAGACTGTAAAATTAATCCGACAAATAAACACACCCATAGTGAATATGAAAATTGATAAATCTACTTTTTTTTAATTAAATTCTTATATTTAAAGTTGATTCTTTAATAGAAAATCAATTGTTAGAAAAATAATATTTAATTCAAAAAATCTGGTATTAAATTAAGATCTGATTATAACTTTAAAATTGGTTGTGAAATCTATAATCAGTTATAAAATTTGGTTATGAATAGATAGGTTTTATAATTGGTTATGTATGTTAGAAAACTTCATGTTTTTGGATCTTGATATCATGATTTTCATGGTGCTTTAAATTCTATAGAAAATAGTAAAAGTGTTTCCGAAACCACGACGTCGAATCTTGTTTCCAATTGTTCCCTCCTCTATTCCTTTTTCCTTATGTGTATCTTTGATGATGAAAATACTTTTGTGTTTGTGAGAAAATAAGAAAGAATGAGAAAAATTGGTTTTGATTGCCTAAAGACGTACTTTTATAGACACTTTATTCCAACAGTCACATTCTATCCCAGGAGTCATGTCCCAACAGTCATGAAGAGAGAAAAGAGGGATTTAAATTTTGAAATTCAAAATTAAACCTCATTGACCTACTTATCCATCTACCAAAATAATCATCACATTTATGTGTCTTTTATTTAAGCCAAATATTATTTACATGAGTCACACTAGATTAATTAATAAATTAATCCAACAATCTCTCACTTGACTCATGTGACAACTTGATGTTTCAATCTTATACCATAATTGTGCACCATTCATTAAAAGCATCGAGTTATTATCATTAATAAATTGAAGTGATCGGATCACGGCGGTCACAAATTATCAATCAACTTAATTGCTTCCATGTATCACAAATCAATTCGATTCAAATAACTTTAGGGAATACAATAATATGTATTTCATATCTTTTCAAAGATACTCTAGTCATCACATATTAACAATAACATCTATAACATTATATGGATAACAAACTCAACAGAAACACGCCCTTAATTGAGTTTACAAGTGTCATACAATACGAACATTAAACTATACATGTATATATACCAATCATATTATAATGTTAACAAAGACTTTTACATAATTCCCATCCTTTCTACATTGCCAATAAATGTCTTGGGCGGTAAACCTTTAGTTAAAGAATCTGCTATCATTAAATCTGTACCAATATGTTTAAATGACACATTTTGTTTATACACTATTGGAATTAATTCAATAACAATTAATCACATATGCATGTTCTATATATTATACCATATACTTTAGTGCAGAATATAATAAATAATTATGAACATGTATATAGGATCTACGACATGTTAGTATATGAGATATGAGATTTCAGAAATACCTGGATCCATAAGATTAAAAAAAAGTGTTAGCAGTGATAACTGTATTCATGAAACGCAAAAGTGTAGAGACATGTGAACAACACTTATTGGCTTGTGGATCTTCCTCAACCGGTACTCCTAATGCCTTGAACACTCTTCGGGTGGGGAGAATATATTATTTTGCTTGTGTACGATATATTGGGGACCATAGCCTTTATATAGTGTGATGGTCAATTAGGGTTCCCATTATTCTCAAATGGGCCATCATGATATCCAATCATATTTAAGTCCATATCCAATTAATTAATTAATTACTAAATAGAAATCTAACCAGCCTTTTTAAACTCTATTTGACCAATTAATCAATTAAGGCTCTTAATGTGACAAATAGCTAATATAATTCATATAAATATATTTACCCACATAATAATTATTAGAATATAATAATTAAATAATATTTAAATATAAAATATTTCGACAATCTCCTACTTGGGCAATATATCTTAATATTATATCATAGTCTTTAGGTGCACATCTGAATGCTATTTATTCTTATATTTCAACTTTATAATCTGGTTCATCTCTTACATTAATAATGAGACCATCACGGCTGAAGTCACTAACGTATAATTTGACGGAACCCCGACGACCACTACATAAATGTAGTTGATGACATAGATCGATGTGGATGAGTGACATGGAAATTTCAGGGAATGTGATCTCTAAATCATGTATAATTCCAACTGGTCCAACTAAAGTCGTTATTAAGATCAAACTAAAATTTTCAAATACAACATTTGCACAATAGATACAAAATGATTATAACAACAATAACCTTATAAACATTATTTCTGCAGATAATCTTAACATAAAGTTTGTATCGATATCAAAATAATATTATTAAACATACAAAAGGAGTGACTCCTACTAATCTAAGATATCCTTAGTGACAATAGTCATATGAAAGTCCTTATATGTCAAGTCTTTGATTAATGACTCTTTAGCTTAAAATATATGAATGTCTTACGATAAAATATAACTTGAGTGATCTTATATTGAATTGTTACTGAATACCATAAATACTTACCTTCATTTATCATGTATTAGAATGTATATTCAACATCTAAAACATCAGAGTCAAACATACTAATGATCTCCTCATTGTCAGATCTCCAATTTGTGAGTACAAACTCTTTTGTTCTCTACAATAATCCTCATGGTTGAGCTTTTTTTTCTTCCAACAATTCAATTTTGAATTGTTCAAGTATCTAATCAATGATTTTATGTATGTCTTTTCATATATGTATAAAATCGAATATAAGATTCTCACAACCAAAGTATAAAAAATTTAATTTTCTAAATTTCTAGATTCTTTTATTTTGGACAATGATTGTGACTTAATAGTATCCCTTGATAATTGAGACATAGTCTAGTTTATTGTCTTTTATGTCAATTTTATTTTCAACTATATATATATATATATATATATATATATATATATATATATATATATATATATATATATATATATATATATATATATATATATATATATATATATATATATATATCCTTTGTAATAATGGATGATACCTTGAGAATAATCTCTAAGTATCTAAATAACTAATACAAAAGAGATGTGTCGGAGATCTTTCATCGCTAAAATTTTGTTAGAGATTTCTTGGTTTCATACAACAGTCACATATCATTATTGACATAATAGATATCTCGAGACAATTTGATTACTCATAAATGGATTTTATCTGTTCGCAAACCATAAATTTTGTATCTATTGACACACACAAAAATTTCTCTGTTGCACCATATTGTATTTACTAATGTCACCATTAAGAAATACTAACTTGATATCCATCTTATGAAGCTCCAAAATTATAACAAGTAACAAGTGTCACAACTATCTTAATAGAGTCTTTCAATCATACTGAATGGAATTTCTCTTTTCAGCCAATTATTTATGACACTTGATGATCTAGTTCTTGAGAATATTGAGTTTGATCTTCAAGGATTAATTTCTTATATTAATTGAGAGAAAGAACAATAGTATCCGTATGGGGTCTAAATTTTCTACATAAATAACAACTGTATGAATTGAGTTAGAACCAATTTTGTCTCACTCAATTTTGTTCTTTGAACGTATCTCTCCCCAAACTCAATATTCTCAATACACATTATAATATTTATCTCAAAATTGCACATTGCACATTGTCATTACACAATTTTGGTCTTTTTTACCCGAACTACTGGGTTTTGATTTCAATATTGCACATTGTTGGTATGTAGGCCTGAAACTCATTGGAAGTTCTATCAAACCAAAAATTGTAAAAAATACTTCTTTTCTCACCCCCACCATCCATTTTGTACATATACTTTCTTTAGCACACATATACAAATTTTCAAAAAGGTTCATGCGGAGTATCGTAGATGCTTTGGGTGTCCAACACATTTCCTTTGCATAACTAACCTCCGGTCCCAGATCTCTGATCTTCTTTTTTAGGAATTTATTCGCTCTTTTTCCTAGTCCTTTGGATAAAATAAAAGTGCGATGACGACTCTTTTGTTACTTTTTGAGTTAAGTCAATTCAATGACTTATACTCGCAGTTTTTGCCGCTACACAATCTAAAAGACAAATTGAATCCATCATTTTAAAAAATTATAATATTAAAATAAAACTTCATTCATCATATAAATTGTCTTTTAAACACAAATTTAAGCTTATAATGACAATCTAAAATAGTTAAAAGTAAATAAAATATATCAATCTTTTAACACCATTGAACATTTGTCAGTTCATATCATATTTTCTTATTATTCTTTATTTTCCCTTATCCTTTGAGGTATTTACAGAATGAGCAATATTTTATTTTCTCTTGCTTCAATCTTTCCTTTATTGCACACTTTATGAAATTATTCTATTAAAGAATAATTTCTAACTTTAATAGTTGTAAACTTAATTGTGCAAAGAGAATACCATATGCTAAATTTTTGACAAAGTCGCCTAATTGACGAAACTATAACGCTTTTAGCAAGATTAAATAGTTTCATAATACGCTTATGATATTTTCTTTGCTTAACGATCTTAATGAAAAGTCATCACTTCGATGAGAGTTTGTATTTCACTTTATTGCTTTAGAAGCACTAGAATTTAAGCAAGGATAATATGACCAAATTTATATCATCTTAAATAACACCTCTAATGTCTCTTGATTGCAAAACTTTAAGATTATAAAACTGTTTAATTTGGAGTGTACTCACTTTTAAACTTGAGTCTCACTTTAAACATACTAAATTGTGAGAGAATTTGGGTCTCTCCATAATTATGTAAGGTCTAGATCCAAAAAATTATAATGTTCATATTTTATTCTTAAAATAAACTATATTAGTTTATAGAGAACAAAAAAAAATATACTCAGCCAAAATATCAAATTCACCATTGATATTGAGTATTTAGGAAATTAAATCAATTGCTAGTAATATTTATTTCAATGATCAAATACTGATAATTAATACTTATTGATATGGAATGTTGATCAGAGTTTGGGATGACCGAAGCAATGAAGAAGGTTCGTCGAGTTGTGTTTGAAGATGGAGGGATGGTGTACATGCAAGGACTCCGATGCTAAAGTAAGCAAATGATCAAGGTGAGAATAGAAGAATATTAGGGTAGTTAGAGTACAAGTAAGATACCTTTCCCTCAAGGATATGAGAGTTTATATAATAATCTAAGGAGAGCTCTCATTGGTTGCTATCTTTGGGCCTAAATATGCAGATTCGCGAATATAGCTATCAGAGATGACCTGGTCAAACTGGGCATTCATCCTCGAAACTAGCCGTTATGTTGACCATGAGGGTCTCTAATGGGAATAGTCCTTGATGAGGAGAATTGGGTTGGTCCGCTCGACGGTTGTCAAGCAGAAGGGTTCTACAAAGAGCAGAACGGGAAGATGGTGTCCTTCGGTGGCCACTTGGCTTTGTTAGCTCGTTATAACTTCCCAGAGTCAGGTTAGCCTGACATATATTCGGTCAATTCAGAATATTAGCCCCCAAGTCGTTGCGTCTGGTCGTAGAGGGGATAACTTGAATTTAGAGAAAATTACGAAGGTCGTTACGCCGAGGAGGGAGACGATCGACAGGGAAGCTGAGAGATTGAGGAATTTTTTAGGGACGATCTCGAGCCGCATGCATTAAATGTTGACAGGCCTAGGGACTAGGGTGCAATGATGAGCCCCGTAGGCTTTCTAGGCGCGTACGGGCCCACTTGCGCTTGCGATGACCTGTATAAAGGGGACGGGTATCTCATTTATAACCTTTTTTCGCTCCATTATTTGCTCGATACCATTGTCCGTGCCCGAACTCATCACCCATCAATCCGAGGAGTCAACTTACGTAGCTCAGAATTATTCAATTGGCTGTCCACTTCTGTCAATAGCTCTGATCAACAATCTCCAAGCTCTTATCACCTCCACTTGATGAGTTTCTGTTCCTTGTATCCAAATTTGCATATTTTTCTATGCTTCCCGATTGCATTTTAGAAATGCATGTGGTTAGGGTTTTAGATTTTAGGAACTCTATTAGCGACGGGCGACTGCTCCGCCTTTCTCCATGATTGCAGGAGCCCTATGTTTGTTGTGCTTTTGAGCGGTTGGACTTAGAGGGTTTAGGTTTACCCGTCGGCCGTTGAGTGAGGGCTTTTGACTGAGGATGGCATCCTTATCTGTCTGAACCATTTCACTTGATTAGCGGTGGAAGGGTTGATTTGACGTTTGTGTCGAGCTCACCTTTTTCCTCTGTTTTTTAGGTACTATGGCAGATGTTAGCTAGGATCACCACGATTCCGAGAGCTTCGAACAATATTCCTCAGACTTCTCATCTGACGAGGGGAGTGCCTCGGTAGAGGTACTCGGAGAGGAACTCCCGTCCATTGAGGATGCTGGCCCGTCTACTGTGTAGGTCGACGAGGAAGACCGTACTACCTGGGTGGCCCCTGATGCTCGGTTATGGGGGTTGTATTTCACTGCACATTAGGACGGAATTTTTGACGAGGTGGATTTGTATGCCCCAAACGAAGATGCTGCGGGCGCGGGGGGATCAAAAGGAGTGAATTTTTATGTCCCTGCGTCCGTGCATAGGATATGTTCAATATACGAGGCCGACCATATCCCCGTGTATGACATCCAGTTTAGGTAATTAAGGTTCCAGCTTCATTTCACCGACCTACATGTGGCTGTGTTCGACCACCTTCGTTTGACTCTGTCCCAGCTTCATCCCAACGTCATTGTGTTCATCCGGGCGTTTGAGATCTGTGCGAATATGTGGAGGTTGACGTTATTCTTTCCCTATTTGTTCTACATTTTCTACCTCCAAAGAAATTCGTCCAAGGTGGACGGGGTGGTTCAATGGAGCTGAGTTTCCTTCAGGCAACATAATGGGAAGCTCTTCAAGCCTTACCAAGAGGATGTCTGTTTATTCAAGGCAAGGTATATGCCCGTTCGACCAATATCCGAGCAAGCCCTATTTAATGTGTTTTCAAGGAATCCTATCTTTGAGGAAGACAGTTCTCCCAAGATGAACGAGACAGGGGAATGGGTGTACCAGCTTGTGTCCAAGTTCAACTTTCTTGGAAGGAGGAGCATTTTGAGCAAAGTGTCGATCAATACGTGTGGGCCAAGGAAGGATTATATGCAGAAGACTTGGCTAGTATCGAGGTGCTGTTGACCTACGTTGAGGGCCTTCCCCGAGTCTAAAGTATGGGGAAATGGGGGAGGCCACTCGTGGGCGAGGACAGGGACCATGTCTTCGAGCCTCGGTTGATAAACTTGAAGGATCTCCTTTCGAGCGGAGACCCTACGACTTATTTGGGTAGATGTTTTAATTTATTTTTTTGCTGAATATCTCAGTGTTCATTTGATATTATCTCGAACTTTCTTTCTTTATATTGCTGCAAGGATAAACTCGGCGCAAGAGCGTATTGCTCGAAAATCGACATCGAGGTAAAGGGGGAAAGAGGCGGGGTCTCCGACCGAGGCAGGAGAAGCCCCCCATACGGGTTCGAGAAGGTCATCAACGGGCCTAGAGACTGGGGCGTTAGCTCCCTTATCAGTTTCCTCTAGGCTCAAGAAGGCGCGGATAGTGAGAGTTGCAGATCTGATGAGCGAGAAGGATATGGAAAATTCGATCTTCCACCTTGTTGGCTTAACAAAAGTTATTTTGAGAGCATGGGTCTAATTCTTCCCCGTGCGGAATTGCTTTTGCTCGAGAAATTAGATCTGTCGGCCAAGAAGGCAGCGTTGGCTTAGGACGCTGGTGCGTGGATGCGTATCATAGAGTTGGCTGCCGCTTATTTTGAGCTTGGTCAATCTCCAGAGGTCGAATTGCATAGGCTAAAAGCCAAGCTGAAGGAGGTCGGAAAGAATGGAGAAGCGGCTCGGTAGAAACTGTCCGACGATCTCAAGAAAGCTGTTGAGGAGCGTGACGCTGTGCTAAAGGATAAAAGGGTGCTTTTTGAGGAGAATGTCCATTTAATGGAAAAGTTGGCTCCGGTCGAGGGGGAACCTGAAGAGTTCGCGGATGTGAAGACTCGGGCCGAGTTGATCGAATGAATGCAGCTGGCCTATGACGATGTCGTGGTCGCCTCAACGAGGAGCTTCGAAAATGCCTTAGCCAAGGTACGCGTCCTGAATCCGGGTGTGGAACTGGTGAACGATAGAATGGGGGTCCACTATTATGTCGAGTAGGGAGAGATAAAGAAGCCTTATATCTTCGAGGGCATGGTGGTGGATGATACCCCCCAGAGGAGACCCTCGGAGATGGCCTAACTCAACCTGCCGAGTGATCAGTTAGTATGTTTGATGATGATGGCCAATGCGCCAATTTATGATGTAATTTGTTTGTTTGGGCGTGGCCCATTTTATGTAATGATGATTTCGACCTTCATGGTCGTTTAATGTTTTTTTGTCGGGGTAGAGTCCCCTTTGTAACTCCAAGACAAATTCGACCTTTATGGTCGTCCATATAACTTAGAATTTTTCATTATTATATGTTGTATGTTGTAATGATTCTTTGTATGGGGTGTTGCTCGTTTGATGTATGTATTCACTAGTATGGGGATATTAGTCGAAGGGAGCCAACTTGATTGTTGGGATTGGTCCAGAACTCGAGCCCTGATTGAGGACCCGAGGTCAGTGGCGTGAACGTTCCATCGTGTGCTGGGTGTTCTACCGACGAGGTAATTCAGGTGGCAGTGCTCGATCAAGTCCCCCGTTCCACGATAGAGATCTCACTTGTTTCCTAAATAGAGCAAGGATCCTTTAGTGCCAAATTTATCGCGCAACGTTGGTACCGGAGCGGGCGCGTGATGTTGAGGTCCTAGAGCTCGGATAATTTTCCGAGGTGTATCGATTGTGTACGCCTTAACTGTAGTATTGTTTTAGTTTTTCGGCGTTCCATGATCGAGCAAGTTGTTCCCCTTGGAGATTTTCTAGATAGTAGGCTCCCATTCTTGTTTTGGCATAAACACGATAAGCCCCCCCCCCAGTTTGCTGCGAGCTTTTCTTCGATGGAGCTTTTTAGATTCTACTTTAAGACTAAGCTCCCGAAGCCGAACTCGTGCAAAATGACTTTAACGTCATACCGAAGAGCTATTGTTTGCTTGAGTGAAGCTTCCCTTAGGGCAGCTACTATCCTTATATCCTCGATGAGGTCAAGCTCTTCTCTTATGGATCGTTCGTTCATCTCTTCATCGAGCGGAGATTCGATTCTCCTTGATGGTTCGATAATTTCCACTAGAATGACTGCCTTGGTCCCGTATGCCAATTGAAAGGGGTATCCTCGGTGGACTAGTGAGGGGTGGTTCGATAGGCCCAGAGTACATTGTGTAACTCCTCGACCCACTTCTTCTTTGTTTCGTCTAATCTTTGCCTGAGACCGTGTATGATGACTCTGTTAGCCGCTTTAGCCTTCCCGTTAGTTTGTGGATGCTCGACGAAAGTGAAGCATTGTACGGTTCTTAGGTGAGAGATGAAATATTGGAAGTTTCTATCTGTGAATTGTGTCTTGTTTTTGGTGACAATTGCTTGTGGTATGCCGAACCGGACTAATATGTTCCTCTAATAGAAACGCAGGATGTTCTGAGCGATGATTTTGGCTAATGCCTCGACTTCTATCCATTTTGTGAAGTAGTCGACACCTACTATCAAGTATTTATTTTGGTTGGCCTTAACCACAAATGGAATAAAAATATCCATCCCCTATCGTGAGAAGGTATAAGGGGATGAAAGAGATTTAAGCTCCTTTGGGGGAGCTAGGTGCACGCACCCGCGTCGTTGGCACTTGTTGCATTTATTTACATGTTCCTTAGCCTCGAGTTGCATGGTCGGCTAATAGTAACCTTCTCGGAGTGCTTTTCTAGCGAGTGACTTTCCCCTAGATGTTGGGTGTTGATACCTTCGTGTATTTCTTTTAATATGTAGGGAACTTTAGACTCTTCGATGCATTTGATGAGTGGGATGGAAAATCCTCTCCTGTATAGTTTATCTTCAATGATAACATACGAACATGCTCTTCGTCTGACAATGTTCGCCTCCTTGGGATCGATGTGTAGGTTTCTGCTCGTGAGGTATTTATATATGGGAATCATCTTGGAACTGTTCTCCTCGATGGCGAACACGTCGATGTAGGGACATTTTTTCTCGATGCTCGGCCGGGGGAGTATCTCTTGGATCACTAATTTGTTTCCTCCTTTAGTCTTTGTGTTGGCTAGCTTGGATATAATATATGATCGGGTATTATGCTCGCGAGGGACATGTTGTATGTCAACGGAGACAAAAAATTTCAAGTTATCTTGGACGAGGGCCTAGTATTCTGCCAATTGGTCTTTTTTGACTTAATATTTACCTCGAACCTGGGAGGCCACGAGCTGTGAGTCAATAAATATCTTGACCTCTTTGGCTCCCATATCCTCGTCCAGGCGAAGGCCTGTAAGGAAGGCTTTATATTCGACTAGGTTATTAGATGTAGGGAACGAGAGGGTGAGGGATACCTCGACGATGATGCCTTCTCTATTTTCCAAGATTATCCCTGTCCCACTTCCTGTCGAGTTGGAGGCACTGTCGACGAATATTGTCCATTTGTTTACCCCGTCGTGGGATACAGGGAAGGTCATCTCTGCCACAAAATCAACTAGCACTTGGACTTTGAGGTCTATTCTACTCTCATATCTGATGTCGAACTCAAATAATTCCAAGGACCATTTAAGCATCCGCCCGACCATATCAGGTCGTCCTAATAATTGTTTGATGGGATGACCTGTTCGAACGACTATGGTATGTGTTAGGAAGTAAGGTCAGAGTCGTCTTGCTACGTTGATCAGTTTGAGGGCCATTTTTTATATGTTGGTATCTTAGTTCGGGCCCTTGTAAGGCTTTGCTTGTAAAATAGATTGGTTTCTGCCCCTCTAGGGTTTCTCGGATGAGCGTCACGCTGACGGACTCGGGCGTCACAGTTACATAGAGGTATAACACTTATTATTGTTTTGGTCATGAAAACATGAAAGGTTGTGATGGCGTCCGTTTAAGATGGAGGAGTTCTTGCTCGCATTCCTCGGTCCAATCGAACGCGATTTCTTTCCTCAGGAGTTTGAAGAATGGTAGCGCATGATATGCTGATCTCGCGACGAAACATGATAGTGAAGTGAGCATATCGTTCAAGGTTTGGATGAACTTCTTAGAGTTGGGAGTGGGTAGTTCCGAGAATGCCCGACAATTATCGGGGTTAGCCTTAATGCCTCGCTCGTAAGATAGAATCTGAGGAATTTTCCTGCTCGCACCCCGAAGGTGCATTTGTCGGGGTTTAACCTCATTTTGACTCTTCTGGATTGGTCGAAGACTTTTCTGAGGTGTAGGGCGTAATCAACGCCTCTTGGGATTTAACGATCATGTTGTCCATATAGACCTCGAGCATGTCTTCGATTTTGCCTTGGAAAACTTTGTTCATCATTTGCTGGTAGGTCGCACCGACGTTCTTTAGATTGAAGGGCATGCCGTTATAGTAGTAATTGCCCGATTCAGTCATAAAGGCCGTGTATTTTTTTATCCGTTTTGGCCATGGAATCTGGTTGCATCCAGAATATCCGTCCATGAATGAAAGAAATTTAAAACATGAAGAATTATCAACTAGTTTATCTATGTTGGAAAGGGGGTAGGCATCCTTCGGACATGCCTTGTTAAGGTTACAGTAATCAACACACATAAACCACTTTCCATTATTCTTTTTAACAAGTACAATGTTGGATAGCCTGGTTTTGTACTGGGCTTCCGAGATGAATTTGGCCTATAATAGGTCCCTAACAAATTGCTCGACAGCCTCGGTTTTCTCTAGGGACTACTATCACCTTCACTGTGCTACGACTTTAAGGGTGGGGTCGATTGTTAGGTGGTGGCAAGCTACCTCCAGATCTAGACCGGGAATCTATGTTGCACTCCAAGCAAAGAGGTTTGTGTTATCTTTTAGGTATGCCCTCAGTTGTTCCTCGAGCCAGTTTTGGGAGATCTACACCAATTCTAACTCCTTTGTTGGGAACGTTGTCGAGCTGAACGAGCTTGAACTCACCATCAAGTATGGGCCGCATGTGTTGCTTCACGGGCTCTTCTGATCCATTAGGGGCGGGTGAAGCTTCTTCGACCATCGACTCCTTGCCCTTTCTTCGTCGCTATACTAGATCTTCAGGTTTGAGATGGCTGTCGAGATCGACAACGTCGACTCGAGGAAGTGGATGAAGTTTCACGAAGGTCGACCCTGCTCTCGACCCTCGATTGGAGGTGGATGAAGTTCATGCCCTTGGAATATGCTTTGAAGCGTCTCCGGGTGGCTTGAATGTCTCCGTGCAGGGTTGCTACCTGACCCCCAATTATGTAGTACTTCATCTTCAGATGGACGGTGGAGAGTACCGCTATCAATTAAACCAAAGTAGTTCGTCCGAAGATACATTGGTAGAGAGAGGGGAAGTCAACAATAATGAATTGGGTCTTAATTTACCTGCCTGTTTCTCCGGCTCCAAAGGTTACGATCAACTCCACGCAAACCCAAGGTTTCATGACCGAACCATTATACCCCTGTAAGTCCAAACCGACATACGAGGCTAGATGGGTTTCGTTTAGCTGTAGTGTATGAAAGAGTTGGGTGTATATGATATCCACTAAGATCCCTTGATTGAGCAGGATCCTCCTCGCATCGAAGTTTTCCATCCTGGCCTGCACGAACAAGGGTATGTTTGCGTTGGGGGCGCCTCCGGGTAGTCTTCCTTGTAGAAGGCCAGTGGATGAGACTTGCCTTAGATTTTATCAAGTGTGGCGCCCAGATCCGTGCTTGTTTTTATGAGGTGTTATAACCTCTTCTTGACTGATCCTATGGTGGTTTTGTTGAAGCCGCCACCGGATAAGACCTGGGCTATGGGGAAGGATTCCCACGGGCTATGAGTGGCGAAATACGTCAGAGTGTTGTCGAGCTCGGGGGTGATGAAGTCTTTCGGCCTGGTGATACTCATGGCCATTGGCATAAAATATTCCTCTTCGGGCTTTTCTTTTTCGACTTTGCTGGATGAGAGAGCCTCTTCCCTCGTAGTCTCCTTCTTCTTATACTGTTTCAGGTGTCCGTCCCGAATCAGAATTTTGATTGCATCCTTCAAGTGTATGCAATCGTCATTCTTGTGACCATGACTCCGGTGGAACCTATAGTATTTAATTTTTTCGATGTCCGGTTTCTTTGGTATCATCGAGGCGTGCCCTCGTGCACGGTGCCGACTTTTTAGTGTTTTGTATCGCAAATATCACGGATAGCAAGAGTCGCCACCGACTTTTATTTTATCAATTAAGGAAGGTAAAAGTACGAAAAAGACCTTCGTTAGATTCGAGTAAGGAGAAGGTTATGAAAAGGGAAGGTATTAGCACCCTTTCCATCCGTAGTTATCTCGGCTCTTAGTTGCTCTTAGATCACTTTAAAATTGTGCTTTCTGTGTGTTTGACAAAAATGTTTTGAAAAGGCATTTCGCTTTGAATTTGTAATGATTCATGTAGGAATGTATACAAAGTGTTTGGAAATGTTTCGTTTTGAAAAGAATTTGAACTTTGACAAAAGTGTGAGGTGTGAAAAGTATTTTGATAGAGCAAGCAACTAAAAGTCTTATTACCTACTCAGAATTGGTCATTTTCGTGTTATTTTACGTTCCTTTAGAATAGCGCTATCCATACCATTAGTTGGTAGGTAACCCTATTCGTTGGATGTAAGCGGGACATTCGAAGGGACATCGTATGGTCAAAGAAGGCAACTTGTAGGAAGTATCCTAGCACATTCGAAGGGACTATCATCATTTTTTCGTAGGCGACAATCGAGGGTCAAGATCATGTATTCGGAGGCGACATCGTGGGTCTTATGATCTTTGTATCGAAGGGACTATGATGATTTGTTTGTAGGCAACGGTGCTAGGACACCTCTACGTTCGAGGGACTTGACCATATTTGAATTAGTAAGGCAACGAGAGAGAATTACCCTAAGGGGTGCATGTGTAAAAAGAGTGTGTTGATTCAGATATATCTTATCTTGAAAATTAGTGGGCTATGTTCAATTTTATCTTTCCATACACGCCTAATTACTAGCAATTTATAGGGTGCGGAAATTAAAATGCGGAATGTAAAGATGCAGAAAGATAAATGTCCTACGCTATTACATGGCTTTGGGGCAGATACATAATTTAAAATTGCGGAAAATAAAAACCTAATTTAAACTATTACATCCCATGAACAAATACATTATTGTAAAAAATAAAACGATAGAAGAAAAATCGTCTGAAACGAGATAACCTGCAAGAGAATGAGAAATCGGAAAATACGATGAAATCGAATAAGAGGAAAATGTTAGTAAAAATGCAATTCTTTAAGTAAGAAAAATATGACATGCTGGAAATAACATAAATATGATAAAATAATTTTTTGGGATTTTTTGGATGCATTTTAATAATTTAAAACTAATTAAAATTGATTTAAATGCTAAATTATGAATAAAAATAAATATGCATGCAAAATGATATTTTCTAATTTTATAAATTAAATAAAGATTTTCTGGAAATAATATAAAAAGAAAAATAATTTTTGGTATTTTTTAATGCATGATAAAAAAATATGAAAAGAAATTAAAATGCATGAAAAATATTAGAAAACATGAAAATAAGAAAATATGAGTTTGTAAAGGAAAATAGCAAAACCGGTGCCAGTGAGGATCGAACTGATGACCCTTTGGAGCATCTGGGAATAGGAAGTGTCTTTACCACTAGGACAAGTGGCTCTTTGTGTCATGGATTGAAAACGTGAGATCATGAGGGCACACGCGTCGCCATTTGGAGAAGTCAAGGCACAGTCAGCTGGTGGGGTCCTTTGACTTATGAATGAGCGAATCGGAACGCGTTATCTCGCCACGCCAGCTTCCTCGCCGGTCAACCAAGTCAGCGACGCCGGAGCCCTAGCTCCGGTCGTCTTCTCCGAAAACCTGAAATCAAGACAAGCAAAATACGAACGATAAATGGGAAAGGGGGACCCTACCCCCCTAAATCGACCCTCCTGAATCCATTGGTGGCATCAGTTTTGGCTAAATCGTCCTGTATCTATCAGTTCGAATCAAACAGTTCATCAAACCCTAGCCATGGCAACGTACGATTTATGCGTGTATGCTTGCATGAGATGCATCATTCCTGATCTATTGAGTGTCCTGAGTTCATTCAAACACACAAAAGCAGTTAATATGAAATAAGAAATTCGATTTTCAAGTTTTTACCAAATCGGAGCAAGCTTGGGATCGGATTCTGGGCAGTTGTAGCTTCGTGTAATGGATGGTTTTGAACCCTGGGAACCTCAGGAACACAATGGAAGGCTTAGAACTCCTTGAAACTGTCTGGATTTTGAAATACGATTTTTTCCAATTCTTGAAAAAATTTGGCAAAATAAGGGTTGTTGTAAGGGATAGGGTTTCGTCCCCTTTCTTGTACATAATGCTGGCTATTTATAGAGGGATTTGGGATGGCAAAGAGAGGGAAAAAATATTTGATCTTGAATGTGCATTTATTTCTTTTCAAATAAAATCAATTTTTGGAAAAAATTTGATTTTCCTTACATGTAAGAGGCTATCACGAATTTGGCAATTGTTTTGGGCTTCCTTGGACCTCAAGTTTGATCAAAATCCAATCATCTTGAAAAAATATCTTATTTTCATATTTTATATAATTTAATTTTGAATTAAATGGTTTAAAATTCAAAAATAAATTAATAAAATAGAAAATTGCCATGGCCAAGCATTTATGGGTCACAAATAATGTCATGAACAAGTTTGGATCAAAAGATTATAGGCCCATTTGGAAAATTTTACGTTTTGACCAAAATGTCCTTTTGTGCAATTGTCCAAAATTGCCCAAATTCTGAATAGTTTATCTTGCTCAATTTTCCACATTTATGAGTGTTCTTGGACTTTTTGGAAAGCTATAAGAGTCCTCTAACCAACCTTTTTGTTCTCATCTCAATTGGAGTTTCCATGCTCAATATATCTTCAAAACAAAATGTTGACTTTTTGTTGACTTTGAAAAGGACCTGTAATGTTTTGAGCCATACCTCTCAAATGAAGCATTTTTTGAACATTCTTGTGAGATATGAAGTTGTAGAGAATTGAATTTCCTTCAAAACAAGAGGTGTTGGAAAAATTTCTGAGAAAGTATGAGAAAGTTATGATCAGTCAAAGTTCAGTTGACTTTTCACCTAGAAACCCTAATTTAGAAAGTTTGACTTTTGAGCAAATCTTGAGTTTTCTTGATGAATCATGATCAACCCTTGATCAAATGATGAATGTAAATTCAAAATGAGGATGTTGACCAAAAATTATGAAGTTTGACTGTATGTTGACTACATTTGACTTTTTGTCCAATACAATTGATTTTCAACCATCTGAGCAATTGTTTGAGGAAATTTGATCTGTGAGGCTTGAAACTTGACATGGAGAATCTTTGAAGCATATGAGGAGGCATGATGATCATTGAAGATGTTGGAAGTCCATCTTGACCTGAGAATTGCCAAACCCTAGTTTGGGTTGATTGTATAGGAGAGAGTTTGTCTGATCAATCCTTGAGGAATCCTTGAGTATGGATGTATGAAATGCCTTGAGAAGATGGAGGGCAAATTTTGGGGTATGACACCCTCCCCATTGAATTCTGCATTCACGCAGTCGGTCAGGATCCGCTCGCGAGATGTGGTGAGTGAGGTGTAGTCGCTGAAACGACCGACCAGTCCCTTGTGCGCCCTAGAGTCACGAGACCTCTCCACCCGCCTTTTCTCTCATCCTAGATGGGATGTCAAGGTATCATCGCCCTTCGAGCCTTTGGCATTATTTCGATGTCGGGTATCTCGGGCGCAATTGGCAGCTTTTCTCCTCGTATTAGATATAAGCTTGAGCTTTCAGGAGGAAAACATCCAGTGTTGAGGGGGTCTCCATCCCTATGGCCTTCACAAAGTTTCCGCAATGGCGTAGTCCTCTTTCGAGATGGTATTTCTTCATATCATCTGTCATTGAAAATTGGACGGATTCTTTGTTGAACCTTTCAATGTAGGATCGGAGGGATTCCTCCTTGCCCTGGATTATGGCTTCCAAGGATGCTTCCGACTTTAGATGATGTCGGGATGCAATAAAATGGTGGGAGAATAGTCTCCCAAGTGTTTCCAGGATGTGAGAGATTCATCTGAGAGGCTCTTATACCATGTCATCACCCCTTTGTGCAGCGTGATCAGGAAGAGACGACATTTAATGGAGCCCCTGACACCTCGGTAGTCGAGCACTACATCTATGTTTTTGATGTGTTCGTCTGGGTCTGTCGTGCCGTCATATTGTCTGAGCTTCGGGGGTTTCTCCAACCCGGAAGGAATAGGAATGTCCATGATCGCCCGACATAGGAGACCATGACGCTCGCCTTCATCACTTTGACCTGGAGAGATAGAGATAGAGAGAAAGAGAGAGGTTGTTCTTCTTGCATTGGGAGGGAAATAGATCTTTATGGTACTTGGATTTTAGTGATGAGGAACGGTTGCGGGGGTGATGTGGTTTATTCCTCGTTTTCTTGTGTGATGGGCATCCCCGATTATGTCCCCTCTTTTTTAGAAAATATCAGTCAAGATGATCCTAGGGTGGATTCCGACAAGGCCTTCTTGGTGAGGGATTACGAGAACCGAGCAACTTTGATCTCTGAGGTGGAGACTAATAGCGATTCTTTTCGAGGGCCTCTATGCGCTGACCCTGTTAGAGAATGAGACTGTTGGTGTGATTGAGGGCAGTTATGATTACTGCCATGGTCAGATCGACGTTGGTCGACGTGAATACAAGGGGAGGTATAGTGACAGGGTCTCCTTCCTGATTCTTGGACTTTTGATTATCCAAAAACGGGTCTTGAGCACATGCATCATCTGAGTCTGGGGAGGCGGTCATGTCGTCCCTGTCATCTATGAGGTCCTCTAGGAGAGGAGGGGCGTCGTCCGCGTCTGTCTTGCGGATGGGTAGGATGATGGTTTGGCCAATCATAAAATGGTCGTTGCTTCTGGCCATCTTGTTTGAAGGTGATGAGTTATCTTTGATCTTCTAGAGTATTTGAGGAGTACTGAAGACAGTGAATATAGTTTCCCACAGACGGTGCCACTAATCTGGGGTGTTGATCAGAATTTGGGATGATTGGAGCAATGAGGAAGGTTCATCGAGCTGTGTTTGAAGATGGAGGGGTGGTGTACCTTCAAGACACTCTGATGCTTAAGTAAGCAAATGATCAAGGTGAGAATAGAATAATATTAGGGTAGTTAGAGTAAGAATGAGATACTTTGCCCTCAAGGATATGAGCGTTTATATAGAAATCTGAGGTGAGCTCTCATTGGTTGCTATCTTTAGGCCTATATATGTGGATCAGTGGATATAACTATCCGAGATGACTTGGTCAAATCGGGAACTCGTCCTCGGAACTAGCCATTATGTTGACCAAGAGGGTCTTTAACGGGCATAGTCCTTGATGAGGAGAATCAGGTTTTTTCGCTCGACGACTGTCGAGTAGAAGGGTTCTGCAAATACCAGAACGAGCAGATGGTGTCCTTCGGTGGCCGCTTGGCTTGGTTGGCTCATTATAACTTCCCGGAGTTAGGTCAACCCGACATTCATTCGGGCAATCCAACACATTTATAAACAATAAATTCTTACAACCGTCACATGTTTACCTTATATGTGTGAGTGCAATCAAATAAACACCTGAAAGATTTATACTCATACAACATCAATATTGATATGATAATAAATTATTATATAGAGACATCCATCTTTACTTATAAATTAAAATACTCAAACAAGATACCAAAAATACCATTAATTCCCAATCTTTGATTGCAAGAATTAACTGTAAACGATACTCTCACGCAATGATCAAACATTATTAGTAAGTCCGGTCAGATAATGGACGTCTTTGACATCAATCATTATCCACATGGATAAAATTAATTACATATTTACCATCACAAATATGTAATTGTTCGGCCAAACCGTGTCTTCCTTTTGACCGACTATAACAATTCACATGAACAATTACACACTACATCTTTTGTAATTTCGATTGAATCAAATTTACACAATAGAGATTACTTTTACAATACGTTGCTACAACCAACTCAACCAAAATTATTAGACATTTTATTAAATTTAATGGGAAGAGTTTTAGATTTATAAGGCACTACCCATAAATGCAGGTCGTATTCATTTAAGATGTCGTTTCTTAATAATAATATTTCTTGAAATTCCTTAGTGTGTGAACAAATTCATAATAAAACATAAATTTTATAAAATTATACAAATTTCATGATTAAAATAAATTATTGTATAAAAGATAATAACAATAACTTCAAATAACATAATTCTACTAAATATTTAATTTCAAATCAGATAAATATTAAATATTTATATATCTAAATTAAATGTCAAACAAATTCACATATGCAGCAAATAATTCTTTAAATAAATTATTTTAGAATCAAAACAATTCATTCTAAAATCCACAGTATCCAAAATTTAAAGAAACAAATCACCAAAATAAGATTTAAATTCAATATTCATCTTTCCAAAATAATTGACATAGATGTATATTTCTAAATATATTATTTATAGCCATAAACAATGTGTTGAGAATCAAAATTCTTTTAAAAAAAAAAGATTTTAGAATTCTCAATCATCGACCATAATCATATATGTGATTCAAAATATATTTAGCATAATATATATTACATGACATATCTCCAAAGAAAATCAAAATTTTCACAAATACTCTTCTTCCAAAAATATTACAATTTTGAATTTCAAACAAATCTTATCATATAGTTTCTATGTCAAATTCAAAACTTTCCATGATCACAAATATAATTCTATGAACTATAACTTAAAAATAGATTCTTACCATAATATCATAGTTTTTAAATTACAATTATAATTCCAATTGTAATCATCAAATAAATATCATTTAACTATATACTCTAACCAATTTTATTTTCAAGAATTCATACAGAAGATATGGAAGATCCTAATTCCATATAAATATTTGGAAAAAAAATATCACACACAAAATATAAGCTCCATAGCAAGTGTAACAAAAAAAATACTAAAAAATTTTCAATAAAAACTTCATGCCTCATAAAACATATATATCAATAAAAAAAATCATGAATTAAAAATATATGTTTTCATGATCCAAAAAAATAATAATAAACATTGGTGTTTAGAGGACAAATCTCAATAAACTATATATGAAGACCTGCTCTAATAGAACTTGTTCACATATACATGTTCTATATATTATACCATATACTTTAGTGCGAAATATATTAAATAATTATGAACATATATATGATCTACGACATGTTAGTATACAAGATATGAGATTTCATAAATACCTGTATCCATAAGATAAAAAAAAACTTTTAGCAATAATAATTGTATTTTTGAAACGCAAAAGTGTAGAGATAAGTGAACGATATTTGTTGGCTTGTGGATCTTCTTCAACTGGTACTCTTAATGCCTTGAACACTCTTCAGATGGGGACAAAATATTATTTTGCTTGTGTACGGTATATTGGGGACCATAGCCTTTATATAATGCGATGGTCAATTAGGGTTCCCATTATTCCCAAATGAGTCATCCTGACATCCACTCATATTTAAGCCCACATCGAATTAATTAATTAATTACTAAATAGAAATCTAATCAGTCTTTTAAACTCTATTTGACCACTTAATTAATTAAGGCTCTTAATTTGACAAATAGCTAATATAATTCACATAAATATATTTTTTCACATAATAATTATTGAAATATAATAATTAAATAATATTTAAATATAAAATATTCCAACATATACTTCTTCTTTCACTAATAAGTATTTCAATTCCATGTGTTTAACACCTTTGAAATATTTATTATTCTTAGAGAAGAAGACAATTACAGACAATAAATCTTTAACGGCGTAGTTAGACGATCGACAATACCAAACTTTAAAGTGAAGTTCAACAACCATAACGATTGACTTGAGGCCTCAAAATATACCACAAATTCTACCTCCATAATATCTTAGTCTCTCCCCTATTTCTCTTGTGTTCCAAACAAGAGAAAGATCCCACTTCTCTTCATAATCTCTTTATTTTATTTCTCTCTTACCTATTTCTTGCTTATAACACACCCCCTAACTGTATATCATCTTAAATGGGAGAAATATTTTTTTTTAAATGAATAGTTAATAAGTTTTTCTTAAAAGGAAATAATGAGTTAATAATATTATTAATAAAATAATAATTAATATTATGTATAATGGTTTACATATTCAACACTCTCATTTTTCACTTTTTATATTTCACATCATCGTCTTTTTCTTCCACCTAATAATTCAACACATATTTAACGTTTACTCACTATAATGATTTTGTTTAATAAAATTCAACACGTTACTCCACCATTTTTATTTCATATTTTTACTTTTTTATGTTTTTTTAATAAATAAATTATTTTTTGTGTCCAAATTAAATGAACCAAGTCTCTATTTATAAACATAAAAAATGATGAATTTTGATGAAAATAAAAATAAACAAAAAATTAATTTACTATAAAATAATTGAACCAAAATAATTAATATGAGACAAAATTTAAACATTCACATGAACCAAAAAAATTTACAAAGTATTTTATGTTGTCCCACCTTCTTCCCATTCAACATGTTAAATATTTTCAACATCAATTAATCTACCTCGCTTTCAACACTTCATTGTAAATATTATCTATTAGAATAAAAAAAAATTACCACCCCCTTTATACATGGTCTAATATCAAACTAAATGTCAACAAAATTGGATTTAATTGATTATTTGAATTTTTGTAACAAATTACTAAATTAAATTTCAAAAATAACAACAAAATATCTTATAAAAGTGGCAGCTGCAGTTCTTAAAAACTCATAGAAATTGATGGTTCTCTTGGTGCTGGTGGTGTACTCTGAGCACCATAAATAATTCTGAGAACCATTATTATGAATTATGCATGATCAGTGTCGCAGGTAGGACTTGAAATTAAGACATACAAGGTAAAAATAATCACGTGCTGGATGGTGTTTGTGCAAATGACGTTTTATTGTGTCTTATTATTGTTGTGGCTTAAATGAGTAAGGTATCTTAACCTGGAGCCCTCTAAATTAATGGTAATGTCTACTACAATGGCCCACCACCAAGGCTCATCATTAGTCATGTGATAAGAAAAACACTTCCATGATAAATCATAGCTAAGTCGTATTATCACATTAGTAGTTTGATTAGTGAGTTTAATTAGGATATATTTGATTCATTGGAATATTTATATAAACGACAAAAAAAAATGATAAAAAAAGTTAAGTGCTATAAAATAGAGTTAGAAAAGAAATGAAACAAAAGAGTTACTTTCTATTATAGTTAATTGTTTTTCTTTTTTACTTTTGGGACCACCAACTCATATGGTTGACAATGAACAATTAAATTTGCATCCTCAATCAACATTTTCTTGTTTTGTATCTACAAATTTAAAATTATGTGAATTTAGAGTATTTTCATCTGTGAAGGTTTCTATCTCATTGTGCTCCACATTAAAATGATGAGGTGAAGTGAAATCATTATGTTCAACCTGAATAACTTCATTTGCATTTTCATAATTGGTATTAGCATTCTTAGAGATATTGACTTCATTCAAAATTTTCCTCACAATGGATTCTTTATCACTCGTCATATTATTTCTTGCATTATATCTAGACTTTTGCTTTTTAGCTTTCTAACTTTTTAGATTCCATCTTTTTTTCCTTCCAACATTCAACTATTGTGAAATAGCATGCATTGTATTGTGTTAGTGATTACAAACATCAAGAAGATTATTGTATACAACACCTACATGGAACACAAAACTTCCTTTGTCAGCTAAGACGTAGTACTCATGTAACATTTATTTATAAATCTACATGTACAAGTATTCTAGCAAAATGATCATATACTCTTTGCATCATCAATAGAGATTTACATACCGATACAACCAACAATAGAGTCTTAGAGCGTAAATATTCACGAGGAAGATCGGTAAGAAGAATCCATACTTCGACATTAGTTTGAAAACTTAGACACAAAATTTGGTATAGTCGAAAACCCCCAGTTTTAGGGTTCAAAGCACTGGTGGCTCAGACTAATCAAAGTCAAATAAAATGTAATTCACTTTTAGTGGTGGTTATACTTGTGTTGCAAGTGAGTAACTTGCAACACAAACTTACTGTCACAAAAGAAAGTTTTTGAAATTAGATTGTTAATTGAATTTCTAATTATATATACACTTGTTATTTCTCATAATTCAGCTATATCAATAAGAACAAATTTCTATCTTCTCTAATTTCACATAGGAATACCTTTAATTTGATCTCTCTCTCTCTCTCTCTCTCTCTCTCTCTCTCTCTCTCTCTCTCTCTCTCTCTCTCTCTCTCATTACCTTGAGAATCGAGTAATTTCAACAAATTAGTATAAAAAAACACATGTTATCCAAGCTTTCATCAATGGAAAATGGAAGCACAACCTCTAACTAATTCTCTACAAATATACTAGTGTACGGAGGAGAATACTATGACTGATGTTGCCCGCAGATGAATGTCATATTCAGATTTAAAGATGTTCTTGAAATCGTGAATGATGACTTGCCTGAATTGGAAGTCAATGTAACTGAGGCATTAAAGGACATTCTTCGTGAATTGAGCAGGAAAGATGGGGAAGATTTGTTCATGATCTATCAATGTATGGGTCCAAACATCTTTAGGAATATTATCATATAAGAAACGACTAAGGGTGTGTGGGATACACTTAACAAGTTGTGTAGAGATGATGATAAATTGAAGAATGTGAAATTGAAATCTTTAAGGGAAAAAATATGAAAACACACAGATGAATGATGGCGAAGCAGTTACCAATTTATTCTCAAGATCGGTGTTGTTGACCAATCAAATGAAGTCATATGGTGAAGAGATCCCTAAATTGCAAAACATTGAGAAAATCTTAAGAGCCTAACTATCAAATTTGACCACATAGTCGTGGCAATTGAAGAATCTAATGACTTGTTTGAGATGAGACTTGAAGAGTTGTAAGAATTATTAGAGGGCCATGAGATCACATTAAAGTATAGAATTATTAAAGAAGATGAAAGAATATTCCTCAAAGATCAATAAGGAAAAAACAAAAGTGGAAGAAGAAGTGTAATGATGAAGGTGCTAGAAAGAATTCAAAGAATCAAGAAGAGACAAGAAATATCAGTGTTTTTCATAAAGGAATTGCAAGAAGATGGTTGGTATAAAGGAATTGAAATTCTATTGTTCCCATGAGTTTGGTCACTATGAAAGAGATAGCTACTTCAATAAATAACTTAATGCAAGTGACAAAGAAAAAACACAATTTCCATATGCATGAAATAATGACTATGAAGAGGTGTTACTAATGTCCAATACGCATTTGATACCAATGTGTATTATGAAGGGTGGACAAGAGGTAATAATAGGTGGTGTGTAATATATTCTTTCAATGTCAAGCAACATGATTAGTTTAGTGTGAATTCAAAACTAAATTTGAAAGCATATATGCAACTTAATAATCGACAAGAACTACACCATAAAGCTAGAGAACAGGGAAATGAAGGTGTTAGATGCAAATTTCAAACTAATTTTGAAACCATCCCTGTAAAACAATAGAACTTTCAAAATTATGATCAACATGCTTGACCATCAGTGTCTTTCATCAACCACTAATGAGAATAAAGTTGTATTTGAAATTAGAGGTATGGCCATTTGAATTTTAATAGTGAGAGTCTGATGCATATGAAGAAAATTGTGCACGGTCTTCCTCATATCAAAATACTAAAGCAATCATGTAAATAGTGTTGTGTATCCAAAAAGACAAGGAAGTCATTCAAGCATGATTTGCCTATGAAATCAAAGTAGAAGTTGGAGGTTATTCATGCAGATGTATGTGGGTTATTTGAAGTAAAGTCAATGGAAGAATAAAATTGAATTATTCCCTCAGTTCAAGAAATTTAAGCTATTAACTGAAAAATAAACTAGATGTGACATCAAAAAAATGGGAATTAATGGACAAGGTGAATATACTTCAACTAAGATTGCATTGTTTTGTGAGAAAGAAGGAATTTAGCATTATATAATATCTCTCTACTTAGGTCACTACAATTGGTTTGTAAAACAAAAAAAAATATAAGCATATTAAACATGGTAATAAGCATACTCAAGTGAGTGACTTGTAACACAAGTTAACTGTCACAAATGAACGTTTTAGAAATTAATCAGTTATTTGGTTTTCTAAATATATATACACATGTCATTCCTAATAACTCAATTAGATCAATAAGAACAAGTTTCCCTGTTCTACAATTTCCCTTGAAATCTATCTAATTTGATATCTCTCTCTCTCTCCCCCCCTCTCTCTCTCTCACACACACACACACACAAACTTGAGAACCAAGTAATCCCAACAAGGAGAGCACATATTCAAAAGATTATTTTTCTATTGAAATCAACTTCCACTTTGAAAGTGATTTTTAGAGTGACTCTAGAGTTGCTTGAAACTCATTTGCAGCAGGTGGCTTCTCACTTTATTTTCAAAATCAATCTTCGATGTAAGTTATTTTTGCGATCCTCCACTCCCTGAAATTATTATTGTTCTTAAATTCTAATGGAGAATTAATCTCCCTTGAAACAAGGTTGAGGGGGATTTGAAACAGAGAAATCGTTGGAGTTATTTCAAGGCTTGAGCAAAGGATTTTAAAGACATGGTGTTTGAAATACCTTATGGATGAGGTGACTTTTGTGTCGACAAAGATCTCTGTATCATGATAGAGTCAAGAAAGCCATATGGGGAGATTGAAGAAGAATACATGAAGACAAAACAAAAGAAAACACAGTGAAATGGAGCAAAGAACACAAAATTCCTTTTGAATAATGTGAATCTTAAGGGTGTGTCACTACTTTTAAGTATCAATGATGATGACAACGTAACCTAATGATGAATCTCAATCTCTCTAGAAAGGTAGAGTGAAGAAAACCTTAAGAGAAGATCAAAGCAAAAAATATGGAGGTGAGACAAAAGTAAAACAAATGAAAAATGAGCAAGACACACAAAATCCCTGCTAAGCAATTTTAGCCTTAGAGGTTGTTGCCACTTTTAGGTAGAAATGAAAGTGACAACATAACCCTATTAACCCTATTGTGAATCAACCTTTCTTTTCTAACTAACAAGATGGATGAATTATCATATATGAGAGATGTCATGGAAGTAAAGGCCACTATTAGAGTTGTCAAAATGGGCTAGCCTATATTGCCCCGCCTGAAAAATCATATGGCCCGTGCCTTCAAATTAGAGCCCATATTTTGAAGGGCCTTTTTAGCCCAACCCTAAAAATCCCGCTACCCATATGGGCCGTGGGTAGCCCATTAGGCTCTTATTACTATAAAATTTTAAAAAAATTATATTAATTCATATATTATATTACTCCAAAATAACACATTAATTTTTCTCACTTCACTAGATTTTGTCTCTATTCTATTCAATCTTTCTCTTTTAAATATTATACGTTAATATAATCAACATTTTTTCCTCATATTCTATTAGTTTCTTTTATGTTAAATATTTTGAGTATTATTTTCTATAATATAGACATATATTATATTTAAAAATACATTATAATATTTATAAAAGATAATATAATACTTAAAAATGTATTATATTTAGAATAATATAATTTTTTTTATTTATACTCAATATTATGGATTTTTTACTTTAACTTTTTTATTAAAAAAAGCCCATTTAGGTCCAGGTTGAAGACAAAAACAAGACAATAACAAAGATAAACTTTCTAGAGGTGGTATTTTGGGGGCTGCAACTTCTTCTTGTATATTGAAATGTTTAATTGCCTTAGAAAATATGATACAGATGAATTCTATATAGAGAGACTCAAATTACAAAGATATAAATGCTACATAGGAAATTCTATATAATAAATGCTAGATATTTTCAAGGAGGTATAGATACAAAGAGAATATAGCTTTCCAACTTTCTTTTGACTGCATTTAAGTTTATTCCAACAAAAATCCCCCATAAAATTAAATGTTTCTTCGATCCATCATTCCCAGCATCCTTTTACCTCTTTCGAATAACTCTTTCGACAATGATTTTGTGAAGAGGTCTGTAGCCTGATCCTTGCTTGCTACATGTTTTAGTTCGACACTTCCTTCCTTCACATGTTCTCGAATGAAATGTTGAACATCAATGTGTTTTCTTCTTTCTTGATTCATTGGATTCTTCGCTAATTCTATTGTTGACTTGTTGTCCACTCGAATTGTTGTTGCCTCTTCTTGTCTCAGCTCCATCTTGCTCAACAGTCTTCTAAGTCATATTGCATGGCATACACACCAAGATGTTGCTACATACCCTGCTTCACATGTTGAAAGGGTTACAATTGGCTACTTCCTTGAAACCCAAGTGAAAACAGTATTTCCCATGAAGAACACATAGCCTGAAGTGCTCTTTTGATCATCTATGTCTCCTCACCAATCATTGTGGGAGTATCCAGTTAACTTGTAATCTTTTGTTCTTGAGTAAAAGATTCCAAGTGACACAGTTGCTTGGACATATCGAAGGATCCTTTTTCAATGTATTCCAGTATGTGTGAACTGGTTCTTCCATAAATCGACTCACAATACCAACACTTAGCGAAAGATCTGGCCTTGTGCAAGTCAGATATCATAGACTTCCTACCAAGCTTCAAAATTTACTTGCTTCTACACGCTCTCTCCCATCAAATTTTCAAAGCTTTGTTCCTGGTTCCATCGGTGTCGAAATTGGATTGCAGCTATCCATTTTAAACCACTTTAGGATGTCTTTGGCATATTTTTCTTGTGAGATAAAGATTCCCGTTTCTTCTTGTCGAACTTCTATGCCAAATTAGTATCTTATCAGGCCTAAGTATGTCATCTCGAATTCACATGTCATTATGCTTTTGAATTCTTCGATCAACTGATCATTGTTGCCCATGAAAATCAGGTCATCAACATAAAGAGCAACAAGCAGTATATCTTCTCTATTATTCTTCACGTATAGAGCACGTTCGTAGGGACATTGCTGAAATCCTTTCTCTTTGAAGAATGTGTCAATGCGCGTATTCCATGCATGTGGTGCCTGCTTTAGCCCATAAAGTGTTTTCTTCAATCTCAACACTTTTCCTTTGTTTTCGACTTTCATGTATCCTGGTGGTACTTCGATGTAGACTTCTTCTTCGAGCACACCATTCAGAAAAGTTGATTTGACATCCATCTAAAATATCTTCCATTTGAATTGAGCAGCTTGATAAATGAGCAATTGAATTGTTTCCATTCTTGCAACAGGTGGAAATACTTGATCATAGTCAATTCCTTCTTTCTGTTTGTAGCCTTTTGCCACAAGTCGTGCCTTATACTTTTCGATTTCTCCTTGAGCATTCATCTTCTTCTTGAATACCCACTTCACACTAGTTGTTTTACTTCCTTTTGGCAACTCTACAAGTTCCCAAGTGTTGTTATGTTCAATGACCTTGAATTCTTCGTTCATGGCATTTTTCCATTTTTCATCTCTCCAAGCTTCTTCAAAACTAATGTTTTCAGAATCTGCCAATAAACATACAAGATGTACTTCTTCTGTGTTATCATACAAATCTCGTAGACTTCGCATTCTTGGCTGTGAAGGCTCATTTTCACTATTAGAATCTTTATGATCCGTCGAAGTCTTTGTCGACACAACAACAGATAATTCTCCAGCTTTGACCACGGCTTCTGTCGAACTATTCCAGTCCCATTTGCTTGCTTCGTTCACACGAACGTCTCTACTTACTATCACCTTTTTGTTTACAGGATCGAACAACCTGTATCCCTTTGTCTTATCATCATACCCAATGAGTATGTACTTTTGACTCTTATCTTCAAGCTTCGTTCTTCGTTGATCTGGTACATGTGCATAAGCAACACTACCAAATACTTTGAAATGAGACACAGTTGGCTTCTGACCACTCCAAGCTTCTTGTGGTGTTTGATCTCCTACTTTTGAATGTGGACATCCATTTTGCACATAGATTGCACATTGAAAAAATTCTGCCCAAAATTCCTTCGAAATGTTCTTGCTCTTAAGCATTTATCGAACCATGTCAAGGATTTTTCAATTCTTCCTTTCAGCCACCTCATTTTGCTTATGTGAGTATGTTGCAGTTAGAAACCTCCTTATCCTCTGCTGTTCAGAATACTTCATGAATGTTGTTGAAGTATACTCTCCATATCTGTCAGATCGAAGGGCCTTGATGTGTCTATCAGTTTCCTTCTCCACCATTACTTTAAACTATTTGAATACTTCGAATGCTTCATATTTTTCTTTCAAGAAATACACCTAAGTCTTTCTTGACAAATCATCAATGAATGAAATGAAATACTTCTTACCACTGAAGGATTCTGGAGTAATTGGCCCACATATGTCAGTGTGAATCAATTCGAGGATATATTTAGCCTGATAATCTGCCTTCTTTTGAAACGAAGTTCTTGTTTGTTTGCTAAGAACACAATCTTCACATGATTTTCCTTCATACTCCATGTCTAGAAGTCCATGCACCATGTTAGAGATAATTTGACGGTTGAGACATTACCAATGCGTATTGAGGGTAGAGAAGTTAAGCAACTTCGAGGGAAGGAAGTCGCTTTAGTGAAGGTAGCATGGGGAGGTCCTGCTAGTGGTAATGTGACTTGGGAGCTTGAGAGTCAGATGAAGGATTCATATCCTGAGCTGTTCGCTTGAGGTAATTTTCGAGGGCGAAAATCTTTTAAGTGAGAGAGAGTTGTAACATCCCGATTTTTAAATAGCTAATTATTAATTATTAATTATTATTATATATTATATTATGTGATAATTAATTTAATTGGGTGTTTTAATTTAAATTTGCTTTATTTGAATATGTGTGTTATTTAAATAATTGAGTTTTATGAGTAGAATTATGGTTATTTAGTATTGGGCCTATTTATGAGAATGGAAGTAATAGAGAGGTGTTAAGTATTAAGCCCATTAATACAATCCTAGTTAGTAAGGATTAGAAGAGAATCATAATTAGAATTTCATTTGGAGAAAGAAGAGAAGAGAAGAGGAGAAAGAAGGAAAGTGAAGAGAAAACCCTAGAAGAGGAATCTTCATGAGGTAAGGGTGGAGAATCCATGTTATTGTTTGATTGTATGTTGTGGTTAATGATTAGGAACATGCTAGGTTATTCAATTTCAATTTCTAGAATCTTTAAATGTTAGGGTTTGAAAGAGAATTGTGTTTTTCAACTTAGAATGATGACCCATGACTAGAAACATGTTAGGATACCCTTTAATGATGTTATTTAGTTGATTGTAATGGGTCTTATGTAGTTATTTCGTGGAAGAAAGAAGTTGATTCGTAGTAGAAAAAAATGCAGAATCGTAGACCGCGCTTAGCGCGAGGATGAGCCCGCTTAGCACGAAATGTTCTGACTTTTGGGATTGTTTGTTCAGCGAGGTGCGCTTAGAGCGATAGGCTGGGCTTAGCGTGACCTGTAATGAAAAATGTTATTCTTAGGACCTTTTGACATGAAATCTTATATGATTATAGTTATTGTGGTATTTTCATATATGTGATTAATTGATCCAATTGTGATTGAATGTGTTTTGGATTGGTTTTGAATACTATTTGAATGTATGTTTGATTACTTGAGTATAATATGTGCTAATATTATTTGATGAAATGTGTTGAATAACATTGGGAGAATAATATGTCATAATGTCATAATGTTATGTGTGATGGTATGTATAAGATACATGTGATGATCTTGTTGTTGAGATATAATGTTGTATAATTGATGTATAATTCACATGAGATGAATATGCTTGGATAATTGAGATTTTGTGAATAATCTTAATTTGCATATGTCGTCTTGGTGAGTTGTACATGCATACATTTGGCTCGATCCTTGTGTGGATAAGTAGCGGTGAAACTGTGAGTTCACAAGTTGGCTCGATCCATGATGGATAAGTAGCGGTGAAACGTTGGGTTCACATTTGGCTCGATTCCATTGGGAATAAGTAGCGGAGGCTTTTGGTCTTGTCCGGATCAGAAGTAAGGGCTTGGATTCTATGAATGAATCGGAAGCAGGGTTAACGAAATGTTCCTAAAAACTTGGTACCACATGCATATTGAGTCACATTTCATTGTTATCACATGAGTCATTATCGAATATGCAATGTGTGGAATGAAATTGTGATGTTTAATTATATGTATTAATTGGAAGGTTTGAATGAATGATAATTATGCTATGCATATATATATATATATATATATATATATATATATATATATATATATATATATATATATATATATATATATATATATATATATATATATATATATTATACTTGAAATGCTTGTATGATCATGGTATCTTGGAATATTACTTGAAGTGTGTAGAATTCATAAATAGATGCAGTTTCTTCACTATTTTCATTTATATACTTTTGAATAATGATGTGAATTCTCACCCTTCTGTTATGATGTTGCCTCTACGTGGGTAACGTGCAAGTTCTGAGGATAGCGGTGCTTCGCACGAGACTGGTTGAAGAGTCTAGCTAGTTTATCCGTTACTAGGTAGTCTAGTCATTGCTCTGGTCATATAACACGAGATTTATCTGGATTTCTGCTATGATGAGATATTTGTTATGTATACTCATCTATTTTGATCTGTCTGATTGAGATACTATGATGATGTGTCCTTGGTGTCGATGTATGAATTCTGATGTTTTTAGTACGTTGTGGATTCATCGCTTTTTCATTCAATGGTTATAGTATGGGCTGTAATCATTGATAGTATCTGCGAATAAGAATTAATCCGCTGTGAAATGCATGATTTATTTTAAAGCATGAGATTCAAATATGTGTTATGATTATGACCAGTGTGCATGTTTTGTTTTAATTATAAAGTAAATCATGTGACACCCTCTTGCTATGCATGTTATTTACTTTGATGTGATATATATATATATATATATATATATATATATATATATATATATATATATATATATATATATATATATATATATATATATAATATTTGAGGAAGTAGAAGGGGGTGTTACATTTGTGACCACACATATGATTACTTGCTCCTGAGTCAAGATACCACATAGTGTCATTTTCTACATCTACTTCATTTTGAGTCACTAGTAGAAAACCTTCATTCGAACCTGCATCTAGGGAAAAGTTTGTTGTCTCTTCCACCTTTCTTTTAAGACGACAATCTTTTGCAAGATGTCTCACCTTTCCACAGTTGTAGCAACTGTAGGAATTACAGTCCTTCGCATAGTGCCCCTGTTTGTTACATTTGTAACATTCAATGTTTGTGTAGTTTGTTCGACCACCTCTTTGACCACGTCCTCTGCCACGCCAATTTTGTTGGCTCGATTTTCCTCTTTCGAAGTTGTTGTTTTGATAACTTCGACCAACATCACGTCCTCCAAGGCCATTTCCTCTCCCACGAAAGTTTTGAGAGAATAGTGCTCTTTCGTCTCTGGAAACTTCCTTGGTTTGATCTGCATCATCAGATGCCTTCTCCTTCTTCTTGAACTTGCGTTGTTCATGTGCTTTGAGATAACTTGCAACTTCTTCGACAGTAACTCTCGAAAGATTCTTCGATTCTTCTATTGCACATACTATATTCTCAATCTTGTTTGTCAAAGATCTCAAAATCTTTTCGAAAACACGAGCATCGGTCAATGCTTCTCCATTTCGTCTCAGTTTGTTTTCCACCGTTTGCACACGCGTTATGTAGTCCGACGCGAACTCTGTCTCCTTCATCTTCATTCTTTCTAATTCACCTCGAAGAGTTTGCAAGCGAACTTGCTTAACTTTATCTGCTCCTCTAAACGCTCTTTCAAGGGTGTCTCACACTGCCTTCGACGTAGTCGAACCATCAATCTTCTCAAAGGCTGATTCATCAACAACTCTAAACAACATGTACAATGTTGTTTTGTCTTTCGATCGCGTTTCTTTCAATGCCTTGTTTTGGACTGCTATGTACCCAGTTGTATTAGTTGGTTCTTCAAACCCATCCCTTTTTACTTCCCACACATCTAGAGATCCAAGAAACGCCTTCATCTGGATACTCCAATTTTTATAATTCGATTTTGATAGTTGTGACAATGGCATCTGATTCATCATGTTCGCCATTGGCTCTGATGCCAATTTGAAGATAGAAACAAGACAATAACAAAGATAAACTTTCTAGAGGTGATGTTTAGAGGACTGCGACTTCTTTTTGTATATTGAAATGTTTAACTGCCTTAGAAAATATGATACAAATGAGTTCTATATAGAGAGACTCAAATTACAAAGATATAAATGCTACATAGGAAATGCTATATAATAAATGCTAAATATTTCCAAGGAGGTATAAATTCAAGAAATTGACTTTTCTAATCCAAAGAGAATATAACTTTCCAACTTTCTTTTGACTGCGTTTAAGTTTATTCCAATACAGATAGCCCGAAGCCCATCTAGAGCCGGACTCAGATAGTAATTTTGAGACCCATATTACAATAGGGCCTTTTTAGCTCAGTCCTAAATAGTCCAGGCCTATGAAGGACGGCCCTAAATGGATCGTATAATCCATTTTGACAGCTCTAGTCACGATGACAGTAATACCAGGACATATTTATAATAAGTTGAAAATAAGTATCTATTTTGTGAATGAAATATTTATTTTTGAAAAAAAAATTTAATTTAAATGAATATTTCATATCTATTAAATAAATACTAAAATAAAATAGAATTTAGTAAATAAACAAAAAAAGTGATTTTTTTTACAAATCTGTCATTTAGAAATTGGAAGTGTTTTGTTTTGTTCCCCATTGTGGCTTCAAGGAAGGTGGGCTACACTCTACATTTGCAGGCATTCATGACCAAATTCCAAGTAAATAGTATAAAATGATCATTAATAAAAATAAAGAGAGAAAAAAACCTTAGGAGAAGACATGCTATGTAATGTGAAACACAATTCCATATGCTTGCTTTGTCATGAGCATCCATTCTTTCTTTGTACTTGTCTTTTCCTGACTATTATTAAAAGTTTGAAAGCAACCAACAGCCTGTCCTTATTATCACAATTCACAACTATCTTATTTCTTTCCTTTCTCAAGCTTCACAAACCCCTATTTCTAGTAAAAACTCAATTCTAAATCAACTAGTTAAACTTAAACATAACACACCCTTTTTCACTCTCATTCATCTTCTTCTTCTCTCTCTCTTTTTCCTCTCCCAACTTTCAGTTTCCTCTTCTTTACATATACATTTTCCAATCTCTTCATAAATCCACAAATTTCATCTCCCTAATAAGGTAGGGTTTCAAATCCTCTCTCTTTTTCTTTCTATTTATTTATTTATTTACTTAATTATTTTGAGAGAAAAAATCTAATCTGCTAAAGCATCCTCCTTCAAGTTTACTTCCTTCATCATTTAATTATATTTAATTAGTTCCTTTTCTCACCTTTATTTTATTTTTTACAATTTTTGTTACCTTTTTATTTACATGATTTTTTATTTATTTTTTATATATAATAACATGTATTGCTTCATTATACTATAATGTTTGTGACATTCTTAATTGTAACTTTCACTTTCCTTGGAACTCTCTCAACTTGGCTGCTATAATAGTTTTCCATTAATTATGTTTCATGTTTTGTTTCTTCAAATCTATTTGGTGCAGGTTCTTCTACTCTCTCTCTTTCTCACTCTCTTTTTCTTAATAAGGACAAGCCAATGTCTATTATGTTTGCATAGGAAAAGCCTATTTTTTATATGTCTTTCAATTTATCAAAAAATATTTTTTTTTCCACTTTAAATATCTTGCTGAATTTTAACTCCAATGTTGTTTCTCTGTGACATATACTTAATTAGAGTTATTTTTGTAACTGTCTAGTCCAATGTGGTTTTTTTTAATATACTATTTTTTTTTTTGTTAATGCTATTTAGAAGCATATTGTGTTGTTGTGTTATGGAGTGGAACAATTTGAAAGCACCTTCTTCATGGGATTTAGCTGAAATGGAACAAGGAACCTTAAACAACAACAACATAGAAACAGCAATGGATGGTTCAAGGAGTTATGGATTTGGAGATTATAGAACAAAAGGTGAATTTTCTGTTGACTTGAAACTTGGACAAGTTGGAAATTCTAGTACTGAATTATCAAAATCCAAAGATGTTGTTGCTGGTGGTGGTGGAGGTGGAGGTGTTTCGAAAATGGCGTCTTCGTCATCTTCAACTTCGGGTTCATCTAAGAGAGCTCGAGCTATTAACAATGGAACTCATATTGCTTCATGTCTTGTTGATGGTTGTCAAGCTGATCTTAGTAACTGTAGAGACTATCATAGACGCCATAAGGTTTGTGAACTTCATTCTAAGACTGCTCAGGTCACTATTGGGGGACATAAACAAAGGTTCTGCCAACAATGTAGCAGGTGAATTTTTCTTGATTCCTTAATTTTTGTAATCTTAAATTTAAGGAAAGAAGACTCTGATAACCATCAAAAATAAATATTCTTTCTGTGTCAAAATAAAAATAAGTGTTTTTCTAACCATAAAAATTTATCTCAAAATAATAGTCTATTTATTTCCCTAATGCAATTTTTACTAACTTTATCTCTTATTTACACTTTTCAAGATATGATAATATATAACAATTAATAATAATTAAGAATAATTTTATAAAAATATTATTTTTATTAACTTAATCATTACATTTTTTAATTTGCGTGAAACAACCTTAAATAATAAGTAAAATCTTTAATTATAAAAATTGTTTTAATAGATAAAAATTGTCTTAAATTGTCACGTTAACCTAAAATCTTTTATTTATAACTTTTAAATTTTCGCATTAAAATAATGTGAAAATGTTATTACAAACGCCCTTCTAAACATATGTTAAGTTTACGTGTTTTTGCTAAGTCTTGAACTTTTTAATTAATTAAGATAATCCTTTGTTAAAACACTTGTTAATGGTTAATTTAGTTAACAAAACGCCAATTAGTTAACAAAATTTAGATCATGAAACACAAATGGTTGAACATTCCTTGATATAAATTTTTATTTACCAAACAAAATATAGCTTGAGAGATCCATTTAAATCATAGTAATAGATTCTCTTATTAATGTGGTGAAAATGATATTCACTAATAGTTTACTCAATTATTGTGATAGAAAACCCTATTTTATTATGGTTTAACAAATATTTTGAGTTTTTTTAGTCCCTATTAAATGTGTCAAATTTTCAATCTCTTAAGATAGTCTGATTTATACGCTTTCAAATCGGATACGATAGATAATGATTGGAGTTGTTTGAATAATGAATCTTGAAATGTGTAGGTTCCATTCACTTGAGGAATTTGATGAAGGAAAAAGGAGCTGCAGAAAACGTTTAGATGGCCATAACAGAAGAAGAAGAAAGCCACAAGCAGAAGCTATAAGTCGATCTAGTAGCTTTCTGTCCAATTACCAAGGTTAGTTTCAAACTCAACATCAAAATAAGTGGACCCAATAATTGTCTAGATTTAGAGCAGACAATTGCTGAGGATCCCCACATAGGTACAAACATCTTAAAAGAGTAACAAAATAACACACAATTGCATAATTCATTTGTTGCCTATAGCTATACACCTATAGCTACACTTCACCATGCTTCTATCTACTAGGAGTATCCTTTATTTGGTCCACTTATTTTTGCTATGTTTGTGACAATCTAGTGGTCATCACTAAAACAACAAACATGTCACTGTGTCAGTACACACACAAAAGGTTTTTTAGCTTTTCAAACAAGCTAAACTAGACTGTCTTTTCTAACTGCCTACTATTGTCTATCTATTTGCTTCAATAATTCTTGCATCATTTGGATTTTTCTTTAACATAACTTTTCTTTACCTTGTTGTTTTGGGTGCATGTGAAACAAAGATTTTAATGTGTATGTTAGTTAATCCTTTATAGTATTTGGTTTTTACTAACAAATACAAAAATTTCATCCTGTTTTTAGAAAATGTGTCTGCTAAACATAAATCAAAAGTAAGTGATAATTCTATATTTTCACTAAAAACTCAAAAAAGATGACATGCTTACATATATATTACTGTCTCAAATATAAATAAAATTTTGTTAGAAAAATTGATGTATTTTATTTAAATTTTAGACTAAATACATCAATTTGTTTTACTAATTTTATTTTATATTTGAGACCAGAAAGAATATAATTCATTAATCTACTTGCAAATTGTACAGATACATCATTTTATAAATATGCAAATTCGAATACACGGCATCTCATTTATTTTAAATAGTGAAATTTCAACTACTAACTACTTGACAAAAAAATAAATAAATTCTTAATCTATCTACTTCATTTATTTAATGTGAAACAAATAGGGTTTTTCCTAATACAAGGAATATAGGTAAATTTTCAAGAGTATTAATGGTTGAAATTCCTTTTAATTAATTTTATATAGGAAAATGCTAGTATTAATTAATTAATTAATTAATTTATAAATATATAAATTATTCTCTTTCATGAGTCTTTTAACTCCTCAAACTTCATAAACCCTCAATCACATTTTTCCTCTTAAATTAGTCTTAGCTTTTTTGTTTGTTCTCATAAGTTTTTCTAATTTAGTTTTGGTCTTTGAATTATAAGTGTTAAACTGATTATATAAATTCACTACTATATATTTTGATCAGGAACTCAGCTGTTACCCTTCTCAAGTTCACATATATACCCTTCAACTGCTATGATGAACCCTAATTGGGGTGGAACAGATGTTAGACTCCATAGCCAACACAACCAACAAATGCACCATCTTGTCCAAAAACAAGACCTCTTCCTAGGAACATCCTCTCCAACAACCCACAACACCTACAAAGAAGGGAAACAACTCTCATCATCATCATTCATTCATCATCAAGCTACTGACCTTTCATCTTCTTCCATGAATCCATCTTTTAACAGAACCAACCCTTTTTCCGAAAGATACAAAATGATATGTGACAGCAACAACAACAATAACAATGCTTCTTGTGCTCTCTCTCTTCTGTCATCACCGCCGCTACCGGTAGTACCATCACATACACAACATGATCATCATCAACATCATAATCATCAGATGGTGAATACTCATACTCATTCATCTTTTATGCAACCCTTAGGTTTGAGTTTGCATGATCATAGCTTGGGGTCAGTGGACCATGTTTTGGGTCCAAATGATCAGAGTGGTCATTGTTCATCCATTTATAATATGGGATCTAATGAATCACATTCTCAGGGAAATGATAATGATGCTCCTCCTCCTTTATATCCTTTTCAATGGGATTAGAATTCTTATTTATTTTCTTGCTATAAGCTTGTTGTTACCTTAATTTGTGTACTATCTCTTAGTTCTTAATTTCTATGTCTTTAATGCATGAATGTAATGGACTACGTATTATCCTCTAAGAATAACATATTAGTATTTGTTATATTTGCATAAAACACATTAGTTTATTGTATCTTTATAATATAAGTATTATTATAATTTTTTACAATTATAATTTAAATTTCTAAAAATTGATCCAAAATAAAATGTGTTAAGTTGAGTCGGATTGAATTTTGTGTAGCAATCATCTATAGTGAACTAACCACGGTATTATTTATTTAATTTGAATAAATTTTGTCTCAAAATCAACTCAAACTACACACCAAATACCCTTATAAGAAGCATTTCTTCATGGAATATGAATCAAAGGAAGTTATTGGAAGTACAAATATCTTTTGTTGCGAAATTGATATGATAGTCACTTCAAGAATGATGATACGTGGGTAAAAAATAAAAAATAATGACAATTAAAATAAATGACACTAAGAAAAATTATGTGCCAAACATTGTTAGCAAACTCACACAAACATGAATAAAAAAACAAGACAAGTAATCACATAATTTATTTATCGAGTTCAATCAAATCAATCTATTCTATGGGAGAGAGGAGCTCTTCAATCCAATATACTTCAAAAATTGTTATAAGAGATTATAAGATGAGTTACTTATTTTAAACACTAAGAATTTTCCGACATCACACTACCTCTTAATATATAAATCACACAACATAAGAACATCTCTTATTTTAAACACAAGTGTTTTCCAATACCGTTTCCTCTTAATATATAAATCACACAATATAAAACATCTCTTATTTTAAACACAAGTGTTTCCTAATATCGCTCCCTCTTAATATATAAATCACACAAATCCAATGTGTTTAGAAGTGTTTCTCAATCTCGTTAGATATTTTGAAAGGACCTCCAATTATTAGAACAAAAAATCCTAAGAATCATTCCATTTTTCTCTATAAGTTTCTATCAATGGGATTTCATCACATACCAAAAAAGGCCTAGAACACGATTTTACGAACCTGAAATGTCTTCAGCACCCAACGCCAATGCCATGTGTGACGCCCGAAAATTAATTTAATTATTTAAATAAATTATTAAGGATTTAATTGTTGGAATTAGTCGAAGTCGGAAATTATCGAAATTATTATAAGAGACATTATTAGATTAAGAAGTTAGTTGAGCGGTTAAGTTGATAGTGGAGTAATTAACAGGATTAGTCGGAAGAAGTTATTATTAGAAATAATAATAGTTAAGTAGAATATTATTTATTTTATTGGGTTTAATTGCGTGTGAGAAATAGTAAATATTGGATGTGCATTTAGTTGGCCCATTAAGAATATTAGTTAATTATAATATTTAGTTATTGATAGATTATTTGATTTAATAAAAAAATAGAATATTGGTGTTTCTATATAAATAGTAGTAGTAGAGGAATATTAGGTTCCTTTTACGTACAATTGAAATAGGCGGAAAAACAAGGGTTTGTGGAAGCTTGCCACCGTGAGAGACTGCAACCGAAACCAAAGCGAATTTTCGATCAGAACTCCGTAGGGCTACCTTCAATCCAAGGTAAGGGTGGGGTTCTAACCTTCTAATGGTATGTATGATGATTATTATGTGAGAATTAAGGTAGAGGAAAAATTGATTGCTCGGAGAAATTGTTCTGTGTTTTATGTTTTGTTGTTATTTGATCAATACTTTGTTGAAATTGTCTGTCGATTGGAATGAGTAAATTGCTATTGTTAAATTACACTGAGTAACAGATGAATTGATGTTGAGATGCTGGTTAGAATGAATCGGAGAAAATTGCAGAAAATTATTGTAGAAAATTTACCGAACGACACACCCAGGAGGAGAAGGCCTGCCTAACGGAAAGAGGGCATAAGGGGTGGGTGTCGATCGACACCCTTGTGGCAAGGGAGTATTATAATATTTTTTCGTTCGTCTTGTCACTTTTGCCTGTTTCTGTATTTTCTTTTCCTTGGTTGTTTGTAATTAAACTAGGTAGTGACAATGATTATGAATTAATTAAAAACAAGTAGGAAATATGAAGTAATAGGATGGGGCATGTGGATTAAAATAAGTTGCAGTATCTATGTTCATAAGAATAAATAGTAGAGAATTCATACCAGTAAAATAGCAGGGAGTTAATATTTGACAGGTGATTTATAAATTATGTAGCAAGAAGTAATTAGTCAGAGTAGCCTTAACATATGAGAATTAAATAGTCACTGAGTTAATTAATTAGATGAAATAAGTAGAAGTTGTAGGATAATAAATTAGCGGTAGTATTACATGACTTGTCGATGTAGAATTGTGCGGTATTGATAAATTACGAGAGTTGGTGAATTTTGATGAATTGAGAGTATTTTCTTGTGTTGATTTGAGGATGTACGAAGTAGGCCTTGTGCTAATAGTTGAACGAATGGTGTTGAATAATGGTGATTGTGATGTTAATTGTGATGTTAAAAGTTGTTTATTTTGGAGACTAAACAGGTTGTTATTGTTTTATCAAAATTATGTGATATGTATCTGAACTACAGGTGAATGATTGATTGCGTTGTTTTACGTTGAATGTGTGACATACCATTGTTTGATGCTGAATTTTGTAACTCTTATTCTTGTATAATTATCGCGTAGAAATGGGGTGTTACATTAGTGGTACTAGAGCAGGTCGGTTTGTCCGGCCAAGTTGTTGAGTCGTTTAACAATTGAGTATTGTTATTTAGTTCTAACTGTTATTTATGTTGTAGTGATAAATTAAGGTGGCTGGAAGGAACGATGATGCGATTGTTGTTGCTTTGTAAGCGATGGCTCATGCTATGGAGAATCAGATAAATGCTTATGAGAATGCGGAATCTCGTACTTTGGCGAATTTCCAGAGGGAGAATCCGGCTACTTTTAAGGGCAAGTATGATCCTGATGGAGCATTGGATTGGTTGAAAGAGATTGAGAGGATCTTATGTGTGATGGACTGCACTCAAGCGCAGAAGATTTGTTATGGGACTCATATGCTAGCGGTCGAAGCTGATGATTGGTGGCTAGAGACTCGTCAGCGGTTGGAGGCTACATGTGAGGATATCACTTGGGTTGTGTTCCATAGGGAGTTTCTAAGAAAGTATTATCCTGAAGATGTTTGGGGTAAGAAGGAGATTGACTTCATCGAGATGAAGCAAGGGAATAAGTCAGTTACTGAGTATGCTGCAAAGTTTGTGGAGTTGGCTAAGTTTTCTCTGCACTATAGTGAGGCAACTACTGAATTTTCAAAGTGCATCAAGTTTGAGAACGGTTGTGCTCGGAGATCAAGAAGGCAATTGAATATCAGAATATTCGTATTTTATCTGCTTTGGTTGATAGCTACATGATTTATGAGGAGGATAACAACGCTCATTATAAGATCACGAATGAGCGGAGAGGTAAGCACCAACAGAAGTACAGAACCGTGGTAAGCCATATGATGCTCCAGCTGGTAGAGGTAAACCGAAAGTTGCTGAGGGCCAGATATCTAGTGGGGGAGATGCTCCTGCTAGTGTGACTTGTTTCAAGTGTGGGAAACCTGGGCATAAGAGTAATGTATGCACTATTGAAGTGAAGAGGTGTTTTCGTTGCAGAAAGTTTGGGTATGCACAGTCGAAGTGCAAGCACAAGTAGGTGATTTGCTTCAACTGTGGCGAGGAGGGACACATTAGTATCCTGTGTCAGAAACCGAAGAAGACGCAAACCAATGGAAAAGTGTTCGCGTTGGTTGGGGACTCGGACAATTAATGAAGACAAACTTATAAGAGGTACATGTTTCATTAATAGTGCTCCTTTAATTACCATTATTAATATCGGTGCTACTTGTTGCGCTATTGTTACTGGTTGTGTAGACGATGTTGTTAAAGTGGTAATGCAATATTAAATATCCTAGGATAAGTTTGTATGATTGTTACGCTTTGAATGTTGATATGTCAGAGTAATGTCGAAGTGGTTGGTAAGTCATTAAGGGATTATGTTGCGAAAGTGTTGAGTAGTTAGAAATGTGTTTAGTTGATTTAAACCATGTTGAGTTGTGGTAGTATCGAAAAAGTAGTAGTCGGAGTATTGCCAAACGCAATTGAGGATCATAGAGTTGGAAGCGAACTTGAAGGTGGTGGTGTCGGGTAAATTTTCGAGGACGAAAATATCATAAGTGGGAGAGAGTTTTAACTCCCGGAAATTCATTTAATTATTTAAATGAATTATTAAGGATTTAATTGTTGGAATTAGTCAAAGTCGGAAATTATCAAAATTATTATAAGAGGCATTATTAGATTAATAAGTTATCTGAGCGGTTAAGTTGATAGTGGAGTAATTAGCCGGATTAATCAGAATAAATTATTATTAGAAATAATAATAGTTAAGTAGAATATTACTACTATTTATTTAGTTGGGTTTAATTGCGTGTGAGAAATAGCAAATATTGGAGGTTCATTTAGTTGGCCCATTAAGAATATTAGTTAATTATAATATTTAGTTATTGATAGATTATTTGATTTAATAAAAAAAAAAAAGAATATTAGTGTTTCTATATAAGTAGTAGTATAGGAATATTAGGTTCTTTTTACGTAGCAATTGAAAGAGGCAGAAAAACAAGGGTTTGGGGAAGCTTGCCATCGTGAGAGATTGCAACCGGAACCAAAGCGAATATTTGATTAGAACTCTGTAGGGCTACCTTCAATCCAAGGTAAGGGTGAGGTTCTAACCTTCTAATGGAATGTATGATGATTATTATGTGGGAATTAGGATAGAGGGAAAATTGATTTCTCTGAGAAATTGTTTTGTGTTTGATGTTTTGCTGTTGTTTGATCAATACTATATTGAAATTGTCTGTCGATTGGAACAAGCAAATTGCTATTGTTAAATTACACTGAGTAATGGATGAATTGATGTTGAGATGCTGGTTATAATGAATTGGAGAAAATTGCAGAAAAGTGTTGTAGAAAATTGAAAAAAACGGGAGAACGAATTTACCGAACGACACACCCTGGGTAGGTAGTGTGTCGAATGACACACCCAGGAGGAGAAGGCATGTCGAACGACAGGAGGGCATAAGGGGTGGGTGTCGATCAGCACGCTTGTGGCAAGGGAGTATTATAATATTTTTTCGTTTGTCTTGTCACTTTTGCATGTTTTTGTATTTTCTTTTCATTGGCTGTTTGTAATTAAACTAGGTAGTGGCAATGGTTATGAATTAATTAACAACAAGTAGGAAACATGAAGTAATAGGATGTGGCATGTGGAATAAACTAAGTTGCAGTATCTATGTTCATAAGAATAAATAGTAGAGAATTCATACCAGTAAAATAGCAAGGAGTTAATATTAGCAGGAAGTAATTAGTCACAGAAGCCTTAACATATGAGAATTAAATAGTAACTGAGTCAATATTTTTGTCAATAATTTCGTGTTTCTGTTATTATTAAATATTTTGATCAGTAACTTCATGTTTCCGTTAATATTCAATATTTTGCTCAGTAACTTCATGTTCTTATTAATATTTAATATTTTGATTAGTAATTTAATATTTTCGTTAATATTCAATATTTTGATCAGTAACTTCAAGTTCTCGTTAATATTCAATATTTTGATTAGTAACTTATGTTCCCGTTAATATTTAATATTTGATCGGTAATTTAATATTTTCGTTAATATTCAATACTTGATCAGTAACTTCATGTTCCCACTAATATTCAATATTTTGATTAATAACTTCAAGTTCATGTTAATATTCGATAGTTATTTGATCAATAACTTCATGTTCCTGTTAATATTCAATGTTTTAATTAGTAGCTTCATGTTCCCGTTAATATTCAATAGTTTGATCAATAACTTCATTTTCCTGTTAATATTTAATATTTTGATCAGTAACTTTAAATTCTCGTTAATATTCAATATTTTGATCAGTAACTTCATGTTCCCATTAATATTCAAAATTTTGATCATTAAGTTCATATTCCTGTTAATATTCAATATTTTAATCAGTAACTTCATGTTTTCATTAATATTCAAAATTTTGATCATTAACTTCATATTCCTGTTAATATTCAATATTTTGATCAGTAAACCCGTTAATATTCAATATTTTGATCAGTTACTTCATATTTCCGTTAATATTCAATATAACTTCATGTTCCCATTAATATTCAATATTTTGATCAGTAATTTCATGTTCCAGTTAATATTCAATATTTTGATCAATAACTGTATTTATAAGACTGGTGTGGTCGGACGTTTTTATTTTCAAAATATAATAAAATGTAAATAAGAAAAATGAAATAGAAAAAAGACAATATTGTCTAACAAAAAAAATTATCCCCATATACAAAAAAAAAATCTTAAGATTCAGTCATTACATCAAGTTAGAACCAAAAGATGCTACCGTCACAATTTGATATAGTCTAGAATATTATATTGCTCTATATTGCTCTATAGATTACACTTTTACATAAATCATGGCTCATCCAAAATCTCTTTAAATCAGATTATTTAGAAAAATATCACAAGTCAGTAGTAGTAAAAAAGGTTAATGAACATTAGTTTTAATAAAATAAATATGCAAATAACAAATAATTTTTGTCCAGTAATAAAAATATGAACCCTTACTTATTTCAGTCATTATCTTGTGGAGATATAAGGATATTGATGGAATAGAAAACCTTATTTATTAGTTATTACATAATTGCACAGTTCTTTACTTTACTGACAAATTCCTCAACAGGGACTGCATCCAAAATTTCCCTCAATTTTTTTTTGTAAGCTTTACATTCAGAGATCCAAATGTACTTGAACATTTTTTCCAACCAAATTGCAGCATATCAACCAAAAGTCCTTAAGCTTTGTTTGTGCTACTCTAATTCTAATATCTAAAAACTTATTTGTGCAAACAGAGCCAAATGTTTATTAGAAACTCAGGGCTATAGAGAATATTGGAACAATCTATTCCAAATGTTTATCATGAAAGCATAAATGACAGTAATCTCCAACGTTATTTGACCTTGAGAAATAGAGAATATAAGCAAACAAAATCATCAAGTACCAGTGAATCATCTTTGAAGCAAAATATTTCATTCCACTAGACTAACTCAATATTAGAAGGAAATAATTGATTTTCCCTTCTTCCACATGTGTGCGCACTCTATTGATGAACCATTGCATCACATTTTGCTGAAAAGTTGAGCCTCCAACTCGAGGAAACTGCATTAGAATTATAAAATTCATAGGCAATTAAATATAGTATTGCATCATTGATAGGGTTGGGAAACCTGAACACTAAGACTGCCAAAATCAAATATAAACCGTAAGCTACATTATCACAAAAACGATACTTTAGCTTCTGCAATGATGATCGAAAGTTGAAGCAAAGACTCATTTGGCATGCTATAACAAAAAGAAGGCAAGCATAATGTTTTAAAACAATGGTCAAATGTATGTAAATTGTTCCTTGCAAGGAAATTATTGATTGCTCCCAAATCTTGTAGATATGTTGTAGGCGCAACGACGTGTATGTTAGTCCCCTGTTAAAGAATGAAAGTATAAAGCCCATAAAAAACCAAACTATTAACAACAAAATGAGTGTTCAAACCTGAAAGGTAAAACATTGGAATAACTTTGACGCATTCAATGGTGTGATAACAAAATCATATGCAGCCAAAGAACATCATAAAAAAAGAAAATTATATGAAGTGAAAGAACTCTATAAGTAGCATGTCAAAAACTGCACAGCAAAAACTCTATAAGTAGCAGGTCTCTGTTCTTTTTCTTTCCAATACGTCTCATCATAATTAGCTAACGTAGATTATAATTAATACTATAGTTCTTCAAAATGGAATTCAGTATGAGCATATCAATCAATTGGATTGATAATGCCACCAAGAATCCTTGGTTTTGTTGTCTGCAGAAAAATAGTTAGGCTTATTAAACTGTTACCCAATGGCGGGGAACTTTAATATCCAAAATACCACAAATCGGAGAAACCAAAACCTTTTTTTTCTTCTGATTCGTAGAGAATGTAAATGCAGCAGCATCTGCAAGAACTTTATCGTGAAGTCAAGGCAAATGCTCGATACTCCTAAAACAAAATAAAATTGTCCACTCAATCTTTTCTTCGTCGTATGCGCATTTTACACAGTAATTTATAGTGTTGATTCTTCATTACAGAATAACAATTATACATGAATTCGTTTTCGCTGGCTAGTAATGAGATGAATGTAATTCCTCGCAAGTTCAAAAGTTTTTGAGTATTTTACCAGTACAATTTATCCATTATCATCAGAACACATGGTTTTATCCATGTTCACTTTATAATTCCACCTTAAAATCGATAATAGAGAGCTTTCCGTCACCATTTCCAAATCTAGTAATGATCTTTACACAACCAATCACAAATTTATCTAAACCAATAGTAGTGACATAGACATATAACATTCAGAAGAAATCAAATCGATGTCCAAGCCTTTATATGTCCCTACTCATTGTCTGCTCACCATTCCCATTAGCTATATTTGCCTCAAACATTGATATCTGGTTAAGACCCACGTCCCTTCCTTTACTAACTATATGTACTCATGATGAGTGACATTTCCTTCATGTAACATAGAATTGAAACTTGAAGCGAATGGACAAATTTATGCTAATGATACTTCTATAAAAGAAATAGAAACAAGTTATGCATTCATAGAAAGATAAATTAAAACACATACCTGCAAATATACCCTCACTCAAGTTAATGACTTTAGAATCCTTGCTTACACCGCCTCTTCTCAGGTGGAAAAGTCTATCAAATACATCTGGGTGGCCGTAATGGAACCTCACTCTGAAGGAAAAACACGAGCAATACAAATAATTTCAAAAACATATTTTATGCTCAGCAAATTAATGAAAGCTTAAACCAGAAAATTGCAGAATCAGAATATTTATTAGAATATTATAGCATTTATATTATTCATTTTTTTAGTTATTATATTATTAGGTAGTCAATTATTATCAATAACCTGTAATTATGTTAGGATCTCTACAGTTAAGTTAGGATTCTAATTCTTCTATATTTAAGAGAGAAATCCCCTGTACATTAGAAATCAATCAAGGAATTATTCTCCTCTCATTCTTTTCTACTTGGTATCAGAGCAAGTTCAATTCACTTGCCTCTGTATTTCCATGGTGAAGTTCCTCACAATAGTGAAGAGGAGAATAAAACTCCTAAAAACACGCTGTCTCAAAAAGAGCAAAAAATTGCTTATGGCAGCGATTCTCATTCTATCCAAATCACCTCTTTTCGACTCGATGGGTCGAACTATTTGAGGTGGTCTCAATCTGTCCAGATGTATATCCGTGGCAGAGGAAAAATGGGATATCTTACTGGTGATCGCACAAAACCAGATGTTGGTGATCCACAACATGATGTGTGGGATGCTGAAAATTCCATGGTAATGACATGGTTGGTAAACTCCATGGAAGAGGAAATCAGCCGCAACTATCTGTGTTATTCCACAGCGAAAGAATTGTGGGAAAGTGTGATAGAGATGTACTCTGATCTGGAAAATAAGTCTCGGATCTATGAACTTACGTTGAAGGCTAGAGAAATTCGACAAGGAAGTGATAATGTCACAAAATACTTCCATTCCTTAAAACGGGTTTGGCAAGACCTTGATCTCTTCCACACCCATAAGTGGAAGTCAACCGAGGATGCCAAACACCATCAACAAACAGTGGAAGAAGGAAGAATCTTCCAGTTCCTTGCTGGCCTCAATGAAGAGTTAGATGAGGTTCGTGGAAGAATCATTGGAAGATCAACCTTACCTTCACTAGGAGAAATGTTTTCTAAAGTTAGAAGGGAGGAAACTCGCAGGAGTGTGATGATGGGAAAGGCAAAAGCTGATCCAAATCCTCCTGAGACCAATGCCTTGATTGCGGATACTGCTGCCTTTAAAAGTTCATCAAATCCGAGGAACACATCTAACCTCTGGTGTAACCACTACAACAAATCACGTCACACCCGAGAGACATGCTGGAAACTCCATGGGAAACCAGCACATTTGAAAAATGGAAAGTCGGGTCCCAGATCTGTCCTTACGGCACATGAGGAAAAAAAATCCTTGCCCAACCAGAATCAAGTTGAGGAGCTCATAAGGTTGCTAAAATCTAGTTCTTTGTCTAGTATTTCTAATGCTTGTTTGGCACAAACAGGTAATTTTAGTATCCATACTTCTCTAAGTTGCACCTCAAATATGCATGCACCATGGATCATAGATTCAGGTGCTTCTGACCATATGACCAGCCTTTCTTCTCTATTTCAAACATATACACCTTGTCCTGGAAATAAAAAAGTTAGAATTGTTGATGGAAGTTTTTCACCAATTGCAGGAGAAGGAAAAATTCCTTTGTCTACGCACATTGATTTAAAAAATATGCTACACGTACCAAAACTTTCATGTAACCTTCTCTCTGTTAGTAAAATCTACAAAGACTCAAATTGCAATGTGAAGTTTTTTAACACTCATTGTATTTTTCAGGACCGGAATTCGGAGAAGATGATTGGCAGTGCTAAAATGATGGATGGACTCTATTACTTTGAGGATGGTTTTGAGAATAAAGTGGCTCATGGCCTTAGTGGTATCAGTTCTACCTCTGTGAGGAATCAAATAATGCTCTGGCATAACAGACTAGGGCACCCTAATTTTCAATATCTTAAGCATTTGTTTCCAGATTTATTCAAAAATGTTAATTGTTCTTCTTTTGAATGTGAAAGTTGTGTTCTTTCTAAAAGTCACAAAACTCCTTATTCCACTCGACCTTATCATGCATCCAAACCTTTTTATTTAATCCATAGTGATGTATGGGGTCCTTCTAAAATTAAACTCAATTTGGAAAAAGGTGGTTTGTGACCTTTATTGACGATCATACACGACTATGTTGGGTCTATCTTATGAAAGATAAATCTGAAGTACCAGATATATTTAAATGTTTTCCAAAAATGATAGAAACTCAATTTGATGCAAAAATCTCCATTTTGAGAAGTGACAATGGTACTGAATATTTTAATAAAAACCTCGGAGAGTTTTTTCAACATAAAGGTATTCAACATCAATCAACATGCCCAAAAACGCCTCAACAAAATGGCATAGTTGAAAGAAAGAATAGACATCTTCTTGAGGTAGCTCGTGCCATTATGTTTGAGATCAATGTTCCTAAATTTTTATGTGGGGATGCGGTTCTAACAGCATCATATCTCATAAATAGGATGCCCAATCGTGTGTTAAGTTATCGCACACCATTGGATGTTTTCAAAACTTTTTTTCCAGCATGTCAATTGCATATTGATTTACCTTTAAAAGTGTTTGGTTGTACTGTTTTTATGTACACCCCTAACTCTCGGTCTAAACTAGATCCAAGAGCTGAAAAATGTATTTTTGTTGGTTATTCTCCAAACCAAAAAGGGTACAAGTGTTACAATCCTAACACAAAGAAACTTCATGTTAGTATAAATGTCACTTTCTTAGAACTACAACCTTTCTATCACAAAAAATCCCTTCAGGGGGAGAATGTCAATGAAGACAATTTTTTAAGTGACAACAATTTGAATGAACCTTTGCCAAATCCTATTTTTAACACTGAAGATAGAGTTAATTGATCACACAATTGCACATAAAGAAGTAGAACATGTGGAAACAGATCTTGAAATTGTTAAGGGAAACCTTGTCCCAGGCTTAGGTGGTTCCCAAATAGGGAAAGAAATACCAAAATCAAAACAAGAGCTTCGTGTTTATACTCGGAAATATCCTAAAAAAGTTAGAAGTCAATCCATCATTTCAGCATCAAATCAACCAGAATCCCCGGAAGATGGTTCAACAAAGATGCCTCAAGAACAAACAGGTAATTTTGAAATTTCCACTTCTAATATTGATCTACCCATAGCCGTTAGGAAAGGCACTAGAACCTGCACCAAGAAATCACTTAAAACTAGTACTAACCATCCCACTTCCAATTATGTCTCCTACTAGAACCTCTCCCAAGACCACCGAGTCTTTACTTTTAAAATTACTAATTTGTTTGTGCCTAAAAACATTGAGGAAGCACTAGATGATCCCAACTGGAAATTAGCAGTCCTAGATGAGCTTAACGCACTCAAGAAAAATGAAACATGGGAAGTTGTGAACCTACCACATGACAAAAAGAAGGTGGGTTGTAAGTGGGTTTTTACCATCAAGTGCAAAGCAGATGGAAGTGTGGAGAGGTACAAGGCTAGGTTAGTAGCTAAGGGATTTACCCAAACTTATGGTATAGATTATCAGGAGACCTTTGCTCCAATTGCAAAACTTAACTCCATACGGGTCCTTTTATCCCTTGCTGCCAACTTCAATTGGCCTTTACATCAACTGGATGTAAAGAATGCTTTTCTAAATGGAGAACTAGAGGAAGAAGTATTCATGAGTCTTCCGCCTGGATTTGAGGAAAAACTAGGAAGAAATAAAGTGTGTAGATTGAAGAAGTCTTTGTATGGTTTGAAACAATCCCCAAGAGCTTGGTTTGAGAGGTTCGAAACTGTGGTAAAGGGACTTGGTTACATCCAAAGTCAAGCTGATCATACATTGTTTTATAAACATTCAGCCACTAATAAAATTGCTATTTTGATTGTATATGTGGATGACATCATATTAACAGGTGATGATAGCTTGGAGCTCAAAAGCTTAAGGGAGAAACTTGCTAAGGTCTTTGAAATCAAAGAACTTGGCCATCTAAAATACTTCCTTGGAATTGAATTTGCAAGATCAAAGGAGGGTATTTTTATGAATCAGCGGAAGTATATTCTGGATCTTTTAAAAGAAACTGGATTACTTGGATGTAAGTCTGTTGATACGCCTATGGAACCCAACATAAAATTGCAGCCTGCTGAAGCTGGAAATATGGTAGATAAAGGAAGGTATCAAAGATTGGTAGGAAGACTAATATATTTATCTCGTACGCGTCCAGACATAGCCTTTGCTGTAAGTTTGGTGAGCCAATTCATGCATGCACTAGGACTTGAACATCAAGAGGCTGTTTTCAGAATCATAAGATACTTGAACGGATCACCCGGGAAGGGACTGCTTTATAAAAATCGTGGACATCTCCAAATAGAAGCCTTCACTGATGCTGATTGGGCTGGAAGTATAACTGATCGAAGATCAACATCGGGCTATTGTACCTTTGTTGGGGGAAATTTGGTTAGTTGGAGGAACAAGAAACAAAGCGTTGTAGCAAGAAGTAGTGTTGAAGCTGGATTTAGAGAAGTGGCTTATGGAATTTGTGAAGGGTTGTGGGTAGAAAAGCTACTGCAAGAACTGAATCTTTATGATTCTCCACCTATAAAACTTTATTGTGACAACAAGCCTGCAATATCTATTGCACACAACCCAGTTCTACACGACAGGACCAAACATGTTGAAGTTGACAAACATTTCATTAAGGAAAAAATCGAAAATGGGCAAATATGTATGACCTATATTCCTACTGTAGAACAATTGGCAGATATCTTGACCAAAGGACTACCCAAGAAACCTTTTGACTACATAACTCGCAAGCTGTCCATGGAAGACATTTTCAAGCCGACTTGAGGAGTGTTAATCGAATATTTATTAGAATATTATAGCATTTATATTATTCCTTTTTTTAGTTATTATATTATTAGATAGTCAATTATTATCAATAATCTGTAATTATGTTAGGATTTCTACAGTTAAGTTAGGATTCTAATTCTTCTCTATTTAAGAGAGAAATCTCCTGTACATTAGAAATCAATAAGAAATTATTCTCCTCTCATTCTTTTCTACCGTAAACTTAGGTAATCACACTTTTATTTTAGTTTATGCATGTTATAGAAAAATATTTAAAAAAGGAGAAAGGTGGGATATGGCTAGCCATATTTGATTTTATAAATAACTAAATACTCATTCTTATTGTTCTTGTACTATAACTGCGACACTTAACTATTTGTCCCAAAACCTAGATTATTAGTAGGAATAGGAGTCTTAAGTAAAAAATTTGCATCATGCATCATAGTGAGCAGTCAAGTATTAAAAACAGATACTTACTTCAAAGGATTATCCAGCAATCTTTGCCCAATTGTCACAAAACTGGTTTCCTGATTAGACATAAACCATGCAAATAATGAAACACTGCAAGAAACAATAGATAGATAAGGATTAATAGTGTATGTTCTTAGATTTTAAGTTATATCAGAAATGACACCACAGTTCGAACATACAACAATATTTTTACTAATATCTATTATTGTCGAGTATTATATATTATCTCATAAGATTAATTTCTTATTAAAGAGTATCTTATACTACCTTTCAAACCATATTCCTAATTTAAAGTATCATAATTAGCTAATTAGCTAATGTATGTTATAATTAATATTATAGTTCTTTAAAATGGAATTCAGTATGAGCATATAATGGCGGGAACTTTAATATCCAAAATGAGATAAATCTGAGAAACTACCTCGTATTAAAGAAAAAACTGATTCTTCTTCCAACCTTCACTTTTACAAATTTACAAATTCAAATACACAATATAAGTAGTAAATTATCAAATAAATAAATAACTCAATAAATTACAATAAATTCATGAAAATAAACACAACTATGAAAAACCAGTTCCCTGCCAAGTGAAGAAATAATCGTTTGCCAAGTGAAGAAATAATCGTTAACGTCCCCCAAACAAATCAACAATATTTGAAATATAGAAACAACCAATTTGAGCGGCTTCGGAGAATTGAAGAGAATTGGAGTTTTGATGAAGCCAACGTTGGAAGTGAAAAAGGATTGGAGAAAGAATTGAAGACCACCTTGCTATTTTCTAATCGCCCTGATTTGTGGAGAAATTGGAAGAGAACGAAAATAATACAGACTTGATGATCCTCATTTAGTCCCATGTCGACTTTAGGTGGGAAATGAAGAAAATTCGTTATAAGTATGTATTTATGTAATAGAAGCAACTTGAGATTTAAAAAAAATTAGGTTTCATAAATTTAGTCATTTTTATAATTAATTATGGAGTTAAAATTTTATAGACAATTTTTAATTGATTAATTATTAATAAATAATTGAAAGAAATATTAATTTTCAGTTAATATTAATTTCATGGATACGGACAGACCCGCAAACCCATTCACCCAATCAAATCCAGTAACGGGTCGAATCCAAACGAACCCCTTCAAATCCATTGATATTTGGTTCGGGTAACGAGTTTGAATTCCATGAACCACAAATCCAACTCATTGACATGTTACTATGTTTTATTTTATTTATAAATTATCTATTATAATTCTACAATGCATATATATTTTTAAATCAAATTTGAGATATCAACTTTCTTCATTCAAAGAGATATATCTAATCTTTTAAATTATACTTTACACCATTTATAAAAAAAATTTACTTGATCTGAATCATAAAAGTGTATCTAGGTATTAAATGATAAATTTTATTAAAATTAAATATTAAAATTTTATGATTTTTTAATGTTTTTGTAAAATAAATGTGTTAATAAAATTAATATTTTATTTAAAATTTAAAAATTATATTTAATGGGTTATCCACGAACCTTACTCAACCCATTAATAAACAGGTTGATTCAGTTCGAATTTAATATTAGAAATACGGATTTAGCACTCAACCCAAAGTAAAAACTATTAATTGGATCGGATATTGAATTTAATCAAATTACATCTAACGTAACTCGCCAACACCCTAGGATACATTAAAAATATGTTAGGAGATTAAGATTTTTGGATTGAAAGTTGAAAATCTAAACGTGATATGCTATATTATGATGATTAAAAATATATTTAATATTATGATATAATATAAGAAAAAAAATACTTCACTCCTTTTTAATAAGAATTTAAGCTGATTTATTGGAACATAATTTCATAATTGTTTTTTTGGAATTTTAATAGCTATATGTTTTTTAGTACTGTAGTTAAAATTAATTTTTTTTATTATTACAAATTTGATATTTATAATATATTTAATATAAATAAAAAATAATATATTTTATATATTATTTTGTAATGTATTTTTTTATAGTTAATATTATTTATCTTTAAATAATATATTATTTTATAATCCCTCTTTCAATAATTATTTATCCTTCAATATATATTTTATTTACTTAGAAAAATATAATTTTATTTCAATAATTAATTTATTATTTAATAATATATTATTTTCTACTTTCTACTTCAACAATCAATTAATTTTTATTTACTTATAAAAACAAAACGATATTTATAAGAAAGGATAATCTTAATTTAACCGAATAAAAAATTTATCATTCAATTTCTATGACCATTATATGCCTATACTATTTTTTAGAAAAAACAATAATTGAATGACAATAAAAAAATATAAAATGAATGACAATAAGAAATTAAAAGGCAATAATTGAATGACAATAACAAATTATATCAAAATTTTAATTTATCAAAAAAGAGTTAGTAATATTTTTATGATAAAATATTATCAATTATACTAAAAATATTACAAGTATTTGTTTTTAGTAAAAAAGAAAACACTGACAATAATAATAGCTGAATACAGAAAGTTCTCATGATTGTTTTGTTCCTATAAAAATTGATTCAGTAAATTAATTATGATTTTTAATAAAATATGTATTTTTAACGGGTTAAGACTAATTAAATTTTTTTTTTATTTTTTCTATTAAAATATAGATAAAATATTTATTTTAGTCTCTTAACTATATATTTAGGTTCACATTGGTCTCTTAACTTTTTTTTCGTGTCATTTTGATCAATTAACTTTCAAAAAGTTTTATTTGAATATTTTTTGTCTAATTAACGACGGAAAAACTTTAAAATCAATCGTTAAATTTCTCGTTAATTAGATTAAAATGACTAAAATCAAATATTTTAAAAGTTAAGGGACTAAAATGATACGAAAATAAATTAAGAGACCAATGTGAATTCAATGATATAGTTAAGGGAACAAATGAGTATTTTGCGTAAAATATATATACTATAGGAGGAATGTTCTTACTCCAAGAATAAGTTATGAAAACTTAGTCCAAATTTTAACCATTAATTCTTATCAATCTAATGGTTAGGAGTAATAAATAATAATTTTCTCTCTAAAAATAAATATATAGGATGAGTATTGCTTATTATTGTAACACTAAATCCACCCTAAAAATAAATATGTCTAAATACTGTTTTTTAAAAGGTAAAAATAAATATGTCTAAGGTATGAGTATTAGTAGTGAATATTAAGGGTTTATGACTGTGGCAAAGCCAAAAATAAAATAAATGTTTAGGAGTATGTATCGTTTATATATTATACAGTTTAGCAACATTTATACACAAATCATATTAGTTACAAGACTTTCTTTTTAATATGTGTGACATATCAAAAGTGTTTATAAGAATGTATTGAGTGTTGTTAGAAGATGATTTTTTGGTTCATTCAGTTTATGTTACCATTAAACCAGTATTGAATCTTCTTACAAAAACTAAAATTGTAAAATCGATGCTAAACAAGCATTGATATTGGCAAAGCTCTGTCTCCCTTAAAGTGGACTGTTGAAATTGAAAACTACATAGACTTGTTACAACTCCATTCTAACTGGGAGCAAAAATTAATGTCCAAAAGTACCGATGATGCACCTCATCTCTTATCATATTATCTGCAGCCAATTATACATGACATGATGTCTTCAACCAATAATTTCAGCAAGGAGCACAAAGGAAACAGAAAAACTTGCTGCGCTTAGATTCTTATTTCCTCACAAGCAAAAGTACAGCTAACAAATACATTAAAGAATAACACAACAAGAGCATCAAATAGCAATACCCAAAGACTTCTTAAATTTCTCAACCTCCAAATATACTGTGGAATATGGAAGGAATTCATGGTAGTGATCTCTGCTTAAATCATTAATTGCAACTGCAAGTTTAGGGATTTCTAAGGTTTCTTCATGTGTCAAAGTCCTAACAAACTTGGCTGGGTTACCTGCCCAAAGTTCACCTGATGGAATTATCCTTCCCGGTGGAACGACCGACCCAGCTTCGAGAATGGCATGAGTCTCCACCACTGAACCTTCCATGAGGATGGAGTGCTGCCCAATAATGACCTCTGGCTCAATAGTGCAAGATCTTAACAAGCTATATGCTCCAATAGTCACATACCTCTCAATTGAAGTCTCAGCTGGAAGGCCTGTTTTGCAGAAGAATGTGTGAATAATAAATAATCAATACATTGATAGATTATAATTACGAATAGTCCATGCTCATATTTTAAGGATCTTAGGGTGAATTTGAAACTATAATGAAATTGAGTACCGTAAAGTGTAAACAATAGTAAAGATGTATGATTACCAACTCTATTCTAAAGTAAACAACTCCATAATGAATATCTCATGCAAAGAGAATATGTAGGTAACTGAACGCTGCCGGAGATTGGCATACGACCAGGTGGGCATCAAGGCTTTTATTTATCTTAGCCAGATGTGTCACCATATATAGGGTTTAGAGTTTAAGGTGCAGAGAATAATAAAGAAAAAAAAATGTCGACAAAAATTGTAAACTTCAGGGAAATCATGGTTCTTTCAGCATCTTATTCATTTTTAGATTTCACCTCAACAATGGAGGATTTTTCTATTCAATTAAAGTGCAGAAAATAATAAACGAAAAAAAGGTCGGAAAAAAGGCAAAACTTAATCGGTCAACAATCACCAGTCATTAGTGAAAGTACTTATGTACATATTAGGGAATGCTGGGACAAATATACGTATTTGTTAATATAGTTTATAGATTTAGCCATTAGTACAATGAAATTCACGTAAATAAATATAGTTAAACCATACATAATGTTTAAAACAAAATTGAAGAGAAACATTAAGAGGTCTCAAGATGAAGTTACCTCATGCTAGTAAAACAAACCAATCACAGTGATGTTAATTGCAGATAGCAGAAAATAGCAATTTATTCAATCTCTACTATGCAACAATACTATAGTACCGATGTAGCTTCAATTTGACAATATTTTGTACCTAATAGCATAACACAGAACAGTATTGCAGAACAACAGTGATTTGATTAAACTTCCCTATGTTACAGCACTATAGTAGTGGCACGATAGCCGCTATATAACAACACTGACCAATCACAGAGGCAGACTTCAAATTACTTGGTGAGTTTTTGTGACACAACCCACATCAGAACAGAGAGCTTTGGTGCAAGACTGAACAGAACATGAATGGCCAAAAAGTAACATCAACAAATTTACATTTCTTGAACAACGCAGAAAAACATGACTTGGACGTAGTGACTTTGTAAAATGCAACCCATATCATCACAAAGTGAAGTAATCAAAATTCCGAACAAACACAAGAATTTGATCAAACTCCAGTCCCACCTCTTCTCTCTTTAAAAAATGAAATAGTAAAGTAGAAATAAATTGTTGGCTATCTACAAGTAGAATCCTTTAAAATAAGTGTTTTGATTAAGTGTTGGTAGTACAATTAAAGGTAATCCAACTAAATTAAAGGTTTTGAGAAAATATTGATAGAAAAAAAAATTTAAAAAAAAGGTTATGCAATGCACCCATTGATGCATTGACTTCTGAAATAATAATTTTAATTTTGCATGCAACAATTACAACAGTTGAAGGTAGTTTCTTTACAATGAAATATGTGAAGAATCGAGTGTCCAACCATATGAGACATAAGTTGTGGAATAGTTATTTGATCACGTAGTTATTTTGCTTAACCGTGATGCCATTCATTTATCATTTACGCATTGATGTATTTTAACATAAAATTTTACAGTAAATGATCTTTGATGTAGCTGCATAGCAAAGACTAAAAAAGTATAAAAAATTAAACATACATATTCCAAAATAGCAAAGTACACAAAATTTAAAGGGGTATACATATTCCAAAATAGAAAAGTACACAAAATTTAAAGGGGTAATCATACTCAATAATTATAATTGACTTTATTAATTTTTCATTGATGTAAATAATTATAAAAACCTCGATGAAAGAAAATCAATATAACTTAACAACCAATTGAGTAAACTAAAACCAACCCATAGAAGAAAACTTAACTTCTTGTACTTCAATTAAAAATCAAATTAAATGGGGTCAATTTTGAGTATTTTGCAGAGGAAAGAACAGATGAAAGGAAGCCAGAAAAACATATGAGAACAGTGAGCTTCGCAAAAGCATAAAAGTAGAAGATGGGGATTCACACGCAAAACAACAGAAAAGGAGAAACAGAAGGCATTGAAGCAGAAAGACACAGACGAAAGAAACCCGTAAAATGTTTCAGATGCTGAATGTGACTGTTGCTGTCACAAATAGTCGTCGCTGGAAAAGCAGTTGTCTCCAGAAACGAAGAGAGGGGAGGCACTTGGTTGTGCGCTGTCATCGCAATGGTTTATCTTCTCACTTGAAACGAAGAGGGAGAACAAAGGTCGTATGTTTTGGCTTGAATGAGAGTGGGAAGAACAGTAGTGTTTATCATGATATTGCAAAATGACCAAACAACCTCTTAAAAAACTTTAAACGGAGAAATATCCAACGACAAACAAGGTACTGTAAACTGTTTCAGACAACACCAGGGCATTGCAAACCATAACACAGATGCGGCTGCGAAATGCCTTCTCTCCCACAATCTTTCCACGATTTGCAGCCACAACCATGCTACTGTTGGTTACAGGTAGCAGTGATATTGCATTGCGACAGACCCCTACCCCCAAACTGCTATGCGAAACTTCTATAGTGCGCAAGCAAAGATAGCGCTATTGAGAACATAGATCCGTCTCTCTGCTCAGTATGAAGAGATAATTTACTGTAAAACCAACATCATAGCATAAACTAGTCTATCCAACGAGAATGTATCACGAGTATATGCTTAATAATAAAGGAAATACTACAAGTTCGTTTAGAGGATCAGCAAAACAGTAAACACCCAGAACTTCTAGATATTTGAATAATAACTAAACTTAAATCTTGTATTCTAAATAGCAATAACAAAACAAAATAGATGAAATTGCAATAAATTAAGTCTATTTCGTTCATACCGGAAAGAAAGTAACCTATTTGAATAATATCTAAATAGCAATAACAAAAGAAAATAGATGAAACTGCAACAAAGTATTAAGTCTATTTTGTTCATGCCGGAAAGTAACCTGGACTCAAATTTATCGATGTAGAGGTCAATCACTGTGTTAAGAACTTTAAGGAAAAGCATTGGAACCATTATACTCTATTTCGATAAACAATTTAACTAAACACTTGTAGCATTTATCACACAAGTGTTTAAGTATAAGCTATTTCTATAACAAAATAGCTTATAACCATCTCCTCCATTTCCATAAACTCTCATAAAGAGTATCCTATTCTCATGTGTTTATATCACGAGTTTCAAATAAGTCAATGCAAACTACCCTCCTAAACCAAATATATCACTTTTTTTCTCTTAAGTTAAGCAATTTGGTATTCCTAATTGTAAAAAAGACAAAGACAATAAAGTTTAAGGCAAACAAACAACAAACTGCCCCGCTACTTCTTTTTGGTTGGCAAATCCAATCCTCTTAAAATCTACATTCATTGACCTAGAAGATACAACATTGTTGCGCATAAACCATTAAACTCTCCGTAAAAGATTCAGCGTTACTGTTGCTAGGAAACCAAAAGTATCAAAGGCAAACAGTATGAAAGCATGTTGATTGTCGAAATGCGGGCTTTCTAAATCATGACCACTTTAGTTCAGGCGGCTTTGAACGGTTGTCAGTCCCACAGTAAAACCTCCCGTCCTTAACACATAGTCACCTCTAAGGTATTAGATATGTTGCTAATGAACTGATACTATAATCTATGACACCACAAAAACGAATAATTCGCTAAATCCACAATTTTTTTAAACGAAATTCCCTTTGATCAATCTCACAATTCCTCATCAACCAAACAAAACAAACGAATAAGAATCAAATAACAAACCCTAACCTGTAGGAGAAGACCAAGCCGCATGAAGAACACTCCGTTCCTGAACATTGGAGCAAAACCCGATGCTGATCTTATTAAGATCTCCCCGGAGGACACACCCCGGCCAAACGGAAGCCCCATCCCAGACATGAACCTGACCGGCGAGAACCACATTAGGTGCCACGTAAGCATCAACAGCAATCTTCGGAAGCCACTGTCCCAATGGAATTATCTTCCTCTGTCCTCTGTAGTCCCATTTCACCCGATCCGGCGATGGAGTAATCGATTTCGCTGCCTCCGTCGCGAAAGCGCGTTCGGATGATGGGAGGGTAGATTGCACGTGGTGCTTTGTGATGGTGTATGCGGTTCTTAGGGCTTTGTTGGAGAAACGTGCTAGATTCGCCATGGGAGAGAGAGCGAGTTGTGACCTGTGAAAGTGGAGCTGGGAAATGGAAGTGTAGAAGAATGATGAGAGAGACTCGTTTGTGGGCTGCAAATAGAAAAAGAGTATCTTTAAGGTCCATATTTGGCCCGGCCCAATACAGCCTCCTACAGTTGAAATTTTATCAAATTTCTATGAGACAAATCTTTAATATATTAAAACAGAATACATACCAAATTTAATATATTAAAATAGAATGTATATTTAAACGCTAAATTTTGAATAAAATTCCGTCTAAATAATTTTTAATCATATTTTTTTTTCTCTTTTCAACAAATATTATTTAATATATTCATTAATATTTCATATTAATTACTCTAATCCATTACTCTATAACTAATTTCTATGTAATTCAACTATTCAATCAATAAAAATTCTTTCCTATAATTTTTATTGTCCTTTTCAAAATTTACCACAATTTTCTTTGAATTTTTTATTTATAATTTAAGGTTGAATCTACCGGATATGCAGTAGATATGTTTGATGAATGTTATTTGAAAAAACAACTTCTCACATATTTTTAATAATTAAAAAATACAATACACGGTCATGCTAAGTCGGTTCAATTAATAATTATACAAGAATATTTATTATAGGAGAATGGGTTCAAATTTGTGACCATTCAGTTATTTATTCTTAAGGAGTGAAATTATGACCATTAGGCAACTATACCAAAAGAAAAAAACTCTAAAATTATAATAGCTATGTATACTTCTTCTTCTTTTTTGCAAAAATGGAAGAAGAGTTAATTGAAATTTTTCTAGGCCGGTCAGATTGACTCTAGATAAACTTACGATGACAATATCGATCTCAACTAAAAGTCAGATAAAAGTCTTATCTCTTTCAAAACCTTCTTGATAAGCGAAAATTATCATATAACAATCATCAAAGATCTCAGTTGTAAAGCATCCAATAGAGCTATGCAATTTGCTCCTAAATAATAACAAGTTAGTTATTCTTTCTCTAATATATATAGAGAGATAAGGCGTCAAAAATCAAGTAACAAGTATCAAATACAATTTTATATTACTCTTCTTTTTCATATACTAATTTGGACGTTGGAGTGCTGGCCTTGCAACCCCTCTCCCCCACTCCACCCGGATAGAAACTACAATCCACCACCTTCGTCATTTACCTTCGATTGTTGATTCCTATGATTTCTATGAATTTACATTCTTTTGTTAGAACTTGGAATCACAAAGCTAGTAAAAATGAAATAATTGAATGCAATGGAAAAGATAATTATAGGGAGTAGGGTGAGAATTTTTATTAATATTGATTGAGACACTCCTTGAGTGTGTGTGTGTGTGTGTGTGTGTGTATTTGATTGGGACACAAGCAACAAGCTCAAAATGGCATAAAATATGAAACAAAGTATTTGTAACGTGTTACACAAAACTTGTAATCGATTACAGTTGTTTGAACAATTAAAATGCAACACGCTGATAACTGGTTACCAAAACGCAATAATCGATTACATCACTTGAATTATGTGATTTCTCATAACACACCACCTTAATTCAAGTGCTCCAAGTCTCTCATTCCCATGATCATCTTCAATTTCTTGAACACTTCAATTGTAACTCCTTCGGTCAAGAAATCGACCACTTTGTCTTCACTTCTACAATATCTCAATCTCAACCTTCCTTCACTAACAAATTCTCTCAAGTAGTGAAACATCATATCAATATGATTACTCCTCCCATATGCAACTGGGTTCTTAGCAAGATTTATAGCAAAAATGTTATCAACCATGAACGTTATAGTGTAACCCTCATTGCTGCCTAACCAGCAGATTCATTAACCACACAACTTGGCACACACACAACGAAATGGCTTGTACTCGGCCTCAGAAGAAGAGACTGCTACTATCGGTTCCTTCTTCAAACACTGTGAGATTGGTGTTTGACATAACATAAAGTTTTATCCAACTGTAGACTTCATATCATCTTTATCTTCGCATCAATTGGAATAGGTAAAATCGAGCAAATTGTATTTTTTGCCCGTGTCTTCTGTGGGAAAAAGAATTTCGTAGCCAATAAATCATTTGATGTATCTTAGAATCTTATTGATCACTATCAAGTGAGACACCTTCAGTCTCTCCTTGAATCTACTCACAATATTGACACAACACCAAATATGGTCGTGTATTGCACAAGTATCTCAAGGATCCAAGCAGCCTCTTATACTGAGTTGGATTAACATATTTCTCATCCTAATTTTTCGATAATTGTAGCCTTGGTTTAGCTAGAGTAATGGAAACATTACAATTCTCTATTTCAAACTTCTTCAAAATCTCAAGCGCATACCATTTTTGCTGCATGAACAGTCTCTTGTGGACTTGTGGAATTCAATTCCAAAGAAGCATGTCATGAGGCTAAGGTCGGTCATCTAAAGCTTCTTCATAAGCTCACTCTTGAAGTTATAAATTTATTTTTTCGTTGCTTCCCATAATCAACAAATCCTCTACGTATAGACAAAGGATGATCACCTCTTCACTTACATCCTTCTACACACACACATACCATTTTCAGATACACATTTCTTGAAGCTAAACTCATTTAAGAAACCATATATCCTCTTATTCCTATCTCTTGGAGATTATTTCAAATCGTACATTGCTTTCCTTCAACCTGTAGAACTTTGACTCTTAGTTTTTCACAATAAAACTAGGGATTGTTTTACATAAACATCCTTTTCAAGAAGTCCGTTCAAAAAAAGAAGATTTAACATCCATTTGGTAGATTGGTCAATTGTTATTAGCAATACCAACAACTAGTATAATGGTTTCAATTTTAGCCATCGGTGGAAATACCTACTCAAAATTTATGCCTTCAATTTGTTGATGTCATGTAGCTTGTTGATGTCCTACATCTTGTTGATGCTACATTACCAAGAGTGTGTTCTCCTTATCAAACTCTTTTCTTGAAATATTGGCTTCATTCACTTAAGATTCCTTCTTGTTTGCATTGCACTCTCTTGCAAAATAACCAAAATTTTAACAAACAAAGTATTGCATCTTACTTTTGCCAATCCTTATCCTTTCACCTCTAAAGTTTCCTTGACCACCATTCTTATTGCATTTTCTCTCATCCTTTGAAAATTTGAGTTCTTAGAATTTCAGGATTCTCTTCCACCAAAGTTATGAAAATTTCCTTTACTCTTCATGGGCCACATATCTTTCGACTTCTTGTATTTATCATTGAAACAAGCTTGCAAAGCGATCTCTGCCTTTACCTTATCATTATTTCTCTCATACATCCTTTGTTTATGAGCTTTAAAGCTCCTCTTTTCTCATCGTCGCAAGATACTTCAATTCCTTTATTGCTACAACTATGTTATCGAATATTTCCATCAAAGAACGTGGGATTTTCATGACAACATACTCCTTTATAATCATTTATCCATGTGTTTTTACTTGGTTTACCAACTGAGTAATTATCATCGTGTAATCATTGATTGTATCCTTCCCCTCTATTTGAATCAACTCAAGTTGACGTTTGTGAATTTGTAACTTCACAACCTTTGCCTTGTCACCCGTGTGTATATCTTCTCCAAGATTTCCCACGCTTGCTTTGGTGATTCACAATCACCAAATTTATCAAAATTATCAGTACCAATGCATTGATGGATTAAAAATAACATATTGATATCTTTCTTCTTTTCTTCCTTATGTGTTTCTCGTTGTGCATCCATTGCACCTTCAACAAGAGGATTCACACCGTTCTTGATCACTTCCATTTTTCAACAACACCTTCATTTACTAGTACCATTTTTCATAATTCTCCCCATCAATGATGTGTAGGTTTACATGGATTATTTCATTGGAGACATAATTCATGTTTCACACTAGGTATTTGGTGGATCGACCCATGCTCTTGATACCAAATATTAGAAATTGAAATCACAAGGTTTGTAGAAATAAAGTAATTGAATATGGAGAGTGAGAAAGTTAGGGAGATAATTAGAGAGAGTATAATTGAGAATGAGGATTTCATTAACAATAAATGAGATACCTGATCGCAACTTTATACGTCTTATAGAATCTAGACCGCAAGTATACAGTCTTACCGCTTGTAGTTTTAAAGATTATCGAATCCCAAGGGACTAAATGTTGATCTACCGTTATCTTAGGTTACTACGTAAATCTAAGACTAATAATATAAATAATGTTTGGTTTTAGGGAACCTAACTGATTAAGATCTAGTTTAGATTCAGAATAAAAGTATCGGTATATAATGGTCAGGCTTAGGGATTTGACAAACTCATTGACTTAAACTATATTATCAAAACGTGTTTCAGTAGGAAATACTTGTTTAAAAATTCTCTTCTCATACTCTCGTGTTTATTGATTCAGGTCCTATAATCAAACCTAAGTGAGTGTTCTCGCTATTTCAATTAGAGTTTAAAAATAGTTTTTGAAAATAAATAAAACCTAATCAACTTAAAAGCGTTCTCGCTGCATTTTAAGTTGATGCTCAATTACTAATGTCCAGTTAAAATCTCAAGCTCTCGCTTTATTGATCCTAACTTTTAATCTGTGTTTTATTCTCGTAACAAAACAATTGCATTTAGAACTAATAATTGAAACCAGAAAATTAATCTTTTTAAAACGGAATAAGTCGAATGGCGTTGCTAAACCCCGTTGGCTATGTGACCCTACATACCGATAACTAAATTTATCCTAGCATGTTAAACGATTCAACTATAACGCAACAGTGATAAACAGACAATTCAGATAAAACATGCATTTTAGATAAATCAGACATAAAATAAATAAGCAATTAAATAAGCCAATAAATAAATCATTAAACAGGGTTAAATAATCCAATAAATAATTTAATTAAAATAAACTTGAAAATAAAAGGCGGAATATTTGGCAAGTTCCAGGATTCTCCCACAAGTCGGTGAGATCTGTCTTTCATTGTCCGAAAATTCAAAAGCGATGGAAGAAATAAAAAGGTGCAACTCTAACGTAAGGTTAGAATTGGAAAAGGTTCACAGCAATCCCCGATGTGGAAATTACTATGAGAAAAGAAAGATAGAACTAATAAATAAAAAACTAAAAATTAAATGAAATAGGAAATAATAACTGGAACTGGAAAATAAAAATAGCGGAGTAACGGTATAAAATTGCTGGAAAAAAAGGTGTGTTTGGATCTGGGAGTGAAGCTCTATTTATAGAGGTCGTGGTGTGCTCGTTACTGGGTTGGTTGAGATATTATCGCCACTGTATTCTCCTCCGTAGCGATCGCTACAGAGCTGCTAGTGAGGCGTAACGGTCGTTACGCGTTGGACTGGTGAGGAATGTTCACTCCCTTGGCCCGTGACGGTCGCTAGGGTTTAACTTGGAGGGGTGTAACGGTCGTTACACCCTTGGGCTTGGTGATGAAGCGTGCGTTGGAAGTGGGTTGGGCCTGCTTCCTTAATTCATTTATCTTTTTTCTCCTTTCACACCCCCATTTCTTGTTATTCACCACATATTTCAATAAATGCTTCTATTTTGTGAACTTTGGGTATAATTTATCCGTTTTTTCCCGACTTTCTTCGCACTCACCTTATAATTGGTAAAAACCTGAACATAGAAAATATCGGCATAATACGAATAAAAACTAATTTAATTAATTAAAATGCGGATAAAATCATATAAATTGGTCTAAATAATCGATACATTTTCGTGTTATCAATACCCATTGGGTATATATATAAAATAAAGTTGACTGGGACAAAATCAACAAGCTCAAAATAATAGAAAATATGAAACTAATTGTATGTTACCAGTTACGGAAAACCTATAATCAATTACAAATGTTTGAACAATTAAAATGTAACATAGTGGTAACCGGTTATCAAAACGCAATAACCAATTACACAACTTCAAACAACAAAAAATAGTAACAATTGTAACCGGTTACCAAAATGCAGTAATCAGTTACCCAAACACAATAACCAATTACATCACTTGGATTATGGGACTTCACTCAAACACAAAAATCTTTCGTATTTTTATTCGATTCAGAATTATCTCTGTCTCCTTCACTCAAATCTCTAGATTATTAGTTCTTACTTTCATCGGTGGTAGTTGGATCTAAGGCAAACAAATCATTCGTTTCACGAGAAGCTGGCGCTACTTCTCTAACAGTAAGAAATCAACCACATCTTCCTCCACCACAAAACATCGTAGGTCCTGAAAAAGTCGCTCTGCTGCATCCATATTTAGTTTGAGTTTTGCACTTAATTAGGTATGTTCAAGTGAAATCGATAAAGACTCGTGTTCCACTTCCAATTAAGCAACCTGAAGACTTGCCTGGTGATGGGTGTTAAGGACCAAAATGTAGATATATTTGTAGATAATTTTGTGGTCCTTTACAATGTCATTTGATTAATTGGTAGTATTTAATATAGTATTTTGATATATTTATGTTTTTATTTAGTTTTTGTTTATAATATATTATTTAACTTTGTTTATGTTTAATTTGTAGGTTTTTGGTGATTTTACCTTCAAGCATGGATTCAAAGAAGCTAGGAGAAATTAAGGAAGAAATTTAAGCTATTTTGGGAGTAGGAGCAGGCTACACGCTAAGCCCGGTTGAAGCATGATCTGAATTAGATGGGTCCCATCGAGTATGATGGATATGAGGGGTCCTAATACCTTCCCCTTGCATAACCGACTCCCGAATTCATGTCTTTTGGTCTCGTAGACCGCCTTACCCGTCATCCGTGGGTTTATCTATATTTTCCCGTTCCTTTGGAACAAATAAAATTAGGTGGCGACTTCGTTGTTTTTAAAATAACTAATGAAAAAACCAGTTATCACATCGACCATTCAATGGTTGGTATGCCCCAAAATTATGTTGACTTAGTGCCATGGAAGTTATACTTCAATGGTTCTAGCCATAAAAACGTAGCTGGAATATGGGGAATTATAATTTCTGCCAATGGAATTCTAGCAGAGTGTATGCAATCGACGACATATGTACTAACAATGAAGCAGAATATGAGTCTTTGATAACAGAACTTGAACTGCTGCTAGAATTAGGGGCAAGAAATATCAAAATTATGGGAGATTCTAAATTGGTGATTAAACAGTATCAAGAGAATATAGATGTGTCAAAGAAAATTTAATCATGTACTTTGTGATCACCATTAGACTGCTCAAACAATTTGAACAAGTAAATATTCGACATATACCTCGACGAGAAAATCAAGAAGCTAATGACTTAGCACAAGAAGCTTCAGGATACAAGAAATATCAAAACGAAGAGCCTATTCACGTAAGAAAGAGAGTTTGAGAAACTCTGTTATCTTCTTCAGACTTGTCAATTATAAAGTTTGAGGTTGTAGATGTTGAAAATTTTCAAATTTTAACAATTGACAATGGGAAAGAGAGTGATTGGCGAAAGCCTTTGGTCGACTATCTGCGTTCTCCTACGGGGTCAACATAATGCAAGATCAAATATTGTGCCCTTAGTTACGTTTTAATTAAGAATAAATTATTTAAGAAAACTGCTGAAGGAGTATTGTTAAAATGCCTTGGAGAAAGTGAGACATATGTAGTAGTGTCGAGTGTGCACAGTGGAGCATGTGGTTCACATTAAGTTGAACATAAGATGAAATGGATTTTGGTGCATTCAGGTGTTTAGTGGCCTTCAATGTTGAAAGATTGCATTGAGTTTGCTAAAGGTTGACAAGAATGCCAAATTCATGGGGCATGCAACATGTCCCTGCAAGTGAATTACATGCAATTGTAAAACCTTGGCCATTTAGAGGATGGGCCTTAGATGTGATTGGAGAAATAAAACCAGCTTCATCAAAACAACAAAGGTACATTTTAGTCGGCATTGATTATTTCACAAAGTGGGTCGAGGTTGTAGCTTTGACAAATGTCGACCAAGAAGTTGTTATTGATTTTATACAAAATCACATCATGTGTCGGTTTGTAATCCCATAAACAATTACAACCGATCAAGGATCAGTGTTTACTGGGCAAAAATCCAAGAATTTACGCAAGAAGTTGGAATCGAGTTGTTAACTTCTACTCCCTATTATGCTCAGGCAAACGGCCAAGTTGAAGATGCTAATAAGGTAATAATTATCCTAATTAATAAGCATGTAGGAAAGAAGCCAAGAAATTGGCATAAAACATTGGATCAAGCCTTATGGGCATACATAACTTCTCCCAAGGAAGCAACATAAACTACTCAATTTCGACTTGCATATGGACATGATGTTGTGTTACCTGTGGAGATACATATGCAATCAATAGGAATCCAAAGACAACATGAAATACCATCTGAAGATTACTGGAACATGATGGCAGACGAGCTTGTCGATCTAGATGAAGAGAGAATGTTATCTCTCGATTTGTTGAGAAGACAAAAAGAAAGGGTTGCCAGAGCTTATAATAAGAAAGTAAATATAAGGTAGTCGATGTTGATGATTTGGTTTGGAAAGTAATATTTCCTATGGATAGAAATGATAGAATATTGGGAAAATGGTCTCCAAATTGAGAAGGACCTTTGAAGGTGATACAACAGTTTGAAGACTTCGGAATTAGGAGAGGTTTTGTCCATAGGGGTCAATGGAAGAAGACGCTGCCAAACAACATGAAGTTTATTTTGGGGACATGTTATCTTCCTGCTTCTGAAAGGTTTAATATCTTCAGCAAAAGTGGCATTCAGCCACAACTGTAGAAGCCAAAAGGGAACATGCATCAAAACATTCTTTCTCTTTGGATTAGTAGGGTTGAAATTCTTGACTTGGTTGAAAACCTCAGTCAAAGATGCATATAAGAGGCCAAAATCAACTGGCTCAAAGCAATATTCTCACCATTGTGAAATTGGGTGGCAAGATAAGAAAATTTCTTGGCCACCTACATCGAACTAGAACAAAAAATAAAGCGTGAGAGCCAAAGGGTAAAAAAATGCTATGTGTTCCTCGTCAGTGATGGGGCCAGATTCTTGTTGGTGGTGGTTGATAAAATTATTGTAGGTTGGGCTTCTACTTTCGCCAACGTCGAATCTTATGGGCAGAGGGTCAGCATCCATGTGGTTGAAAACTACACCATTTAGTTTTAACCTTGTAATGGCGGTGACGTTGAGTAAGGTGGGAATGATCATACCACACTTGGTGTGAAATTTATTTGTTGATCCCTCCCAAAAGTGTAAAGCAGCCAACAACATGCTGCTAGAGTAAGGCTGGCCACAACAAAAAAATTTCCAACAATGTATAAATGCCCATTTTCTTCCAGTGTTCTCCTTTGTCGCTTCTAAACGTGTCATCCAGGCACTGAATTTAGGTCAATTTAGAGGAGGAGCAGTTCTGAAATTCCTATCAATGTATTGAAGAGAAATCGGGGTTGGAGAAGATATGATAGGCCTAGTTGTGGTACTGGTGGGGGAAAACCCCTTTTGTCATCTACGTATATTTTAGAAGGTGCGTCTGTAGGGAGAGGATCCATAAAAGCTAAGGGTTCTCCACCAAGAGTGAAAGGAAGGAGTACTGAGATTTCCAGATCTTTGTTTTCTCCTTAGCAAGCGGAGGTTCTGATATATAGGGTTTTCCATCGACAAGACGCAACTGAAGTTCCATGGCTGGACATGTGGTGATGTTGTCAGTATTCTCCACTGAAGAAGGTTTGAAGAAATTTTGAAGAAGATGAATGCTAAGGACCAAATTGGACTAATTTTCATACATTTTTATTGGTCCTTTTAACCAAATTTTATTTAATTTCCATTATTTTATTCACACAATTTATAAATATGCAATTATTCTTGTTTGCATTTTAATTAGAGTAGATATTTCACTTTAGTTGTTAGTTTTGTAGAAAATTTGAAGAAAAAGAGTTACTTGAATGCATGTGCAAGTGGAAGAAGCAACCAAGTCAAGACAAGATCAAGACAATTATAAGGAAGGACAAGAAAAGACAAAGGGAGCATAAAATAACTCAGTTCGCGTTGCGTCTTGTTGTGGCGCCGCGAACCTTATTTGATTTAGTTCGCGCCGCGTCCCTTGTTGGCCATGAATCAAGGCCATCGAAGCGATGTTTTGAAATAATTAGAAGTGTCTTGGGATCAGCTCTCTTGGGGTAGTGTGAAAGTCTATTTTTACTCACTTTTTGGGTCAAGGTAAATGTGTGGTTGCATGAAAAAGGTCACATCATTTGCAATCATGACATAGGAAAAAGCAAAACAAAGAGAGAGAAAAGGAAAGAAAAGAATATAGTTTTGAACTTGATTATTATTAGAAGGGACAATCAGATTTTTATCAAGGAGAAAAAAGGAGAGAACATTGGGGAAGAACAAGAAGAACACTTGAGCTTCTTTGGATGTTAACCATGGAGATAAGAAGCTAATTTCCTATTTTGTCAAGATTAAGGTAGTAGCTAGCACTAATTTACTATGTATTTCATTTAGCTCTTGTATGTGAACAATTGATTATTGAAATAGATTGATGCTTTTGTCCTATTTTGAATATTTAGATTTGAATTATTGTTGAGAAAGATTATTCAAATCTTGATCTAAAGTATGCTCTCAAGTAGTGGATAAATTGTAGAAATAGATTTATGCATTACTTTTCTTTTGTATCAAACATTAAAGATTGCTAGATTAATAGTTAGATGGAGAAATCGTCTAAGGATTAATATAATGATTATCACAATCCCATTTAGAAATAAATGTCATTGAGAGGATACTAGAATATATTCAATAATCTTGAGTTCATATATTTGTTCTAAGGAAACATAGGAAAATGGAATAGTGAAACCCAAATCTTGACAAAGTCTTTTTAATTGATAAAAACTATATTTTTAGTATTTTCATTTTATGTCACAAGTGAATGATAAATTTCCAAACATAAACAAACCATTTTCAATTTGTAAACTTAAAGCAATTTTAACTATAGAACGGCGGTAATATCACCCAATCTCTGTGGATACGATATAAAAATATTTGCCGGAAATATACTTTTCAACAAATTGGCGCCGTTGCCGAGGATTGGCGTTTGATATTACAAGCATTGCAATAGTTCATCGTTTTAAGTTTTGCTACTTTATTATTATATCTCTTGCGTTTCACTTGGTTTGCTAGTTTTGTAGATTCTTGTGTATGCGTGAAAAGGCTACCGAAGAACAATTTCCATTCAATCCCGAAATTGAAAGGACGATTCGGAAGATCAATAGCAAAACACGAAGAAGAAGAAAATTGGCCGAAGAGAGGAGACTAAGAGAAGAAGCATCTACTTCTTCAACAAATCAAATTGAGGAAGTGGGTGTAAACACTTTTGAAGGAAACATGGCGGGTGAAGTTCGTCAAATATCCGCTAATAGTCCAGGCGCACCGCTCAATTTGCTCGCAATGCTCAAGGTGGAAGGAACACGGAGATGAAGACCGAATCCTCCAACTTCTTTATGCAAGTCCGCGGAATGGACCATGAAGACCCTTTCACGCATCTCACCAAATTTTATGAGATTGCGGGTGCAACGGGGGTAGATGAAGCGGGTGAGGAGGTACTATTCAAGAGATTGTTTCCACACTCCTTAATTGGAAAAGCTAAAGAGTGGTATCTTGATCAAGTACCAAGAGTGATGACGGATTGGAATTTATTAGAAGAAAAGTTCTTAGAAAGGTATTTTCCACAATCTCGATTCATGGAAGCCAAAACGGCGATTGCGGTATTCACTCAAGGAGGCAACGAGTCTCTAAATGAGGCTTGGGAAAGATTCAAGTCCATGTTAAGAAAGTGCAAAGGTCATGGTTTTGATGAACTCACTCAAATCCATATATTCCGAAATGGACTCCAACCGGTGCATAAAACACTTTTAGATGCTACCGCGGGTGGTTCTTTAATGTCTAAAAGTGCGGAAGATGCTATAGTGATTATTGATCGAATGGCACTCAATGATCTTCAAAGTCAACATGATTGTGGTTCTTCACAAAGGAAACCGGGTGTTCTTGAATTAAACACCAATGATGTCATTCTTGCTCAAAACAAGCTACTTTCACAACAAGTGGAGTTACTTACTCGACAAATGTCCAAACTTCCACAACAAATGAAGGAAATGCAAGGAACTCAAATTAATCATCAAGTGGTATATTGTGAACTTTGTCAAGGTGATCATCCTACCGGTTATTGTCCACCTCTCAAAGGAGAAGAAGTGAATTATGTGAACGACCAAAGTCAAGGCTATCAAAGGAACCCACCACATCACAACAACTCATATCAAAGGAACAACCAAGGCTACCAACCATCAAGATTCAACAATCAAAACTATCAACATCAAAATCCCTATCAAAGTTCAAATTCTCAAGGCCAACAATCTCAAGGTGGAAGCTCAAAATTGGAAGAAACTCTCAACCAATTCATGCAAGTTTCTATGGAGAACCAAAAGAGCAATGTCGCTGCCATAAAGAACTTAGAAAATCAAGTGGGGCAGCTTGCAAAGCAATTGGCCGAGCAACAACGGGCCTTTTTTCGCCAACACTCACACCAATCCGAAGGAGTATTGCAAAGCAATTTTCACTAGAAGTGGTAAAGAGCTGAATAATGGGATTAGTGATGAAGTTGTGGAGGAGGATGAGGCGGAAGTTGTAGTTGAAAAGGAAAAAATGAAGTAGTGGTGGAAGATGCTAAAGATGAGTTGGAAGCGAGAGTGGAAGATAACTTAGTTGAAAAGGAGAAAGAAGATGGTAAGGGAAGTAAAAAGAAAGAGAAGAATGCAAGGAAGAGTAAAAAAGGAAATAAAGAAGTAAGCTCAATTCCCATTCAACATTTACCTTATCCGCATGCACCATCAAAGAAGGAGAAGGCAAGACAATATGCCCGGTTTATGGATATATTTAAACAACTTCATATAAATATTCCATTTTCCGAAGCATTGGAGCAAATGCCAAAATATGCTAAATTCATGAAGGATATGCTCACAAAGAAGAAGAGGTGCAAGGATAAAGAGACAATTTTCCTTGATGCCCATTGTAGTGCCATAATCAAAAAAACTCTCCCAAGGAAGGAATTCGATCCGGGGCGAGTCACTTTGCCGGTAGCCATTGGAGATACCTACAATGGTAATGGGTTGATTGATTTGGGGTCTAGCATCAATTTAATCCTGTTATCCATTGTTAAAAGGTTGGGAAATGTTAAGATGGAGTCTACTAGGATGACTTTGCAACTAGCCGATAAGTCTACCACTTCACCATATGGAGATGCTAAAGACATGGTAGTAAAGGTGGACAAATTCTTGTTTCCGGTGGATTTTGTGGTAGTTGACATGGAGGAGGATCATGATGTGCCATTAATTCTTGGAAGACCATTCATGAAGACTGCCCGAATGATGATTGATATTGACGATGGGCTTATGAAAGTGAGAGTGTAAGATGAAGAGGTAACTTTCAATCTTTTTGAAGCCAAAAAGCATTCCAAGGAAAAACATGACACCTTCCGAATCGATGCTACCGAGGAGGAAATCATGGAGGTTTACCATGGTGGAGGAGTAAAGCGTGACGTTGGTGTCATTCCTTTCATCGATTCTTGAAGCACCGTCGAACCGTCGAACTCGAACGACGTTAAACAAAGCGCTTCTTGGGAGGCAACCCAAGTTAGTAAGTGTTTCTTTCATAATTAGAGTAATTTTAAGTTTGTTGAGAGGCAATCCCTCTACTGTTCAAGTTTTTGAGTTAAAAGTAAAAATATGCAGCATCTAAATTTTTTCAAAAATTGGTTCAGTTGGCGCCGCGAACATAGAACGCGCCGCGTATTTAGCAGGAAAACTGGGTTCGCGTCGCATACAAAGGTTGGCGTCGCGAACTGAGCGGGCAGAAACTTTTTCAAAATTATTTTTTTCGTGGCCACGGAGTTCTTGCCATGAACTTAGTGCAGCAGAACCCTCTTTTTTGTTTCTGCCTTCTCTAATGGGCCTGAGGGCAGGCCAATATTTATGGGGGATGCAGGAGGTGGTGGCTCTCGTTCACCGTTACTTTTGGTGGCTCTTGTTCACCATTATGACTTTTTTGTTAATTGCATGTTTATTTGTTGTGAGTACAATTATGTGTTTTTATGAAATTTGAGACACCCCACTTTTTTTTTTTTTTTTTAAAAAAAATTTGTTTAATTGTTTGTTCATTAAGTTAAGCTTGAAGTAACAAAGTGACCGTTTCGAGAGAGGAATGCAAGACACTTTGGATGGTGATGATAAGATTGGTACTCGGCATTTCAAGGTACACTTTTACCAATTTCTAGAATTAACATGAATAGTTGATGGTTTGTGCAAATTGCATATCATGAATTCCTTGAGATACTGTCATACCCCAAAATTTGCCCTCCATCTATTCAAGAGATTTCATACATCTATGCTCAAGGATTCCTCAAGAGTTGATCAGACAAACTCTCTCCTAGACAATCAACCCAAATTAGGGTTTGGTATCTCTCAAGTCAAGATGGATTTCCAACATCTCCAATGGCCCTCATGCCTCCTCATATGCTTCAAAGATTCTCCATGTCAAGTTTCAAGCCTCACAAGTCAAGTTTCCTCGAACGATTGCTCGGATGGTTGAAAATCGGTGTATTGGACAAAAGTCAAGTGGTCAACATATAGTCAAAACTTGATTTTTGGTCAACATCCTCATTTTGAAGTTACATTCATCATTTGATCAAGGGTTGATCATGATTCATCAAGAAAACTCAAGATTTGCTCAAAAGTCAAACTTTCTAAATTAGGGTTTCTAGATGAAAAGTCAATGAACTTTTGGTCATAACTTTCTCATACTTTCTCGAAATTTTCCACCACCTCTTGTTTTGAAGGAAATTCAATTCTCTACAACTTCATGTCTCACAAGAATGTCCAAAAATGCTTCATTTGAGAGGTATAGCTCAAAACATTACAGGTCATTTTCAAAGTCAACAAAAAGTCAACTTTTTGTTTTGAAGATATTTTGAGCATGGTAACTCCAATTGAGATGAGACCAAAGACATTGGTTAGAGGACTCTTAGAGCTTTCCAAAAAGTCCAAGAACACTCAAAAATGTGGAAAATTGAGCAAGTTACACCATTCACAAGTTGGGCAATTTTGGAAGAATGCACAAAGAGAGATACTTCAAAAAATCAAATCTTTTGCAAATGGGCCTACTTTTTCTTCATCCTAACTTGTTCCTCATGCAATTAGGAATGTCCAAGCCCAATGCCACGAATTTTTGATTTATTTTTCTATTTAATTTGTAATTTATTTATTTAAATGCAAATTAAATCTTAAAATAAATTATAAAATCAAAATTAATTGGAAGATTGATTTTTATTGCTTTCTTGTGATCCAATCAACCCATAAATGCCAGCAATTTCGAAATTGGACCAAATTTGGCAAGATTGGATTGAAATTGGACAAAATTTGAAAATTTGATTTCATGAGAATATCAAAATTTGATTTCCATTTAATGTTGATCAATTCTTTCCAAAAACCATTCCAAATCCATCCAGTATAAATATATGAGGCATACCTATCAAGAAAGAACGAAAAAATTGGCTCAGAAACCCTAATCCAAACTTAAAGAAATCGTGTTCTTGAAGCAATTGGCAATCCTTGTTCCAGCTCGTTTCAATCGGTTTTGAGGTGTCAAACACATTCCTTGATACCCCAGGAGTGATTCCAGATACTTACATTGCCAAAAAAACATCAAGAATCAAGCAATCCGTGTTTGGTTTGTTCTTGAATTTTCAAATTTCGATTTCTCACATTCATGCATTATTAACCTGTTTTAATTGTTTGTTTGTGTTTAGCATCAAGTTTACAAACTTTCTGGGCAAGCCAATTGGATTTTTACGACCGGAATCGTGTTTCACCATGTTTAGGGTTTATGTGCCGTTTTAGGGTTTCTCTATACAGGAAAAATTGGCCAACAAGACCTATACCATCGTGTTTGGAATGAGTCCAGCAACCGATCCATGGTCTTAGAACTTATTTATATTATGCGTGCTTGATTTTCAGTTTTTGCCAGGAACATAGCGTCGAGCAATGGTCGACGCTGGATTTTCAAATATTTGAATCGGAGAAGACGATCGTTGGCGCGAGCACGAAGAAGCCAGGGGACGACGCGTGTCTTAGCCCACTCACTCCGTTTCCAAACAGTAGAACACTACAGCTCAGTTGGTCAGCGCGTTGGTTTTCAAAGATTGAACACAAGGTCTCCAGTTCGAATCCTGACAAGACCAATACTTTTTTTTTCACTTTTACAAAACATTATTTTCATATTTCTAATTATTTTCAATATTTCCATATTATTTTAATTATTTTCACATTTTTATTCTGCATTTAAAAATTACCAAAAAACATTTTTTCTTTTTACATTATTTTCATAAAAACCTTTATTTAATTTAATAAATTAAAAGATATAGTTTTTGCATGCATGTTTATTTTATTTTTATTTTAGCATTTAAATCACTTTTAATTGCATTTTAATTATTAAATCTTTTCTGAAAAATCCCAAAAAAATTATTTTAACTTATTTATCATATTTCCAGCATATATTAATTTTCTCATATTAAAATTTGCATTTTTCTAACATTTTTTCTCTTGTTCGATTCATATTGCATTTCCCGATTTTCTTATTCTTTCACAGGTTGTTCCGATTCGGACGTTTTTCTTTATCGTTTTATTTTTCCAATAATGTAATTGCTCATGGGTTGTAATAGTTTAATTTAGGACTTTTACTTTCCGCACTCCTAATTATGTATCTGCCCCAAAGCCATGTAATAGTGTAGGTTTATCTTTCCGCATCTTTACATTCCGCATTTTTAATTTCCGCACCCTTATCAATTGCTAGTAATTAGGCGTGTATGGCAAGATAATAATTGGACATAGCTCACACTAATCTTCAAGATAAAATATCTGAAATCAACACACTTCTTTCACACACGCACCTTAGGGTAATTCTCTCGATGCCTTCGATTCAAAATGGTCATGTCCTCGAGCGTAGAGGTATTCACGTTGCCTTCCAAACAAATCATCATAGTCCCTTCGATACAAAGATCATAAGACCCACGATGCCGCCTCCGAATACATGATCTTGACCCTCGATTGTCGCCTACGAAAATGATGATAGTCCTTGAATGTGCTAGGATACTTCCTACAAGTTGCCTTCTATGACCATCCGATGTCCTCGAATGTCCGCTTACATCCAACAAATGGAGCTACCTACTAACTAATGGTATGGTTAGCGCTATTCTAAAGGAATGTAAAAGTACAAACGACCAATTAAGTGGGTAAATAAATCTCTTAGTTGCTTGCTCTATCAAATGCTTTTCACACCACACACTTTTCAAAGTTCAAATTCTTTTCAAAACAAACATTTCCGAACACTTTGTATACACTCCTACATGAGTCATTACAAAGTCAAAGCGAAATGCCTTTTCAAAACATTTTGTCAAACACACGAAAGCAATTTTAAAAGTTATCTAAGAGCAACTAAGAGCCCGTAGAATAAACTACGGATGGAAAGGGTGCTAATACCTTCCCTTTTCATAACCATTCTCCGAACTCGAATCTAACGAAGGTCTTTTTTACTTTTACCTTCCTTAATTGGATAAAATAAAAGTCGGTGGCGACTCTTGCTATCCGCATTTGGATACAAAATCCTACAAAGTCGAGTTCACCGTATCCGAGCTGGCGACTACTGGGGACACACCTAAAGAGAGAATTGCCTTAGGGATTTCTAGATAACTTTTATTTGCTTTTTGTTTGACTTGTATGCTTTATCTTTAAGGGTTGCTTGGGTATTATATTGTTGGGGGATCCTACACCCGGATCCGGGTTTCCTTTTAGGTAAGTGGCATTAGATCATCGCGACCGTTAGGCGTATAACTACGCGGTCAACATGATGGCTACGTTAGCGTGACACTTTGGTTGCCCGATACTCTTCATTCCCAAGTTGAAGAAAGTATTTGGCTTCGTGGTGTCATCAAGCGCTAACTAAACTTTTAGAACCTTAATTGACCCATCTTGGCCATTAGAAGGTAGTGAGATGGCGGCTTTGGTGTAGACCGAGGTTGGTTGATACTCGATGCTACGCTCATTGAGATTAGACTTTTGGGACATTTTCAATCGACCACTTGGCGTCGTATTGAAATAAGCGCCTGAGAAAGATCTATGATATGAGATTCCTAGAACCGGTTACTATTATAGGACGGGATGAACCAACTCAAACTTTTGGTGGGGTAATCACCTATACCTCATGCAAGCCTTAACCCTAGGCTCATTGTGTGAATTGTTTGTGTGTGCTAAACATGACATCATGACATCATTCGCATTGCATATCATTTCTAACTATTTCAAGGACCTAGGGATTTATCTTTGCTCTGTTTTGTAGGGATTATGGCTTCTAGAAAGACTATCGAATCAACTTCATGGGTATCCCTTCTCAACTCAAAGAATTGGTTTGAAATTCCCGACCATGCTCGTTCATCAAAAGACATGGTTATCTCTTGATTTGGTTATCTCGGTTTTGAAGAAGATATGATGCATGTCTATTCAGTTCTTTGATCCAAACACCATTGCTTTACATTTCAGTTATCGTTGGTTCCTACCTTAGAAGAGTTCTCTAAGCTACTTGGGATACCTATTCTTGACCAAATGCCATTCACCGGTTTGGAAAAGGTTCCTAAGTTCGAAGACATTGCGTCCGCTTTACATCTTAAGCGATCAGACATTGAAGCCAATTGGGAAACTAGAAGTGGAGTTAAGGGTTTACTTTCCAAGTTCCTAATCAAGAAAGCCCGAGAATTCCTCAAAGTTATGAGTTTCCATGCATTTGAGAACATTGTGGCCTTGCTAATTTATGGTTTGATTCTATTTCCTAACTCGGATCAATTCATAGATATCAATGCCATCAAGTTGTTCCTTACCCGCAATCCTGTGCCTACCATACTTGGAGACATCCTACATTCTCTCGACACTCGTACTACTAAGCGACAAGGAACTCTCATGTGTTGTATACCGTTACTTTCTAGGTGGTTTATTTCGCACCTTCCTCCATCAGTTTTGGAGAATGAACAAAGGTTGAGATGGTCTCAAAGATTGATGTCACTCTCTCATTCAGATATCCGTTGGAGTCTTTTCTCTCAAAAGGATTTCACATTCATTGAGCGTTGTGGAGAATTCCTAATGTACCGCTACTTGGTATAAGGGAGGTATTACACAACCCTTCTCTAGCTCTACGTCGGTTTGGTTTTGCAGAAGAGATGGTCACATGATATGCTTCTCCAAGATATTGTGTTCGACTACAATCACGATCTCGACAAGCGAAGGTTTATACATGCTTGGGGCATGGTAAAGAAGCGATACCAAGACTTTGGGGCACCGAACTCCATTCCTTGGGAACCTTACCTCAAATGGGTGCGAGCTCGAGCTCAAAACCTCATGATGCCATTCACGCTGTTTACCGGTAATTATGGAACTGTTGCTATAGGTGGCGTACCCTATCCTGTTCTCCATCCTGACATGCCTACTGATTTTGAAGACTTGAAGAGATCTTGGATTCAGCTAAAAGAAGAAAGGGATACCTTTGAAGCTCAGTGCTATGCAAGTGAGAAGAAAGTGCTAGAGTTGACAAAGCTACTTCATGAGGAGCGAAGCATCAATGCCTACATCGGCACCAAGAGGAAGCGCCCATGGGAGACTTAGAGCTTTAGGATGTTTATGTTTTCTTTTATTGCTTTGAACTATCTCTTGTACTTAAAAAGAAAAAGAATAATGAGAAGTACTAATAAATGTTTGTTCATTGCTTGTTTAACAAATTTAAATCTCTTAGGTCCTTGAAAACATTGCATTGCATTCGCATAAACATTGCATATCATAGCATAACATTGCATCACAGGTACATTTGAGATTGGTTTTCTCATTTGCTCGCTATTTATTTTAGCAGAAATGGCTCTTGAACAGACTGTCAAAGATCTCCAAGCTCGAATGCTCGGTTTGAGATGTTCACCAACTTGGTCCAAGGCCAAGAAGATTTGAAGAAGCTCATCAACAAGAAGAAGAAGGTTGTTGGTCTCCTCAACATGGGTAGCGTTTCAAAGGGGTCCAAAAGTGGTCGGTCGGATCGAGTTCTCTGAAGGAAGTGTCCATCGAGGGAGTACCAGGGTGATGAAGGTGGCGGCGTGAGCCAAAGAAAGGAGAGAAGATCATTCGATTATAGCCAACACTCGATGAAGATGACAAGTACAAACAACTTGAAGATCGCTGAATCTTGTGGAAAACTTGAAGATGTCCGGCTGAACTTTGATGATCGAGTCTTGTTCCGGTGTTGTGATTCCTCCCAAGTTCAAAGTTCCTACTTTTGCTAAGTATGATGGCATGTCTTGCCCTAAGCGCATTTGAAGTCCTATGTCCGGAAGATCAATCCCCTGCGATGATGAGAAAGTTGTGGATGCACTATTTTCAAGAGAGTTTGTCGGGACCCGGTTGGAATGGTACTATCGGCTAGAGAATGACCGTATCCGTACTTGGGTGACTTGGTGATGCTTTCTGAACATATGAGTACAATCTTGAATTGACACCCACTCGCATGCAACTACAAAGCATGTCTATGGGTCGTGATGAGAAGTTCAAGGGTATGCTCGGAGTGGAGAGATTTAGCGAGTTCAACCACCCTTGTCCAATAGGGAGTTGGTTGATATGTTTATGGGGACAACGACAGCCTATTCTTCAATCATCGATTGGAAATTCTTCATCCGGATTCACCGAGCTAATATTGAGGAGGCGCATTGAAGTGGTATTAAGAGTGGGAAGATCCATGTAGAGTCATCTTCAAATGTTGCGAAGAGATCTTTTGGTGCTAAGAAAGAAGCCAATCTTTGTATGGTCGAAAAAGAGCCAAGACCGACCGCGCTCAATCGTAGAGGCGGTGGTGATCTCGATCCTACATCGGCACAACCTCGGTGAGACAACGCGTGGCAGGCAGCGCCACGAAGGCGGTTCTGAAAATCAACATGCCTTTGTCATGAGCCTTGCAACACATGTTGAGCGAGTTGATAACCTTGGGATCCTCCTCGAATGTCAACACTTCCTCTCCGAAGTACAATCCTAATGCTAAGTGTGCTTACCATTCCAATACCCGAGACACGACACGACAATTGTTGGGCTCGAAGAACAAGATTCAAGATATGATTGAAGCTAAGCGATTGAGTTTGATCCTCTGTTGAGACTCGAATGTGATCAGCGCCTATGCCTAATCATGACAAGAATTCCAATGCTATTGGGATGATACTTATGTCTTCAACATAGATGACTTGACCATTCCTCGATGGTATTAAGAAGAATTTGTTGCAAGCGGTGTCAACCGGGATGCCCGAGAATCGTTGGTGCCCATCCGCTTTGATGGTTGTGCTTGGTTGAGAAGGCGTGTTGATGCATGATGGACAACCGTGAGATACTATTTACGAAACCACACGTGCGGGCGTGTGAAGAGATGTCTAAGTTGAAGATTGACAATGCAAATGGCTGTACCATCGTGTGGGATACCTTGGGGTAGCCAAGTGGAAAGTATGATTACATGGTGAAGTACATTCACAGAGTTACAAGATTCCTATTGAAGATGTTAAAATGGGATGGGGTGACGATTTCGAAGACTATCTTGATGTTAACACAATAAGGATTTCCTCTGCGATTACGTGCCTAGAGTGGCACCTCTCATCATTACTTCTCCAAGACCGGTTCCATATTCCTCGACAAGGCTATCCCTTGGAATTATGGGTGATGTTTACTATCATGGCGTCAAGCAAGACTCTCGACTATTGAAGATCTTCTGCTGAAGTTTCTATTCGACATTGACAACATCACGGATCCGATAAGGTGACCGAGCAGGAAGGGTATTCTCTCGAGATCTCTCCTCCAAAGACAACTGCGACTCCGGCTCGCATTCCGACCACTCAACCAATATCCCCACTAGAGGGAAAGAACCGGTGACTCGTCTGCTCAACGGAGTACCAAAGGAAGTTCTTGAAGACACCTCGAACAAGAAATGGAGGAAATTGAAGATTATCAAGAAGAGTGACTACAATGTTGTGGAGCAGTTGGGACGAGACTCGTCCAAGATTTCCATGCTCGCTTTGCTCTTGTGCTCGAGGCTCATGCTAATGCCTTGGTAAAGTTTCGAAGAATGCTCATGTCTGCAAGACACTACCAGATCAATTCGAAGTTTGTATTGCTAGCACTGGCTGCCAACAACGGCCTAGGCTTCTCGATCTTGATTTGACTCTGCGGAAAGAAACACAACAAAGCCTTGCACATCTCATGAATGCAAGGGTACTACCTATCTCATGTTTTGGTTGATCAGGTTACCTCGAATATCTTACGAAGGCGCTTTTGATCGGCTTGATGTTGAAGGGTTGGTTACGAGGCCGGTGACATTATCGTGAGAGCTTTTGATGGTTCTAAGCGCACTTGGAGAACTCACTCACTTTGTAAAGTCGGTTCCCGGACTTTTGACTCCACTTTCTTTGTCATGGACATCCGTCCCTTATTCTTGCCTACTTGGGCGCCCTTGGATACATGGGACGGCTATTACCTCTACCTTACATCAAGTGAAATACCGGTGAAAGGGAAGGTTGTCACGGATGTGGTGAAGAAGAATATATGGTCGATCATCTGGTCATTCCGCTATCTCGAGATGGAGGGTGAATTCTTGAGACTCCTGTCAAGCTTTTGAAACAATCCCAGTCATGCTGTTGACTCTCCCGTCCTCCTGAAGTTACACGAGCTCCGCCTAGGATGGCCTCATTGAAAGATGCTCAGCTGCTTGTTGAAGAAGGAAGAGTACTATTTGGGGTCACTCCGATCTTCCTTTCAAATTTGTCAAGGCGGTTTAGGCTTCACCATCAAGGTCGAGAAGATGATCGCGCATGACGTGCCGACCAACTTCCTCTCCGCATCAGCCAGTGGAATCCATGCTATAGAAGGCAGCGACAACGACTTCGACATCGCAAGTGGATCTTCAACTCGGATAAAGGGCTCGGCAATTGGAAGGCGAAGGCGTCATACCAATCTCCTTTAGCCGGGAGTAATTGCTCTTGTTTTGTTTTGCTTTTCGTATTTCTTTATGTTTTGAACAATAAACTTTGAAAGCCTAGTGCCTTGCGGGGCATCATGGCTCGTTCACGAGGGTTATTATCATCGTTTGCGTATTTTCATTCAATAAATCGTTGGACTTTTGCATTCAATTGTTTGTTTTCTTTCCTTTACTTTATCACCCTTCAAAAGCTATGTGTTCTTACACACCCACGTGATACACTGCGAATCACTCGAATCTCGTTAATACTGACTATGCTAGTGCTAAATATGACTTGATAATCCGATCTACCAAGCGAAAGTGAGGAAGATTGTGAAGTGCCGAGGAGAACTTGCGGTGCTACTGACAAAAAAGCGAGTTATCTGACCACCACGAAGCAAGTTGAGGTTGTGAATTTGAGTGCGACAAAGGCAGAAAAGAGATCAAGATAGGGCGGGTCTTGAGAGCAGTGTTAAAGAAAGGTTGGTTCGGATGCTACGAGACTATGTTGAGGTTTTGCTTGGTCATACGAAGACATGCTGGTTTAGACATTGATATTGTGGTACAGATTGCCGACAAAGAAGGTTTTCTCGGTGAAACAGAAGGTTAAATCGCATGCGTCACGAGATGTCGAGAGAAAATCAAAGCCGAAGTTATGAAGCAGTTCAATGGTTTCTAGCGTTACTTCCAATCCCGATGGGTTGCTAATGTGGTACCCGTGCCTAAGAAGGATGGTAAAATGCGAATGTGTGTGGATTAGAGATCTGAACAAAGCAAGTCCGAAAGGCGATTTCCCACTTCCTCATATTGATGTTACGGTTGACAACACCGCTCGATAAGGTTTTCTCCTTCATGGATGGTTTCTCGGTTACAATCGGATCAAAATGGCTCCGAAGACATGGAAGACTACTTTTGTTACAGGTGGGGCACTACGCTACAAGGTTATGCCATTTGAATTTGACGCGCCACTTATCGGTGCTATGGTGACATTGTTTCATGACATGATTCATCACGAGATAGAGGTCTATGTTGGCGACATGATAGCTCGATCACTGAGGAAGAACATCTTGATCATTTAAGCTGTTTGCTATTGAAGAAGTACGACTAAGACTTAATCCTAACAAGTGCACCTTTGGAGTCGGATCCGGAAAACTCCTAGGGTTTGTTGTCGTGGTAAAGGTATTGAAGTTGATCCGCCAAGGTTAAAGCTATTCGAGAGATGCCGACTCCCTTGAAGGAAGTCGAGGTTTCTTGGGCGATTGAACTACATTGCAGATTCATTGCTAAGCGCTACTTGTGAGCCAATCTTCAAGTTACTAAAGAAAGATCAAGTAGTGGAATGGAGCAGCGATTGCGGATCGCTTTTGACAAAATCAAGGAGTACCCTGAATCCTCCCATCACGATGCCGCCCGCGAGGAAGACCTCTTATCATGTACTTGCGGTGTTAGAGAACTCAATGGGGTGTGTGTTGGGGCAACATGGCGAGTGCAGTCGAAAAGAGCATGCAATATACTACCTTAGCAAAAGTTTACCGATCGTGAAACAAGATACTCACACTCGAGAAAACTTGCAACACTTTGGCTTGAACGCTCGCCGATTAAGGCAGTATATGTTGACTACTACCTTATTGATTTCCAAGATGGATCCGATAAAATACATCTTTGAGAAACCACTCTCTCGGAAGAATAGCAAGATGGCAAATGATCTTGACGAATATGACATCCGGTACACTTCTCGAAGCGATCAAAGGAAGTGTGGTAGCCGATCATTTGGCTCATCAAGCCGTAGATGACTATCGATCTATGCGGTTAATTTCGAGCGAAGATGTTTTACTAGTTCTGATTGTGAAGAACCGAGGCCGGACGAAGGACACGAACAAGGATCCGATGGACTATGGTTTTGATGGAGCCTCAAACGCTTGGCAATGGCATTGGCGCCATCATTACATCCTGACGGACATACTCCTTTCACCGCAGATTATGTTTCATTGCACGAACAACATGGCGAGTACGAGCGTGCATCATGGGTCTTAAAGCTATTGACTTAAGAATCAAGTTCTTACAAGTGTATGGAGACTCGGCTTTAGTGATCGGTTAGATAAGGCGAGTGGGATCTGAAGCATCCGAATCTCATTCCATATCGAGCATGTTACGAGTTTGATTCCTTACTTTGAAGAGATCACTTTCAATCATATTCCGAGAAGAGAATCGGTTGGCAGGCGCATTGGCTACTATGTCGTCTATGTTCAAGGTTAGATGGGACAACGAGGCTCCCGGATCATCATTGAGAAGTTCGGCGAACGGTATTGTTGTGAGCTTGTGAGAGAAACCTTGGTACTATGGCGTGAAGAGGTATCTTGAGACTCGGGAATATCCCGAGGGCATCATTAATGATAAGAAGTTCATGAGAAGATTCACATCAAATTCTTTCAACAGCGGCATCTTATACAAGCGCAACCACGACTTGTGCTTACTCATTGTGTAGACCAGAGCGATACGTATCATGGAAGAATTACGAAGGCGAATTTGGTACCCTCGGTGGACACACTATGGCTAAGAAGATTTTGAGAACGGGTTACTATTGGTCCACCATGGGCGATTGTCACTTCGCTTCGATCTTGTCACAAGTGCGGTTATGCGAGACAAATACACGTACCTCGGTACCTCTGAATGTTTTAACTTCTCCTTGGCCTTTTGCAATATGGGGCATTGACATGATCGGAGAAATTAAGCCCACGACTTCCAATGGACATCGTTTCATCCTTGTGGCAATTGATTACTTTACCAAGTGGGTAGAAGCGACCTCGTATGCATCATTACCAAGAATGTAGTGGCTCGATTCATCAAGCACAATCTTATCATCGGTATGGCACTCCAGAAAGGATTATCACGAGATAACGGTTCCAATCTCAACAACAAGATGATCACTGAACTCGCACAGTTCAAGATCAAGCATCACAATTCATCTCCTTACGGCCTAAGATGAATGGCGGATGGAAGCCGCCAACAAGAACATTAAGAAGATTATCAGAAGATGGATTACTTACAAAGATTGGCATGAGATGTTACCATTTGCTCTCCATGGTTATCGCACTTGACCGCGAACGTCAACAGGGCAACCCCTTCTCTCGTATACGGTATGGGCCGTCTTACCCATCGAGGTTGGATACCCTCAACGAGTCCTCCGGGAGGCGAGTTAGGTGAGAGACGATTGGGTCGAGACTCGGCTTGACCAGTTAATTTGATTGATGAGAAGCGACTCGCATCCATTTGCCATGGACAGTTATCGAGCGAATGATCGAGCATTTAACAAGAAGGTCAAGCACCGAGCCTACCAAGTTGGTGACCTAGTAGTCAAGCGCATCATTCTTCCACAAGGTGATCCCGGGGCAAATGGACTCCCACCTCGAGGGACCATTTGTAGTCAAACAGTATTTTCCGTGAGCTATGATACTTAGCACCATGGATGGCGAAGACTTCCCACACACATGAGCGAGACATAGTCAAAAATACTACGCATAGAAGAGACCGCTAGGTCGGCGAGCCTAGGCAAAAATAAGGGCATCTGGCGAACCAAAGGTTCGGGCAAAATTAGGATATATGCAAAACATGTACACCGTGAGTCGAAAACACGAAAAGGCGGCTTGGGCAAAAGGGTATCCATTGGTGAAAACCGAAAGGCGGTCTAGGCAAAAGTTAGGGATTTAAGCGTACGACTATGTCTCTTCGGATCATCGCTTCCGGACTACTATCGGCATTCAAGATTCAAATGGCGAAGATCGGTCTACTCACTTTCTCGGCAATGAGGAGATGAGATAGTCGAAATATATGAGTACTAGCATAGTTGGAACTTAACGAGATTGTTCCGCATAGCTTTTACCTTTCTTGTGTACAAAACTACTTGGCCATCGCCACCTTTCAAATAAAGCAAACTTCTTTCTCTTTACAATTTTTGTTGTTGTCGTTTGCAATAAGTCCAACGTTTGCTTTGAATGACTATCGCATTTGACAATAAGAATCTAATCACAAACATACGAAAAGTAAACATACAAAAGTACTTGCTACAGGTTCCAAGAATTGGGATGACGAAAGCCAACAAATAGTTCCCATGAGCATAAAGGTGTCACTCACAACACACCTTCCCTAGCGGAGTATATGTTAATCCAAGCGGTGATTCCACTCAACCGAGCAACGTTACATCAGTCTCCAAGCAGTAACACCTCATCCCCAGCGGATATTTCTCAATCCTCCCCTTCTCCCGGCAGTATCGGACTCGAAAATTGGTCAGATAGTGCATCGGAGGAACATACACCTTTATTCCCCGGCAGAGATTACAACGAACTCGGACTCTTAACGGTCTCCGACAACTATCAAATGCTCTCCAGCGAGATCTACACTCGGGTCCCCAGTAGAGCGCCTCCTAAATATTCCTCAGCAGGATCTACATACAAGGTCCTCAACAGATCGCCTTCCAGGCTCTCCTCAGCAGGGTCTATATATGAGATCTCCGACAACGAGCCTCTCAAAATTTCTACTTTCCTCAACAATGTCTAGGCCCAAGACTTGGTCGGATAGTGCATCGGAGGAATCCAGGATATCTTTCTTCTCCTTCAAAGGCGGGGTTCTCACCTACACAAATCCCCAAGCGGAAGTCAGAAATCTTCAAGCAGAACATCCGCATCTTCTTCAAGATGGATATGTTTTGAAATATCACAACATTTATCATTCATACATTACTCATAAAGTCATAATTCATGCATATGTCATTCATACACTGTCATGCATCATACTTTGCATAAAACTAACCAATATTCTATCAAAGTTTCTCTTGTTTTCTCCAAAACAGTGTGATCACTTACGCAAACGGTCCGAGATTAAGCCCCGAGCCGACGGGAAAACTATCTGAAAGACCGCCTTCGTAAACAGGTCCAGGATTAAGCCCCGAACCGACGAGAAAACTATCCGAAAGACCACCTCTGGTTATCCTCCGATAACAGGAAATGGAGCAACACCCGATGCACAACAGGGAAGCTATCCACATTTTTGCCAATTACAATCTCCCTCAGAGTAATCAGCACGAAGATTTATTCTGGTTCCTTATTATCAACAGCAACTGCAGAGTCTAGCGTACGACTCAGTTGCCTTGGATGGCAGCTTAAGCCCATCTCCGACTACTTATCAACATCTCTTCACTCTCAGAATGCTGCATATATGGTTAAAAATCAATACAAACCAATAACCTCATTCAAAGTGAACACGAAGTCTAACGTACAACTCCCTTCGGATGGCATCTTAAGCCCATCTCCTCTCCGTTCCAAGAACATCTACAGAGTCTAACATACGACTCACTCCCAGCATCGACCTTTCCAGCGGGCATCTTAAGCCCATCTCCGTCAATTCTCCTATCAACAACCTCGAGTCTAGCGTACGACTCGTTCCCCAGCGAAGTATCCAGCTTCTCCAAATGGCATCTGTAAGCCCATTCCCGCATTATCCACCAATAGCGAGTGCAAATTTTCAGGTGTACTCTAGTGTTCAATCATCTTCTACCTTCAGGTCGCGAAAGACAAGCATGTCAATCTAACCTTCCAGTACAAGAAGATTGAACAGGGGCAGCTGTCATACCCCAAAATTTTCCCTCCATCTATTCAAGAGATTTCATACATCTATGCTCAAGGATTCCTCAAGAGTTGATCAGACAAACTCTCTCCTAGACAATCAACCCAAATTAGGGTTTGGTATCTCTCAAGTCAAGATGGATTCCAACATCTCCAATGGCCTTCATGCCTCCTCATATGCTTCAAAGATTCTCCATGTCAAGTTTCAAGCCTCACAAGTCAAGTTTCCTCAGACAATTGCTCGATGGTTGAAAATCGGTATGGACAAAAGTCAACGTGGTCAACATATAGTCAAAACTTCGATTTTTGGTCAACATCCTCATTTTGAAGTTACATTCATCATTTGATCAAGGGTTGATCATGATTCATCAAGAAAACTCAAGATTTGCTCAAAAGTCAAACTTTCTAAATTAGGGTTTAGATGAAAAGTCAAGCTGAACTTTGTTGGTCATAACTTTCTCATACTTTCTCGAAATTTTTCCACCACCTCTTGTTTTGAAGGAAATTCAATTCTCTACAACTTCATGTCTCACAAGAATGTCCAAAAATGCTTCATTTGAGAGGTATAGCTCAAAACATTAGGTCATTTTCAAAGTCAACAAAAGTCAACTTTTGTTTTGAAGATATTTTGAGCATGGTAACTCAATTGAGATGAGACCAAAGACATTGGTTAGAGGACTCTTAGAGCTTTCCAAAAGTCCAAGAACACTCAAAATGTGGAAAATTGAGCAAGTTACACCATTCACAAGTTGGGCAATTTTGGAAGAATGCACAAGAGAGATACTTCAAAAATCAAATCTTTTGCAAATGGGCCTACTTTTTCTTCATCCTAACTTGTTCCTCATGCAATTAGGAATGTCCAAGCCCAATGCCACGAATTTTTGATTTATTTTTCTATTTAATTTGTAATTTATTTATTTAAATGCAAATTAAATCTTAAAATAAATTATAAAATCAAAATTAATTGGAAGATTGATTTTTATTGCTTTCTTGTGATCCAATCAACCCATAAATACCAGCAATTTCGAAATTGGACCAAATTTGGCAAGATTGGATTGAAATTGGAAAAAATTTGAAAATTTGATTTCATGAGAATATCAAAATTTGATTTCCATTGAATGTTGATCAATTCTTTCCAAAAACCATTCCAAATCCATCCAGTATAAATATATGAGGCATACCTATCAAGAAAGAACGAAAAAATTGGCTCAGAAACCCTAATCCAAACTTAAAGAAATCGTGTTCTTGAAGCAATTGGCAATCCTTGTTCCAGCTCGTTTCAATCGGTTTTGAGGTGTCAAACACATTCCTTGATACCCCAGGAGTGATTCCAGATACTTACATTGCCAAAAAACATCAAGAATCAAGCAATCCGTGTTTGGTTTGTTCTTGAATTTTCAAATTTCGATTTCTCACATTCATGCATTATTAACCTGTTTTAATTGTTTGTTTGTTTGTGTTTAGCATCAAGTTTACAAACTTTCTGGGCAAGCCAATTGGATTTTTACGACCGGAATCGTGTTTCACCATGTTTAGGGTTTATGTGCCGTTTTAGGGTTTCTCTATACAGGAAAAATTGGCCAACAAGACCTATACCATCGTGTTCGGAATGAGTCCAGCAACCGATCCATGGTCTTAGAACTTATTTATATTATGCGTGCTTGATTTTCAGTTTTTGCCAGGAACATAGCGTCGAGCAATGGCCGACGCTGGATTTTCAAATATTTGAATCGGAGAAGACGATCGTTGGCGCGAGAACGAAGAAGCCAGGGGACAACGCGTGTCTTAGCCCACGCTCCGTTTCCAAACAGGTAGAACACTATTCGGTTGGTCGGTAGCGTTGGTTTCAAAGATTGAACACAAGGTCTCGGTTCGAATCCTGACAAGACCAATACTTTTTTTTCACTTTTACAAAACATTATTTTCATATTTCTAATTATTTTCAATATTTCCATATTATTTTAATTATTTTCACATTTTTATTCTGCATTTAAAAATTATCAAAAAACATTTTTTCTTTTTACATTATTTTCATAAAAACCTTTATTTAATTTAATAAATTAAAAGATATAGTTTTTGCATGCATGTTTATTTTATTTTTATTTTAGCATTTAAATCACTTTTAATTGCATTTTAATTATTAAATCTTTTCTGAAAAATCCCAAAAAATTATTTTAACTTATTTATCATATTTCCAGCATATATTAATTTTCTCATATTAAAATTTGCATTTTTCTAACATTTTTTCTCTTGTTCGATTCATATTGCATTTCCCGATTTTCTTATTCTTTCACAGGTTGTTCCGATTCGGACGTTTTTTCTTTTATCGTTTTATTTTTCCAATAATGTAATTGCTCATGGGTTGTAATAGTTTAATTTAGGACTTTTACTTTCCGCACTCCTAATTATGTATCTGCCCCAAAGCCATGTAATAGTGTAGGTTTATCTTTCCTCATCTTTACATTCCGCATTTTTAATTTCCGCACCCTTATCAATTGCTAGTAATTAGGCGTGTATGGCAAGATAATAATTGGACATAGCTCACACTAATCTTCAAGATAAAATATCTGAAATCAACACACTTCTTTCACACACGCACCCCTTAGGGTAATTCTCTCTCGATGCCTTTCGAATTCAAAATGGTCATGTCCCTCGAACGTAGAGGTATTCTAGCATCGTTGCCTTCCAAACAAATCATCATAGTCCCTTCGATACAAAGATCATAAGACCCACGATGTCGCCTCCGAATACATGATCTTGACCCTCGATTGTCGCCTACGAAAAATGATGATAGTCCCTTCGAATGTGCTAGGATACTTCCTACAAGTTGCCTTCTATGACCATCCGATGTCCCTTCGAATGTCCCGCTTACATCCAACAAATGGAGCTACCTACTAACTAATGGTATGGTTAGCGCTATTCTAAAGGAATGTAAAAGTACGAAAACGACCAATTCTGAGTGGGTAAATAAATCTCTTAGTTGCTTGCTCTATCAAATGCTTTTCGCACCCTCACACACTTTTTCAAAGTTCAAATTCTTTTCAAAACAAACATTTCCGAACACTTTGTATACACTCCTACATGAGTCATTACAAAGTCAAAGCGAAATGCCTTTTCAAAACATTTTTGTCAAACACACAGAAAGCAATTTTAAAAAGTTATCTAAGAGCAACTAAGAGCCCGTAGAATAAACTACGGATGGAAAGGGGTGCTAATACCTTCCCTTTTCATAACCATTCTCCCGAACTCAGAATCTAACGAAGGTCTTTTTCTGTGTTACTTTTACCTTCCCTTAATTGGATAAAAATAAAAGTCGGTGGCGACTCTTGCTATCCGCACATTTGGATACAAAAATCCTACAAAGTCAGTTCACCGTATCACAGATACATGTTCATGTTGAATCAAAGTAGAACTTAACCAATTGTGAGGTAACTTTCCATTGTGCACTAAATACGGGATACCGAATTTTATTTCAACTCATTCTTATCATGCTAAATCATGCATTAGTCCATTTTTGTGAAAATTGTGAAAATGATAGAGGCATTGTTTGTTATTGAGAAAAACCACTTGGCCAAAGAGTTTGAATCAACTAACCTTGTGAGGAGTGATCCTTAGTCAACCCCTTTGAGCTTGTTTTAGGATTCATTCAATTGAAAATTGCAAAAATCGTGTGAATGAATGAATCTTAGAAATTTGTTTTTGTGTCATTTTAACCCTCAACCAATTTGGTTGCAAATTTGTTTTTCCTAAAGGGAGCATTATTTGTATTGATAATTGTGTTGAAAACTAAAGTTGGGGAGAGAACAAAAGTTGATCAAAAAGAAAAGAAAATAAGTGATCCTTATTAAGAACAAGTGGACACTTTTGGAAACCATGGAGTAAATAGAATGAAAAATATCAAAGAACTCCCGGTTGTATGTTGTTGAAAAACAGGAAAAAAAAATTGGATCAAAGAAGAAGTGCTATTGAGTTGAATTGATAAAAGTGCTCCCTTAGGATAAGTATTTTGTTTGATTCCCCTTGATATTATCCTTTCTTTGAAACCCAAACCGCATTACAACCCATGAAAGACCTCTTGATTCTCATTTTTTTTACGTGATTTGGTATTTGTTTGATGACCGCATGATTTGAGTTGTTGTTGACTTAAGTGTTCGGATGAGTGAAAGAAAACCTTATGTTATTCATCATTACTATGATATGTGTGTAGGTTTGATTCACTTGTGACATGTATTGCTTTGAATTCTTTGGTATGTACTTTGCACCCAACCATTATGTTATTCATGTTTTGTTCTAGTATTAAGGTAATGGAATCATGAAAAGTCATATACTTTTGAACCAATCAATTGTCTTTGATTAATTCTCATTCCTTCTCTTATTTCATTATACTTTGGGTGCTTTGGTGAAAAACTTTTGTTTAGGGACAAACAAAATGGTAAGTTGGGGAGAGTTGTTAAGGACCAAATTGGACTAATTTTCATACATTTTTATTGGTCCTTTTAACCAAATTTTATTTAATTTCCATTATTTTATTCACACAATTTATAAATATGCAATTATTCTTGTTTGCATTTTAATTAGAGTAGATATTTCACTTTAGTTGTTAGTTTTGTAGAAAATTTGAAGAAAAAGAGTTACTTGAATGCATGTGCAAGTGGAAGAAGCAACCAAGTCAAGACAAGATCAAGACAATTATAAGGAAGGACAAGAAAAGACAAAGGGAGCATAAAATAACTCAGTTCGCGTTGCGTCTTGTTGTGGCGCCGCGAACCTTATTTGATTTAGTTCGCGCCGCGTCCCTTGTTGGCGTCGTGAACTGTGCGTCATCAGAACTGATGTTTTGAAATAATTAGAAGTGTCTTGGGGTCAGCTCTCTTGGGGTAGCGTGAAAGTCTATTTTTACTCACTTTTTGGGTCAAGGTAAATGTGTGGTTGCATGAAAAAGGTCACATCATTTGCAATCATGACATAGGAAAAAGCAAAACAAAGAGAGAGAAAAGGAAAGAAAAGAATATAGTTTTGAACTTGATTATTATTAGAAGGGACAATCAGATTTTTATCAAGGAGAAAAAAGGAGAGAACATTGGGGAAGAACAAGAAGAACACTTGAGCTTCTTTGGATGTCAACCATGGAGATGAGGAGCTAATTTCCTATTTTGTCAAGATTAAGGTAGTAGCTAGCACTAATTTACTATGTATTTCATTTAGCTCTTGTATGTGAACAATTGATTATTGAAATAGATTGATGCTTTTGTCCTATTTTGAATATTTAGATTTGAATTATTGTTGAGAAATATTATTCAAATCTTGATCTAAAGTATGCTCTCAAGTAGTGGATAAATTGTAGAAATAGATTTATGCATTACTTTTCTTTTGTATCAAACATTAAAGATTGTTAGATTAATAGTTAGATGGAGAAATCGTCTAAGGATTAATATAATGATTATCACAATCCCATTTAGAAATAAATGTCATTGAGAGGATACTATAATATATTCAATAATCTTGAGTTCATATATTTGTTCTAAGGAAACATAGGAAAATGGAATAGTGAAACCCAAATCTTGACAAAGTCTTTTTAATTGATAAAAACTATATTTTTAGTATTTTCATTTTATGTCACAAGTGAATGATAAATTTCCAAACATAAACAAACCATTTTCAATTTGTAAACTTAAAGCAATTTTAACTATAGAACGGCGGTAATATCACCCAATCTCTGTGGATACGATATAAAAATATTTGCCGAAAATATACTTTTCAACAATGAACAAGGATGGTGAATTCGGATTTCTGTTTTTTTTTTCTTTGAAAAAAGATCGAAGAAAGCAAAGAGAAAAGAAAGAAAATGAGAGAGTGAGGTATTTATAGCCTCATTGAAGAAAGAAGAAAATAATGAGAAAATCTTTGTGATTTCCTAAGTCATAAATCGTGTCAAGTCGAAGGACACGTGCTGCGAGATTAAAGCGGTAGTGGTGGGCCATGTTTGCCACTAAAAGCGTAATGATGATGGAAAATTAATAATCACACGTCTCAAAACTAAAAGCGTGATACGTTTCCATGATTACATGATATCACGAAAAAAGCAGAATAGTAACGTCCACTTTTGGAGGTAATGGGAACGATTCAGTCGAATGCTGAGACCGACACTTCAAAGATGTCATTATCTCCTATATGTCGAAATTCGAAAATGGCATCTCTTGGGGGCATTTTGTTACCTTGAAAAATCTCAAGGTATTCAGGCACGTGTATTAAATGCAGATGTTCTCACAAGTTAAGGGTGACTTTTTGAAATAAAGACCCTTTGGGAATTGAGAACAAAGTGTTTGAAAGTTTGGTTTTAGCATATTAAAGAAAACAATGATGAAATAGGATATCAAGTTACAATGGAGTTGGCCATGAGGAGAATATGCTAAATGTGAGGAAATTGGTCTAATCGACCAATGTGTGCAAAGCAAGGGAAATGGTCGAATTTGGTCTTGTCGACCATGAAAGATTATGTACTTAGAAGAATTCTATTGTTTTCTTTTGTCAAAGAGGGAGTGTGTCAAAGCAGTCAGAAGCAATTAAGTTTATCGGAAGCAGGAAAATTCAAAATTCAAAATCCCTAAGCAGTTACCCAGCAGTTTATAACACGTTTAAGCGCCAAATAGGTGGCAACATCTAGTGAAGCGGTTACCTTAGAGTTCAAAAGTCACCCGTCAATTGCTTTAGGGTAGTTACTTTGCAAATACTATAAATAAGTAGTTTCAATGTAATTTTGGTGTGTTCACTTGTATAATCAAATCACTTGCAAAAACTTTGTTCATTCTAAGCGTCAGGAAGAAAAAAGTTGAAGAGTGTTTGATGTACGTGAATCACCACTTTTATTTCGATGCAAAACCTTTACATTTCAGTCATTTCTTCTGAAACTTTTACCTGCATTTTATTTACTTTTCAGCAATCTCTTTGCATTATCGTTTATGTTGATTCTCTTTTCGTTACATGTTTTGAGTTAACAAAAGAGTCAGTCGACACCTGCTTCGTTTAGAACAAATCTGGAGTTCACAACCTTCTGTCAGTCACGAGTCACTATAGTTGGTAGAAATCATATTGTGAGCAATCAGATTGTTAGTCATTTCGTTCTAGCTCCTTCTGTCGGTCACGAGTCACCAGTCAGTCGAGTCTAATCGTAGCGTGAAAAGTCGTTATACTTGTTCCCTTAGTCTTAGAAAACGATTTATGGGATAAGGATTTCGACAGAACTAGTATAATCTGAAAAAACCTTAGCACATGTCTTAAGATCAACTAGTTGATCTTGTGAGTAACCCTTAGTTTTAGGACTTTGGGAGGACCAACGGTTGTTTACCATTTTCCACAGTAAACAGACCTATCAAAGAAAAATCAAACAAATGGAATTTTACATGAGTGTCAGGTACATCATTCGCTAGTTTGCACATTGAGCACGTCTCATAAAATTTAGCAAGATGCTCTAAAGGATATTTCATTGCTTTCTATTCGAGCAGTTTATCTTTTAAACCTAAAAGTACATAATTTTTATTATCTAAGGTTACAAGACTAGTTGGTTGAAATACTAAAGATATTTGTCCGGACCAAATTCTTCTCTAATAATCCCCCAACATTTGTCGTGGTGGAGTTGCGATCACTTCTATTTCTTCTCTTGGTTCTACTTAACTTGTATTCTTGTTTCTCTTTATGAATTTCTCGCGTTGTTCTTTCAATTTATGGGTCTATCTGTATCAGTATCGACTCTGAACCTTACATAAACAAAAAAAATCATAGTAGAACTGCACAAAATAAATCAGAATAAGAGGAGAAATTTAATTTTTTTAGGAAGTTCACTGGATTTTCTAAACAGGAAAAGTTCAAACACCCAGAAGTGATATCGTGTTTTGATATTCATAAGTCATGGTAATCTAGTCTTGTTAAACAAACATTTGCTTTTCAACTAGACTCTGGTAAACCATACTTTGGTACATCAGTCATGGGTCATCCATATTCTGATCCACGGGTTCTGATAGTTCATCAAAACCTAATTCTATTAACTCTTATAGCAAGCCAAGATGTGAAACGATCAACCAGGAAATTCTATTCAAACTAATGACGAACCAAGCATCTTTACTCAAACTCGGATGGTGTTCTTAACCATGCACTCTAGTCAGACTCTAATAGTGTTCTAATTAGGAACGTCTTCCTTGCATGTTGATTAGGGTGTTTTATACTTCAAAATTATTTCATAAGTCTTGAACTCATGGGGAGCCTCTAAACAAGTTGAGATAAGTTTTGAGACTATATAATTTAGGGGGAGCAATTTAGCTAACTCTGAAATGTGTTTTATGCGATTAAACCTATAAAAAAAATCAAAATACATGGTTTTTTCATCATCAAAAAGGGAGAGATTGTAAGAACAAGATTTGGTTATGCATCTAGCCTTTAATTTTGATGATAACAATATTTTTTGTTACATAACGATTTTGTACCTTAATGATTTTGTCTAGTGTATAGTTTTTGCTAACAAATTCTGACTCTGATAGTATGGCGTGTGACATCATCAATTTTTGGAATCAACACACTCTAGCTATGGAGAGATACAAAGTATGTATTACAAGATATTGTCAAGCTTTGTTCGAAACAATGATTCAAATGAAGTTATTCTAGAGATTCTAACAGTGACTCTAATGGAAGAGCTTGTGAAGACTTCTCAAAATTTGGTGAACAAGTTCTAAAGATAAGGTTCTGAAGATTATGCGTTCTCAAGTTATAAGGTTCTGAAGACTCTGAAGATAAGGTTCTGCTGAACAGTTTTGAAGTCTCTCATTTTGGTTTTGATCCTTCTAAGCATGCTTCACCAACACACTTTCTGAAGTCTCAAAAGATTAGAAGATAAGATCAAAATGGTTTTACGCGGGTAAATAGTACATGGTACAAGATCAAATATTCTTTCCACTACACTGATTTTGTGACGCAAGGATAGTACTATGGTACGATGTTATCTACCACTCTCACTAACCATTATGCAAGAATACAAATGGTTTTTGGAATTCTCATTCTACCCCCAACGAATCTTTTTTGGATATATAAAGAAGACTTGGAAGAATGGAAAAATAACTTTGCACTATTGAAAAGAAACTCTGCGCATAATTCTTTGATACATAATTCTTTTGTAAAAAGTTGTAAAGCAATGAGTTTTTGTTCATTAACTTGCTAGAAACATTTTTGTGTTTATTATTATATTTCGACTTGTGTAAATCTGCTTTCTTATAAGCATATTATAAACACACCTATTTGTATTTCAACCTTTAAGTTGATTGTTCATTGAGAGACTAGGGTATAGTCAAAATTTCTCAAGAAAATATTGACGGGTAGTCTTTGTAGATTGTAATCAGTTTGATTAAGTGGATTAAGTTGTCCTTATTGAGAAAGGCAAAATCACTTTGACAGATGAACTGAATTAACTCTGATAATAGTGAACCACGATAAAAAATAATTGTGTTCTATTACTTTTGTTCTTGTTTCATCTTTGTTTGGGTAGAAAAAGTTTCTAATCTAGAAATTAATTCAAACCTCCATTTTTTGTGTTTCTTATACCTTCAAGAACACCATTTCTATACCAACAAAAGGAAATTTTGGAATGAAAGACCTTGTCGCATCTAATAAAACTTACCTTCTCAGGCCTAGTTTGAGGCTCATGATCGATGACAGTACTTTGGTGCCAAGTCATTAAAGGCAAGTATGAGAGGAATATCAATAACTTCAAAGAGGTAAATAGTATTCTGAATACTGACTTGAGCCTCTGGAAGTCTATTGCGAAAGACTACCCTTCTATTCAAGCCTTATCATATTGGGATATTGGTGATAGATAAAAATAAATGTGTGGATAGACTATTGGATACCATCAAGAGTGTTGCTTGGTAAGGTTAACACAACTCTTTCAAATGATATCCAAGTAGAGAAAGTAATTGTTCTGGACTGGCCCTCGCCCTAGGCCCAATAGATCCCAGGCCCAATTGTCCTTGGAAAGCGGTAGGAATGTGCGGGGCACGTGGGCGGCCCAGCGGATCCGACCGATGCCCTTGGAGGCGGCGGGGAATGTCCGCGGGGGCACGTGGCGGTCCCAGATCCCGATTGTCCTCGGCGCCACGTGCCCCGATATTATCGGACCCTGTTGACTAGGTTTCCTTAACCGTCAAGTCTCCCAGGGACTTCGCAACAAACCCGGATTTCCCGGGCGACAATCTAGGGAGGAGGCCACGTGCTGGCCTCCCTGCACACGCAAGCCCTAGCAATCCGCTAGTGGGCTTGGACTTCTGCCCACTAATCGGATCTTGGCCCAGCGCTGGGGGCTATAAATACCCTCTCACTTGAGAGGGTCAGGTATCTCATTCTTACTCTCTTTTCTCACTTGCTTGCTCTCTGCCTCTACTTACTTTGGCATCGGAGTGTCTTGCAGGTACCCCCCCTTTTCTTCCACTTTGGGCCACCGTTGCAGATTGGGCCAAGACACCTTCTGGTCAGGTACGATCAGTGGCGCCGTCTGTGGGAACCTTGCTTCCCCGTCTCCTTTCATTCAGTTGACCAAAGCAAACCAAAAACTCAGTTTGTCATGGCCGATCCTGCAACCAACGTGCAAAGCCCCCCTCGCGACGATGTGGCCGAGCAGAACGACACCATCTTTCCAAGCGGAGATCCTCGCGATGGGCAAACCCCCTCCTCCACTTGATCCTATCGAGGAGAAGAGCGCAGAGCTGAAGCGCATCGCCATCGGACAACTGACCCCGCGGTCTTTCAAGAAGTGCTGGCACCTCCCGATGTTGATCCCACAGTCACAACCCTCTTCGCGACCATCAACAACACCAACCTCCTGCTCTTCACCCAGGGGGAACGCCTTCATGTTCTCGAAGCCTCCCGCCGATCACCGCGGGCGTCGGCGACAGACTCATGGTCGCCATCACCTCGGCGACATCGCTCTCAAACTCCCAGCGGAGAAACAAGAGGATGACTCTACCGACACGCCGCTCGAAGGAGGGACCGTGGCCGGCGGCGAAACCAAGAACAACCCAAGACAGCCTCAATCACCTCCCGGCGTGAAGGAAGAAACAATGAGTCGAGAAGGACCAAGGCGAGCATGCTCGCAGAACTCAACACCATCTCGCTCGCCCCACGGGGCGAGGATGACCCCAGGTCCTGTCCGCTAGCATCATGAATGCCCCAATTCCTCGGGAATGGAGAAACCGCCTACTTCGCCCGGCTATGATGGGGTCGACGACCCCATCGACCACATCGGCAGTTTGAAGCCATGCTCAATACCTCAACGTTGGAGGACCGATCAAATGCGAGTTGTTCCCCACCACTCTCGCACGACAATGGTGGTATAAGAGTTTACCGGGGTCCATACACTCTGGAGAACTCAAGGCCAGTTCACGAGCACATTCACGACCTCCGTAGGCACCCGAAGACCGAGGCCTCCCTCGAGGCCATCATTCGAGCGATGAGACCCTCCGAGAATACATTGATCGCTTCACGGGGAAGCCATACAAGTTCCTGTGATGACGAGATGAAGCGATACTTCTTTGGAAAGGGCTCCTCCCGATCTGGATTTCGGAAAGCCGGTTGGCATGAACCCGGCCACCTTGATGCTCTCCTCGACAAAGCTCATGCATATATCACATACGAGGAGAAGGAAGCCGCCAATCGCGCCCGAGACTCGAGTCGAGGCTCGGGAATGCCACCGACACCAAGATAACAAGCGACCCAGGCGGGGTTCGTCTCGTCGCCACGATGAAAAATAGCGAGGATAGACCCGGGAATCCGCGACAGCGAGCCAGTGGACATTTCACCGATTATAAACCGCTAACCGCTTCCAGGCGAATCCTAGCAGTGCTCGCTCACGAGTTCAAGGATGGAGGGTCGGGGCCGAAACCTACTCACCGCAAAACCGGTAGCGACGGATCGAGTATTGCCAGTCTCACCGAAGTCACGACCACTTGGTGAACTGCGTCCACCTCAGGGCGCGATCGAGACACTAATCAAAGGTGGCGGACTCGGACAATACAAGAAATCTGTGGGCTCAAGAAGTGCCGAGATACCAAAGCCGAGGGGGAGGTCGGCCCAGGGGTCTCAGGCCCTACCAGATAGCATACTCGGTAACTAGGCCCAAGGACTTTCAGAGCCCTATGATCACCCACAACCCGTGGGAGGAATTCCCCTCGGCCATGGTCATCTCCGACGGGGGCGACGCCCAACTATCCATTAACTCGGCCAAACGAAAATTCGACGAGTTGATCGACAAGGCCCCAGTCAACGAGGTCTCGCTCAAACAGTTCCGCGGCAAGTCTGAGCCGATCACTTTCTACTTGGAGGAGCTTCCCGGAGGAGCACCAAACTCCTATATCCCCCTCCTCATCAAGGCAAGAATGGCCAACTTCGAAGTCCACAGAATCCTGGTCGACGAGGGCAGCTCGGTTGACGTGTACACGCCTTTTGTTCGAACACTCGGCTCGGTCTCACCTTTCGCCATACGTGGGATCCGACCTTCAGGGGTTCAACGGTTCCACGTCCCGACCTTGGGGGTACGTCGAGCTTCTCGTTACCTTCGGCGAGGACGTCGCTTCGCGACAGGTCAAAGTCCGCTTCCTGGTGATCGACTGCCACTCGCTTTACAACGCCATCTTGGGCAGAACGACGCTGGCAGAACTCACAGCAGTACCTTCAACCGTCCATCTGAAGCTCAAGTTCTACACCAAAAGGGGACGCGTCGCTACCATCTGCGGCGACATCAAAGCTGCGGAGGTGTCCAGCGCGCGGCGGAGGGCAGACCTTGGTCGACCCAGCGGCCGCCAGCGAAGGAAAGTGGACAACGCCCGGTCGAGCTCCCAAAACGCAGAGGATCGAGCCCCAGCGGCGGTGGACCTCGACACGATTCACACGGACCCAGTCGGCGGGCAGCAGGGGCCTTGATCCACTCCGACCAATTCGGCGGTTCGAGCTCGTCCCCTCGAAGATCCCGGCAAATGCGTCAAGATCGGCGCCGACCTCCCGACACAGCAAAGAAGCAACTCGAGCTTGCCTTGGAAACGCAGATCTCTTCGCATGGGCCTTGGTGAAATGCGGACTCGACCACAGTGCCCGCCATCACTCGCCATAGATCCGCTAGGGCCATAGTACAACGTGGCGTAGCGATCTCCGAAGGCGGAGGCCGAAAAAGTAAAGACCTCCTAGAGGCAAATTTTATTTCGAGGCCAAGTATTCAACTTGGTTGTCAAACATTGTACTTGTTAAAAATCTAATGGAAAATGGCGTATGCGTTGACTACTTGATCTCAATCGGGCATGTCCCAAAGATGCTTTCCTTTACCTAACATTGATAGGTGGTCGACAACTCGGTCGGCTATAAATTACTTTCTTTTTTAGATGCTTACTCAGGATACAACCAGATCCCCATGGACATGGCCGACAAGACCTGCACGGCCTTCATGACGGAGTCAGGGAACTATTACTACAACGTAATGCCCTTCGCCGGAGCGACCTACCAACGAATGATGAACAAGGTGTTTCGAAGTGAGATCGGCGACATGCTCGAGGTGTACATGGACGACATGATCGTGAAATCCCATGCCGAGGATGATCACGCATCACGGCTAACGAAAGTCTTCGACCAAGTCCGGAAGCACAGAATGCGCTTCAACCCGGAGAAGTGCACGTTCGGAGTTAAGGCCGGCAAGTTCCTCGGTTTCTATCTTCTGAGCGAGGTTGAGGCCAACCAGGCAAATGTCGGGCATTCTCGGCTGCCCACAGGTCCAAGAAGTCCATTCAAGTCTTGAGCGGCATGCTAACCTCGCTATCGGTTCGTAGCAAGATCGACACATGCACTCCCATTTTCAAACTATTGAGGAAGGCCCGACCTTGAATGGAGCGAGGAATGCGAGCAAGCCCTCCTACACCTCAAGCGAGCACTCTCTCAACCGCGAGTTCACTCGCGACCACAGGTCGGGGAAACGCTATACTTGTACTTAGCCGTGTCCAATGAAGCGATGGCGCGGTACTCATACGTGAAACCAATGACGGGCAAAACCCGTCTACTTCCGAGCAAAGCCCTTCAAGGGCGAAGCAGAATATCAACAAATCGAAAAGGTCGCTTTTCGCCCTCGTAATCGCCACGAGGAGATTGCGATACTACTTCCTCGCCCACGTCGTCGTAGTGCGCACAGAACAGCCCGTGAAACAACTCCTCGCCCGTCCGGACATGGCCAGACGAATGCTGAGATGGTCCCTCGAACTCTCTAAATTCGACATTCGGTATGAAGGATGGAAAGCCTTGAAAGCACAAGCGCTAGCCGACTTCCTCGCCAAAATGCGCTTACGAGCAACGCCCGGACGCAGCAGATGGATCCTACGCGTCGATGGAGCCTCAAGTTCGACGCGAAGCGGCGTCGTCCTCGAAAACGAAGAAGGCATCGTGTCGAGCATTCGTTAACTCGCCTTCGTCCAACAATCGGGCGAAATATGAGCCCTTTGCTCGCGGGACTACGACTAGCCGGGACATAGGCGCTCAAGACATCGAGATATTCACCGATTCCCAACTCGTCGCCATGAAGTCTTGAAGACTACCGGGCTAAAAGCAGCCTTATCGAATACCTCCACCTTGTAAAGGAAAAACTCAAGGGCTTCGACCAAGCGGAGATAAAACACGTCCCCCGGGAACAGAACACCCGGGCAGACATCTTGTCCAAGCTCGCGAGCACAAAGAAGAAAGGAGGGAACCGCTCCGTAATACAGGAAACACTCGCCCAACCGAGCATAGAGAGGTCTGCGACGACACTCGACGTAAATGCGATCGGTGATGCAGACTGTTGGATGACCCCCATGTTCAACTATCTCACACGCGGGGCCCTGCCCGCTGATAAACTGGAACCTGCTGCCACCAAACGCCGTGCATGCTCCTACGTCGTCCTCGAGCGGAGGTTGTATCGGAGAGGCTTCTCCATCCCCCTGCTCAAGTGCGTCGAGGAGTCCAAGGTGGCCGGCATTCTTCACGAAATTCACGAAGGTATTAACGCACAACACCTGGGGGGACGGTCTCTTGCGTAGCGTTGCGGGGTACTATTGGCCCACCATGCAAAGGGCCAAAGAACACGTAAAAAGTGCGACAAGTGCCAGCGCCCGCCGATATGCACATCGCACCACACGAGCTCACTCACTCACCTCCCGTGGCCCCCGGTTGGTGGGGCATGGATATACTCGGACCCTTCACACAAGGCTCTTACAAAACAAGTACCTTATAGTCGGTGGACTACTTCACAAAATGGATGAGGCAGAGGCACTTGCCAAAATCACTTCCTTTAACATCCTTCGTTTATACAAGCGAAGCGTCCTTGCCAGCTTGCATTCCACGAGCCCTCGTCACGGACAATGGGACACAGTTCCTTCGTCGGAACTTCCGCAATTTCGTAATGCAATGGGCACCAAGCACCACTTCACATCGCGAGCATCCCGGACCAGCGGCCCAGGAGGCGCGAGCAGTCTGCTGCGAGGACTCGGCGGAGACTCGGAGAAGCCAAGCGGTGGGTAGAAGAACTTCACGTCTTTGTGGGCATACCGAACAACTCCCATTCTACCGGAGAATCCCGTTCCGGTTAACGTCACGGACGGAGGCGGTCATACCGTCGAAATTAGAGAGCCGTCAAGGCGCAATTTCCCTAGAAGAGGCGAATGCGAGGCCTTTGGCGAGGAGCTAGATCTAGTCGACGAGATACGCGGCGGCGTTACGGGAAGCTGCGTTTAAAACAACGGATCCGGCTGCGCCACGACGGAGAAGGTCATGCGCGAGTTGAAGTCGCAGCCTAGTCCTCCGAGAATCAAAAGAATCTCGAGAGGGGAAGCTGGCCGCCAATTGGGAAGGGCCATATCGTGTCCGAGCAAAAACGGGCACGGGAGCGTATTACCTCGAAAATCTAAACGGAGTACAACTCCCTCGACCTTGGAACGCTACAAAGCTCAAACAGTACTACAGCTGAGCTAGGACGACCACGTGCTCAACGCCTTGTGGCCCTTAAACTCCTCCTCGGAGATTTAGCTCAGCCTTGGGTCGCAGAATGGTGCTCGTACGCGCCCCAAGCCGCTTACACACGGGGACCTACTCGACTACAGTAAGTAGGGACCCCGTTCGATGCGGAACCCTCGATCGAGGTCCGCAGGTCTTTCTTGCACCTTTGGCAGGATGTCCGGCTCGCGACGGACGGTCCACGCCCCGAAGACGTGGTCTCTTAGCACGACCATATCCTCGTCTGGGGCCTCAAGCCCCCAAACCTAGCGCGCAAGCCAGGGATAACAACGTCGAGCAGTTGAATAACAAGGTCGAGCATAGCATACAGAGACAATAGTTAACAAAATAAACATTGGTAAATAAAGCACTGATAAATAAATGGCCACCGACGGCCAGCTAAATAGTCACGGGCACAAGACCTAAATTACAAACATCCAAAAAACGGGCACATGCCCAGTGTACGAATTCTAAAAGCAAGGGGCGCGCAGGCCAGAAATAACAAGCTCGTAGGCCCAAACAAATCCAAACAACAATCATTCAGCAGGAGCCACGACCTCCCCATCGACCACGCGGTGAAAGGGTCCTATCCTAGAAGTCACCAGCTCCACCCCAGGGTTCACCACCTGCACCTGTTGGATGGCCCGCTCAAAGCCAAAGGACAGCGCCTCCACGGTGTCCTCTTCGAGGAGCCTTATCCTTCCGATCAAGCTAGCCCAGTGAAGCGCACGCTCCTCGGCGGATTCATCCTCGACGGAGACCAATTGCTCCTCGGCGGCTTCAACTCGACCTCCGCTTGTTTTCTCATCGGCCGGGGCTCGTGCACATCCTTCATCTCCCTCATTTCGGTGGCCATTGCCTTACATCGGCATCCGCCTTTGAGCTTCAGTAACTCGGTCTGATACCCCTTGCTCTCGAGCTCCAAGGCGGCTGCACGGTCGTTGGCTCGGGAGGCCTGAGCGCTGTAGTGGGCCACCTCGTCGTTGAGAGTCAACGAGGTCTCAAGCATTCGAATAACGCGGACACGTCGGCCATGCTTCTCAGCGCCGGGTGAGCCTCGGGATCATATCCTTCTCCTTTCTTTGCACCCTGGAGGTCTCCCCTCGAAGAGTTGCCTCTGAGCATAACAGGGGACAACACGAAGGCATCCCCAGCAGAAACAGAGCTCCCGGGCACTTCTTGCTCGGTGTGCTCCCTTCTTCGCCTCTTGAGTGGTTGATCCGGAGGGCGGGGAAGGAGTACTCACATGACGGGGTATCTTGGCCTTTTGTCGTGGAGCTCCCAACCCGATCCTTGGCAGTCAAGCGACCACCCTTAGGTCGCAGCTTGAGCATACGTTCCTCCATGGCCGCCATTTTATCTGCAAAACAAACGAAGAAAACGTTAGCGCACGTCAATACACGGGCAACTACCCGTATGCACTTCAAAATAAATACCTAGGAGCCTCAACGCGTCCTCGTCGCACTCGCAGTCGAGGAGGGCCTTGGTATGGATATATCGCCGGGCTATCTCGATTTCCCCGTTAGAGTCGAGGAGCACGCTTCCCTCCCGGTCGACACATATGGCCGGCTTAAAGCTCTTCACAAAGTTGTCCAACCTCTCGTAGGAGAGTTGGTCGTCTCTGTCCATCTTCTCGGGCTTCACGGAGTAGAAGTCCGGCCCTCGCTCATAATGCCCCCTATCCCATTCGAGGGGAAACTTCACCCATATCCTCTCCACCTCCTGTCCGTCCTTATTGATCGCCGTAGTCCGTTCGAACAGGGTATTCTCGGCCTCCCTCGTGACGGGCTTTATCACGTAGAACCGTTTTTAAAGTCCGGACGAGTCCGTGCGGCTGAAAAGTTTCCGGTTGCTTGAGCGAGACCAGGCGCATTTATCCCGACCATCGCGGCTGCGGATGAAAGATCTGGAAGAAGAGGGAAGAGTGGCCCTATGTCCAAGTAGCGGCTACGATCTCAAATGCGCATGAAGGCGGGGGCATTTGGATGGAGTTGTGAAGGGGCAAGGTTCAGCCACGTGAAGACCCCCGTCTGAAACCCAGTGAAGGGCATGCGGAAGCCCGCCTCCCGGAATGCGAACTCATACATAGGAAATCTCGTCGAGGAGTACGACGAACAGATCCTCCTTCGGGCCGGGGATGCACGACCGGAACCCTCGATTCCCTCGTCTAAATCTTGATTTCGTTGAGCGCATTAGGCAGTCGGTGGAAGTCGATTGAAAGTTCCTTGGTTCAGGCGCGACCCAGGAGAGGTCCGGCGCCAGCCTTACTCGATGGGGTCCGCTCGTCCCCTCGTCGCCACCACATATCGATCCCGGCACACAAAGCGGTGAAAAGTGAATTCGAGGACATCAAATCCACCTCTCCACCACGACTCAAGTGACACGGCGAGGGGCCCGGACGCACGAGCAGCAACAGCTCTCCCTCTCACAAGGACCTCACGCGGATTACTTCCCTCCAACATACTCATCAACCGACCATAAAAAATTCCCCGTAAAGTGCAAGAATCTCCCCGCGAGATTCCTGCTTTTCGGTCGTGGCATTCAAGTTTCTGCCCGTCTCATCCTAATCTCTGCCCGCAATATTCAACTCTCTCCCCGCTAAATGCAAGAATCTCCCCGCAGGATTCAACTCTCTCCCCGCTAAATGCAAGAAATTCCCCGCGACACTCAATCTCTTCCCCGCGATATTCATACAAGGTAAACTCTAAATTCATCCTAAATTCATCCTAAAACACGAATTGAAAGGAGATTATCAAAGAATCAAGGATGTTACACCTTTGGTCGAAGACATGTCAAGAAATTCGAGATTGAAAGCGTGGAAGGTTCTGCGTTAAGAGCTTTTGGTGGAAAATCGGGGAAGAATGCACAAATGAAACCCTAAAATCCTTTTTATAACAAAACCCAAGGGCATACGAAAGGTCACGCCTTTAGGCGCCAAAAGTTCCATCTCATATTGACAAGTGGCATTGAACTGACACGCGCCTCGCTCCCGGCGGCTCCCTCGCGGATCTCCCAGTGTAGCGACCGAAATGTGCCCGCCGGTGGGCTGGCATCTGTGCGCTCGATTTCTACCGGCGAAGACCATCGCTGAGGGCCTCCGCCGAGGACCTTTCGGTTCAAAGTCATTGCTCGTGGAGCAAAGACTTGGGGCTCTGATGCAGGCCCTCGCCCTGGCCCAATAGATCGAGCCCCATTGCCCTTGGAAAGCGGTGGGAATGTCCATGCGGGGCACGCGTGGCCCAGCGGATCGGCCCGGTGCCCTTGGAGGCGTGGGAATGTCCGCGGGGCACGTGGCGGTCCAACATATCGATTGTCCTTGACGCCCGTGCCCCGATATTATCGGACCTGACTAGGTTTCCTTAGTCAGTCTCCGGGACTTCGCAGCAAACCGGATTTCCGGGCGACAATCTAGGGAGGAGGCCACGTCTTGGCCTCCCCGCTGTAAGCCCTAGCAATCCACTAGTGGGCTTGGACTTACGCTCACTAATCGGATCTTGGCCGGTATTGGGGCTATAAATACCTCTCACTTGAGAGGGTCAGGTATCTCATTCTTACTCTCTTTTCTCACTTGCTTGCTCTCTGCCTCTACTTACTTTGGCATCGGAGTGTCTTGCAGGTACCCCTTTTTTTCCACTTTGGGCCACCGTTGCAGATTGGACCAAGACACCTTCTGGTCAGGTACGATCAGTAACTAATCTAACTACAGATAATGGTGAATGGAATATAGACGATAGCAAAATTTTTCCCTAAAAACACCATTGACGAAATTCTTGCCATTCATCCCCTAGACTCAATAATGGAGAAGATGTGTGTCGATGGAGAGGAACTAGGAACAAATATTATTCAATTGCTAGTGCATATGATGTGTTTCAAAATAATAACATGGGTATTGATTATGACAAGGACCGAAATAACACATGGAGATTGAAAACTCCTGAGAGAGTTCGAGTTTTCATCTGGTTGTTAAGCATTACAGCCTCGTCACGAATTGTGGTCACTGCGAGCAAGACAAATGGAAAAATTTATGGGCCACTATGGGTCATTCCTGGTGATATTGGAGAAATAAAAGAATCCATGATGAGGAGTTTGTGCTAATTGACTTAGCATGTGATATCAGGAGCAAATTTCGCCAATACAAAACCAGTCTTTTCAGCATCGTGCCAGTCTCTAGAAGATGGTTGTCTCCTAAATTCATTGGAATCCGCCCCAGGCAGATTGGTTTCAAATTAGTGTATGTGGTGTTGTGAAAACGCATGGCAAATCAAGTTGTGGAGGATTGGTTTGGGATAATGCAGGGAATTGGCTTATAGATTTCTAATAAAACATTGGTGTTTGCACTGCCACTGTAGTTGAGTTGTGTGGAATTTTCTAAGGTCTCAAATTCACCCTCCTTTTTAAAAAAATTCATATTACCTATATACCCTCCCAATTTATGCATCTAAAGTGTGAAAAGATACACAAACAGTGTGTGAATGCTCGACTACATACAAAAATGAATCTCCTACCGTCACAAAATGCACGAATTCAAATTAATATCAACCGTCTATTCGTGATCTGATGCTTCAATAAAATATTTATTTAAATTTTCATTTTATAACTTTATATATCTTAAATCTGTACCATCTGATCTTAATCAAAAGGCTTTAATTCTCTGAATGTGTCATTGTGTGGTTGCTGACCGCAGGGAAACCCAATCCAAAAAAGCAAAGGATTGCCTTCCGTTTCCTCATCCGCCTTTTCATTTTCATTTGACAGATAAAAGTGAAAAAAACCGATGCATTTCAAGTCACAAAAGAAGAAGAAAAAAAATCAAGAATCATAATCTTCACCGCACAAAATAAAATCATCCTTTATCCCTTTGTTTCTTTTAAGGAGAGCAAAGTAGCAGACAGTATCAACAAACTTACATAAAATAAGAGTATTATAAATCAGATCGGTCATCTACAGCACAAACATACGAAAAGTACATAAAGACAAGAACATAAAACCTAAAAAAACACATAAAGAAAAACAGAAAAAATACACCGATCCAGATCCTTTTACCCAGTGACGATATGAACGCCAACGGCAACGAGTAAGATAGTGATGAGTCCAAAGTAAATGATGGCGTGAACAAGAATGGAAGCGCCACTTGTTTGCATGTTTCCGAACTCGATTATTCTTCCTCTTCCTGGTATTTGAAACAGCAGACCTGGACACAGAATCACGAACAGCACCACCGCTATCACCACCGGACCCCAATCAGCCATTTGAAGATGCGCAAGGGTACGGGGAAAGGAGAGAATTGAGAATGGGAAAAGAAGGGTTGTGAAGTGGAGTAAGATCTTGAACCGTTTAGGAGTAGTAAAAGAGACGTTGAGGGTTTCGGGAAACACAGAAATGATAACTGTATGTGTGACACGTGGCAGTCATATTTTCGGTTTGTTTCGACCTCTCAAACGCCTCGATCGCGATACGGATGAAAAACCGTGGGCTGACCCAAACTGGGATGTATGAGAACAAAGAGGGTCAGTCGGGTCACTTTTTGCGGGTGATCGGGTCTTTGGTTAAAAAGATTAGTTTGAACTGATACCATATCGTGTTGACTGAGATTGCTCTTTCATAAATTTTTCTTGAAAATATGGTCACTTTTACAAGTGTTCGGGTCCTTGAAAAGAGTAGAAATAACTTATTGGAAAGTGAATACCATCTTGAAATTTTTCAAAACCATGAAAACAAATAACAAAAGCCAAATCACAATGTCAAAAGAGTTGTGTTTTACGAGTAGATTTTTTTCCTCAAAGTATCAATGTTTTCACACTATATCTTATACTTGATCGGTTTTAAAATGTATGTCTTTTAAAGTTTTTTTTTTAAATTTTTGTATACAAATTCAAATTAAAGAATGAAATTAAAAGCATTATAAGAATAGCTTCATCAAGGATGCAAGAAGTAAGTCGAAAATTATTCTTAAAATCATATATTTTGATATGGTCATATTTAGGTGAATTTGATTGAAGGTAACATGTACTTTATCTCATTCATAGATGATTTTAGTCGAAAATTATGAACTTACATGATCAAGAAGAAAAGTGAAGTAATGGCAGTATTTGTCAAGTTTAAATTTATGGTCAAAAGACAAAGTGGTCGAAAACTCAAGATTTTAAGGACTGGTGGTGGTGGTGGTGGAGAATATGTGTCGAAAGACTTCGACATGTTATGCGAGAAAGATAAGATTATGCATGAAGCGGTATCACCTTACACTGCAAATGGAACCGCTGAAAGGAATAATCGAACCATTATGAATATGGTGAAAAGTATGTAGAAAAGAAAGCATTTGCCTAAAGAATTTTGGGGTGAAGCTATGTCGACGACATCATATATTTTGAACAAATGTCTAACGAAGAAGCTAGAAGGAATCATATCAGAAGAATGTTAGTCTAGTGTCAAGCCTAGCTTGATTCATCTGGAAGTATTTAGATGTATAACACATAGACATGGGCTATATCCGTTGAGAAGAAAACTTGATGATGAGTCGAGTCAAATGACCTTAGAAGGATATCATTAACCTGGAGGTTACAAGTTGTTCGACCCAGTGAATATATGGTGATCAACAGGGACATGATCATATATGAGCTAAAGAAATGGAATTGGACAGAAAATGTCAAGAAATATTCAGTGAGAATCTAATGCGAAGAACCAACCACTAAAGTCGAAAGAGAAAAAGTTCAACAAGAAGAAGTGGCAGGTGATGCATGCCCAAGAAAACCTCATAGAACTAGACACATGCTCGTAAGGTTGCAAGATTGTGTAATTACATCAAATGTTGTGGTCGATAATGAAGGTGAGCTATTACATTATGATTTCTATGCAGATGTCGAACTAGTTAATGCAGTTGAGGCATTGAAGGATTCAAAGTGGTTGAAAGCAATGAATGAAGAATTAAAGTTCATCAAAGTTAACAACACTTGGTCACTTGTCGAATTGCCTCAAGGCAAGAAGACAATTGATGTCAAGTGGGTATACAAGGTGAAGTTGAATCCTAAAGGAGAGGTAACTAGACACAAGGCAAGACTAGTGGTGAAAGGATGTCTTCAAAAAGAAAGAATCGAATTCGATGAAGTTTTTGCACCTGTTGCTAGGATCAAAACAATTAGGCTGATTGTTGGTCTACCAGAAATGAACAGTTGACACATATGTCAGATGGATGTGAAATGTACATTCTTAAATGTCTCCTAAGACAAAGAAGTTTATGTTGCACAACCAGTCGGGGTTTGTGAAGCCTGTTGAAGAAATAAAGGTGTACATGTTGCTGTTCACAGTGATTTCTGGTGAAACAACCGCTAGTCCTCCAAACTATCAAACAAGCGTTATGATTGTTGTTTAATCCCTTTGGTAACTTGCAGGATCGACTAGATTGATCCTATGGGGTTATTGGTCGTTTGCATAAACTTAAACTGTTGGTTAACGTTCAAGGCTTATTTTTAGATGTTTTATATATGTCTCAAGTGTATTTCGATTATGATATTCAATAAACTAATAACGTAATCAAGCAAAGCAATATAAAGATGATTTGAAAATATCAGGCATAAAGACTTCGAATCACAGAAAGTATGTAAGTGCAGGAATGTTCAACTGACTTGTGAATGTAAAAGATTTTCAAAGTAAAACATGAAGTGTAAAAGACAGGAATGTAAAAGCAAGTATGTAAAAGTTTTCTGGAAAATAATAGCATAAGTGTAAAGGTTTCTGAAAAGTAAAAGGCTTCAAACAAAAGAAAAAGCGTTTAGATGCATGGAAAATTAAATGACTTTGAATATAAATGATTTAAATGACATTTATGCAAGATAAAGGTAAATTGAAAAGATAAAGATACATTGTTGAAAGATAAAAGTGGTGCAATCATACGTACATCATTCGTGCATTCGTTTCCCTATCCATGTGGTATTTTGAATATTCTTGAATTTAGTACAATAGATATGACACGAAATCCTAACACTAAGACTTCTATTTATACTATTCGACCATAGCAGTCGACTTATGAGAGCTTGCCACGTTTGGACATGCGAATACTATGCCTCTCTAGCCTCCGTCTTGAACCGTTTTCCAGTAGCATATTGAGCGTCCATTCATCCGCTCATATTTTGAATTTCAAATATCTAAAGCGCCTTTCGATTCGAGCCTTGCCTAACACCACGCTTCCACCATTTGAGCTCCTTCACAATTGCTACTCGAAGCCCCAAGTTTCAATATCTTATTCGAAGAGTGATTCCTTCATTCAAACCATGACATTTCCTTCATTCTAGTGAACATTGTTATTGTTTCGTTTGAATTCAATGCTCCTTTTCGAACCATAAATATCAAAATCTTGATAACAAAATGCCCCTTTAAAATATGTATTTGAATCTCTATAGAAATACTTATTTTAAATATATCCTAAGATTTTGCGTGACCTTGAGCAATTATGATGCATGACTTCCATTACGTCGATCCACGCGGCTCTGGGTTTCGAAGCGCGCAAGAGTTACCACGGTATGGTGCGGTTATTAAAGATAATGATTGTCTTTAATCATGCTTACTTCAATGCTTACTTTCGCCACCTTACTCCGTGTCAACCCACGTTCTCCACGTACCTTGGCCTTAGTTGATGATTGTTTCAAATTCCTTACTATAAAACCCAGACTCGGTCTTTTTACTCTTTTCCACACTACGAACCTTTTCTTCTCTCTTTCTTTGAAAAACCCTAAAACCTTATGACTTCCAACAATGTCTTCAACAACAACATCTCAGAAAAAGATTTCTAAGAAGAAGACCAAGAACACTGGAACGATCCTGGAAAGCAAGGTTGAAACTCACCACGGCCAATCGGTGCTCATTCCTCAAGGCATCTCAAAGGAACAAGAACTCCTGTATTCTTCACAGGTATTAATCCCAACCAACGCCTCTGGGAAGAGGTTTGCCCTAATGGGCCCTCTCACAGTTTTTGAGATTTTGAAGGACGTTAGAACCATATTCCCTGTTTGCTATGATTTTAAACCGTTATTTAACAAACTGAAATCCCTAGAGTAAGCGATAATGTGAGCGAACCCTGCTTCTAAAACCACGGGAACCCACGATATTCCCCAAAGGATCCTTTCATTTTGGACTATGTTAAAAGTAATTTCAAACCATTTCGATCTTGTCCTCTGCGATGTAGCATACGGAATTGGTTTGCTAAAGTAGAGATTAAGAAAGCCCATCGATGGGAGGAACTAGGTATTTATAATCTTCTCAAATTATCGAAACCGGGCTTTACTTACAACCATCCTTTGCTCTTTGCATCCACTGTATACGGGATAGTACCTACAACACTTTTCACCTTAGGAGAATGGTCACACCACCTTTTTGATATAGCTTTATCGGCCTATCACCAATAGGAGAAACATACTTTCACGATTAGGAACATTCCGGCATTATTGACTTTGATATCAAACTAGCTAGCTTCTCCAAGTTCATCGACCATTATCACCTGAAGGTGATAGTGTCTCGATGTTGAACACATTGCTTTCCTTACCCTCGGCTATCAAGATATGTCTTTTGCGATGGATCGCTTCAGTGGCTAGTAGGTTCATTCCCTTAGCAAGGGATTTACATGAGAATAGGAGGATTAATTTAAGTGAGCTCTTATTAGTTGACCTTTACGAAAGTCGAGGTCATTGTTTCAAGTTAAAGTCCACACTCCCAAGAATATCCTACTCATTTGGTCCTTTACGGCTGCTCCGGCTATGGGCGCCATGTTCGAATCCTCACTTTCTCTGCGGATACTATTGTTGACCATGATCCGAAATAGCGGTCGAAATGTCGAAGGCACAAGATTGAGAAGGTGACTCAGGTGATGACAAGGCTGATTTCCAGTTTTATTTTCCCAATACATTATGCTCTTTTCTAAGAAGCGAGTTGAAGAGACTATGGCGCCTTTTGCTTGAGGCTCATGGACCATCATGGTTCACTATGCCCCTTCGGGCTGCTAAGGTCAAAGAAATTCAAGATATCTGGAAAGCCTTTTTGCTCCCAAGGCTAATCTCTTCAAGGATTACTCCCACTAAAAATCAGATTCTCCTTTTTGCCTATCAACCCAACTTTGTCTCGAGACAATTTGGTCTATGCCAATGATCCCGAACCACTCTTTCGGACTCACGGTTCTATTACCTCAGTCGAACTTTCAAGGCTAGAAGCCAAAATCTGACAAGACGATTATCAAGGATTTGCTCGATTCGAACTAATCTCTTTTGAACCATCTTATTTTCCATCCAAAGGTTTTCTGGATTGGTGGAGTAAATTCTACCAATCTTGTATGTTTGATACTCTCACTATCCAGAATAAACTAACTGTTGCGTTCGATGTGCAGGTACACAAGAATAAAGGTATGTTCGCTCACGCTCAAGAAATTAAAGCTTTTCAAACTTACTTCGAAACAACTTATGATCCTACACGCTTGGAGTCCACGGTATATCGAGCGTCCCAAACCTTGAAGGAAAAATTCACAGAAAAATTCTCTAAGTCAGACTTCCTTCAGGACTGTCACCTGAGGATAGGTATAGGTTGGCACTCGAAATGCATCCACCTAAGTTTCCCAAACTACCTACCTCAGAACTGGCTCTGGCTTGGTTTCCCCCATACCCTTGGTGGCTTACTTGCAAAGAGATGTTCAAGTACAAATCTCAAAGGAAACTAAAGCCATACGAGGCTGTGGGCTCGACATTGGCTCCATAATTTCCCGGGCATCTTCGCTCGACCTTTACGCCATGTCGATTCTTTCGAATGAAGGCGAGTCACGAATGCTTGGGAAATCCCAAATAAGTCTTAGTTACTTTATTTTAACATTTGTCTTATGTGTTTCACTTTTCTATCGAATAAAATTGTTGCATCAAAGACCAAGGAAGGAAGTAGTTCCCAAACAACTAACGAAATTGATGACAATGTACCCAAGGCAACTCAACCATCACTCCTGCACCAACAACAACAAACACCAATGCTCAGCTCAACAACTACTCGGACTCCAACACTGCTCCAATCCAACAACGTTCCAACCCAAGGTAAGCAGTTTTACTTTGGCATTTGAAATAAGTTCAAGTCTATAATGAAATCTAACTTACGTTCATTATTTCACCTAACAAACTCCACCAACTACTCGAAAAACCCGGTCAGGTGGAAAGACTCTCAAGGTGAGGAAAGTTCACCATCGGTTTCTGAAAGAAGCATAAGAAAGGCGTTCAAAAGACACTAATGTCTGGACTAGATTCGGGGATGTTGCTCCCTCACAAAATCCAAAAATCCACCTTGACCTCCAACGTAATGTTGGAACACATAAACGACAACATATCTGCGGATAATCCACAGGTGAATTCACTTGAATTTTTGACAATGATTATTCGTACCTTAGTTATAAGTTTCTAATCTTTTCTTTTAGTGTAGGATGATTCGACTCGATCCCAACTACTTGACTCCTCCCCTCGAACAATGCTCCGATCCATTCTTCTCCTCATGGAGATTCAAGCAATCTGGTGCGAATAAAGGTTAAATCCAATATGGCGGTTCCTCTGACCTGAACCCGGATGACCAAGGCACCGCCTCCTCTCAAGGAGACCAGCGAAGCGATGCTTGAAGATGCTACGAAGTGCCTCAGAGACTTCTCACCCGAATCTCCTCTCAAAGTTCCTCAAGAGAGTGAAAAGGCACCTCTTGAAGAAGAAAAACCAATACTTCCCAGTGAAGATTCAAGTGAGGAAGGGTCGAGGATGAAGAAGGAAGATGCTCGAAGGTTCGGCGAAGGGGCGGAATCGTCTTGATGGTGTCGGCATGATAATATCAGTAGTGGACTTGATCGATGATGAAGAGGATGAAGAAGCGAGACAATGAAGGCGGTGATGTTCCCACTAATGAACCAATGGACGTTGAATGGATGTCACTCCATTGCGTATGGAACTCCAGTCTTCAAATGCGAAGACGGAAGAGGTTAGCCCTCTTGAAGCAAGCCGACCCTATTGGGTACATAAAGGCTAAACTAGCTCGGAGAAACACTCCCTCCCTAAGGCTAATGTTGGTTCAACCTCGATTCGGTATCTTCGATGATAGAGTCATACTTCTTCACAAGATTCGGAAAACCATACTTGATGTGGATTTATTGAAATACTCGGAAAAGATAGTACTGACCTGCCGTGATGAAGGGACTTATCAATCAAGTCAATCTAGCCACATGTTCCACGGAAGTCGGCACCATTTTGTTTGAACTTCAATCACGATCGATAACGTGGCTGGATGCCTTCTTCAAAATGAATCTGTGGCAACAAAGTCCAAGAAAAGCAGTGCAATGGGCGCGCTTATGAACATGCCTCGAAGCTCACTAAGGAGGTTGAAGATCATGCCATGCACATCCGGCAAGCTAAAGTTGATTATGATCTTGAGCTCGATCCATTCTTCAATGGGAGGCGGATCCGGGAACTTGACATAAAATTAAGGAAGCCCGGCAACAACTTGCATATGAGTCAATACTTTTGGTAATCGATTGAAGAGCTTGAATAAAGGGCTTGCGGTGAGCAGTGAAGAGCGAGTTGCTATCTTGGAAGGAGCCCAGCTACTGCTCAACCAAGCTTGAATCTTTCAAGAATATCTTGATCGATTAAGGAACAATACCCACTTACGAACTTGTTTATTTAAAGCAATCTTGTATTTTAGTTGAATGTTTATTTGTAACACTTGACAATGCCATTTTGGCAACTAATTTCACCATTTTGGCCTCGAGTTATATGTTTATGATTTACGTTGCTACTATTTGAACCTCCTGCGGCGTGGTTTATATTTCTTTAAATACTTCCATTAACCTTTAGGGTTCGTTTGTCATCTTCAACTCTTGATTTCATCGCATTGTTTGAAAATGTTTTTGCTATTCGAAAAGGTCCTTCCCAATGAGGTGACCATTTACCTAATGCTTTATTTTTCGGTCCATGGGAAATATAACTTTCCACACTAAGTCATTATCTTGAATGTTTTACCTTTCACCCTTTTGTTATATATCGGCCACTCTCTCTTTTGCCTCATCGGGACTTCTAATGCATGCAATCTAACTTCATCTAGCTCGACCAACTCATTCATCATCATTTCCCAATATAAAGAAGATGAGATTTCATTTTGCCTTTGAATTGAGCGATTGTAGATGAATTTCTCTTGGTAAGGCGCATCATGACCAAATGTTAATTGGAAAGGTGTAGTATTAGTAGCTTCTTTGGAGATGTTCTACATGCCCATAGTATTTGATCTAAAGTCTTATGCCAACTTCTTGGTTTTTACCAACATGTTTTTGATTAGACCTATTATTACTTTGTTGGTACGCTTGACACGACCATTTGCACGAGCATAATATGGTGTTGGCGTTAGCAACTTGAACCCCATTTCTTGGGCAAATTCTTGCATCTTTTACCGGTAAACACCGATCCTTGAGTACGTGGTTATGCTCTCTGCAACGAACCTATAGATAATCTGTTTTATGCGAATTCGATGATAGTCTCTTGATCTCTGACTACCAATGGTATTGCTTGATCCATTTAGTGAAATAGTCTATTCCTACCGGGATATATTTCGACCTTTAGATGAAGCGGGATTGATTTCCCTATTAAATCTAATGCCCATCCTCTAAAGGGCCATGGCTTAATGATCGAATGCAACTCACTTCGAGGCGTGTTGAATCTGCATGTTTACGGCATTCTTCACATCCTTTAGCAAAATCTATACAATCTTTGAGCATCTTGGGCCAATACATACCATAACGAAATAACAACCATTTCATTTTATGACCCGCTTGATGTGCTCCACATACCTATTGTGGACTTGATAGTGCTAGATATGCCTCACTTTCTCCCAAACATTTTAGTAACACACCTTCTTGGGTCTTCTTGAACAATTCATTTCCCATAAGGACATATGCGCTCTATATTTTATTTTCTATCCACATTCAATGTTGGGTTTTCTAAATACCTTATTAATGGATTTCGTAATCATATCATTAAAGTGTCTATGGCTAATACTTGAACCTATCTTTATCACCATAACTTATTTTGATATTCTCTAGATCGATGGTGTAAGTCGGTAGCCATGACTCTTCCTCTTATCTCAATCAAATCCTCTAAGTTTTTAGCGAGACTTTATAACTGAAGCTAATTGTGCTAGGTCATTTGCTTCTTGATTTTCTATTCTAGATGCGTCTTTGAATGTCCATGTATTGAATTTTTTAGTAGCCTATTAACTATGACGAAATATATCATCATTTTCCTTTATGCATTTGTATTCCTTAGTTATACGCTTGACTACTAACTCTGAATCACCCTTGATTTCGACTCTAGTTGCCCCAATTCCAACAAAGCTTCAAGTCCAACAATGGCGCTTCATATTGACCGTTGTTCGAACAGCGAGGGCCATCTAACTTATACTTGAATTTTGTTGGAATTCCCTCAGGAGAAATTATGAGAACTCCAACACCACTGCCCTCTCTATGGGTCGAACCATCAAAGTATAGCTTCCAAGGTTTCATTTCGACATAACCCATGATAGGCTATTCGACCAATGAATGGTCCACAATGAAATCGAAACTACTTGGCCTTCTTTGCTCTTAAAGGCATAAAAGTCAAAGCATATTACATCAAGGCCAATGCCCATTTACCAATTCTGCTATGCATTATTGGCTTGGAAAGCATGTGTTTAATAACATCGAAATGAGATGAAACATAAACATCAACAGGTTTTATATAATACTTGAGTTTCATACAAGAAAAGTATAAACAAAGACACAACTTTTCTATATTACTATATCTAGTTTCTGCATCATTCAACACCTACTTAAGTAATATATGGCTCTTTCGATGCCATTCTTTGTCTTCTGTACTAACATACTACCTATAGTAAGTTCGAGAATATATACAATCTCATGGGTTTTCCCCATGAAGGTGGAACAAGATAGGAGGTTGAGACAGATATCTTTTAATCTTGTCGAAGGCCTCTCTGTGCTTCGCTCCATTCAAAGGCTTGGCCTTGCTTTAAGCAAGTGGAGAAAGCATGTCTTCCCACTTAGGTTCGAAATGAATCTTACGAGAAAATTAATCTTCCCTAGTAGAGGCTGTAACTCCTTTTTCGATGTGGGGCTTTAGTCTCCATGATGGCTTTGGTCTTGTTACGGTTAATTTCAATTCCTTTTTATGAACCACAAAGCCGGAAATCTCACTGCACAAAAAATGCACATTTAAGGATTCATTTTTAAGCCATGTTTTCTCATCCTTTCGAATGATTGGCTCAAATGATGCGAGATGATTTTCTGAGATATAGATTTGATGACTATATCATCAATGTACACTGCATAAGCGTCTCCATAAAATCATGAAATATGGAGTTCATTGCTCTTTGGTATGTTTCCCAGCGTTTTTAAGCCAAAGGCATCACTATCCATTCATAGGTGCCTAAGGCTCTGGACAACGAAATGTCTTAGCAACATCTTCTTGACAATAAAAATTTGATTATAACGGAATATCCATCTAGCATACTTAGGTATTGAATCCTTGAGAATCTATTAACATTTCCCCAGGGCATAGAGTATTGATCTTTGGGGTTGCGGTATTGAGATCCCTAAAGTCTATGCATATTCTCAATGAACCATTTTTCTTAATAACGGTACTATATTTGCTAACCATTCGACATACCTTGTGGTTACGATGAATTTGCGGTTGCAACCTCTCGACCTCTGCTTTGATCTTCGTGAAACCGCTTGCGCGAACCTCACAGGAGTCTGCTTGATGGGCTTCTTGCCATCCTTGATTGGAAGTCTATGCTCCACTAACTCTCTTTTTAAACGGGCATTTCATCATATTCCCATGCAAAGCAATCTTTGTTACATTTGAGGACTTGATCACTTCTTGTTTGAGGCTTGGGCTAAGTTTCGCTTATATAGGTGATTCTTTTGTGTTGATATCCCTAAATTTACTTCTTGAGTGGGTCTGTGCCAACATCTTAGCACTTGAATTTGTTGGATCCTTCTCGAAGCCCAAGGGTTCTGTATCATAAATGGCATCAAGCCTTTGATCCATTTCGTTCTCGTCACAGGGTGAATCTTTCGGACCATTCCCTTCGAGTTCGTTTACTTCAACTGTATGTTCTATTGCAGCCTCTGAAGCCGCTTTCAATTCGTTCTCAGCCATATAGGCTGAAATCCTTTCGAAGAAAGAAGATTCAGTCATGAGCAGGGTCTTCGAACTCCCAGCCTGGTGGCCGTCTTTGCGAAGTGCCTTCGCCTCCTTCATCGCCCTTAATTATTTTCCTATCCCAATACATGCCATCATGGCGAAGGGTCATATAGTAATGTACATTTCTTGTTTCATTTAGTTCGTCACTTGGGGTACAGGGAGCTATTCTGGCCAGAAACTTATCAAATTCCTCTTGTTAACTAGATTGTTGTTGTCATGAAGTAGCTACGGTCGCTTGATGTTCTACTATCCCATCCTCTCTCACGGGACTAACCTCGGTGCATCGGCGAGGGGCTGCCCCAGCAATGAATCCACTCCCTTCCCGAGCAAGTTATAATTTGTTTTGGCTTGATCACCATGAACATAGTGGGTCTGCGACTTGATCCGACAGTTAACTCCACTTGCACTACCCCAATGTTTGTCCTACCTTCCCTTCATAGTTGGATAAAACCATGTTATGAGGTTTAACATCACCGTCTTGAATGCCTAACTTTTGCATGAATTTTGGCATCGAGGTTGATTCTGCGCCCCATCTACTAAGACCTTGTTCACCCGTGGGTTCCGGCCTTTGCTCGAATGAGCGGTGGCTTCAAATGATTCTTCATTGTGGGATCGGGTGTTCAAAGAATGCGTTACGCTCTTGACCGCGCCATTATCCATTACATAATAACAAGCGGTGCATGTTTCCTCGGATCAATGGTGTCTTCTTCTTCACATTCTTGATTTGGTCTCTGGCGAACTCGGATAATATCTGAGATACCACATTGCGATTCGAGTTAAGTGAGGATTCCCCGCCGATTGAAGTTATCGTAAGCATATCCTCATCTTCTTGTGGACTTGGAGTATTCTTTTGATTCATCTAGTTTTGTTTGAGAAAAAAGCCTCCTACTAGCGGAGGTTTGTCTTGAGTTACTGTTTGTTGTTGGTTGATTGGTGTGGCCTTCTTTTTGTTGGTCGAAACCGCTCCTTTGTCCGCTAAACCTTCCCTCTCGACCTTCGATTCATTGCTTTGCCCGCCATTGGGATCTTGACATGGGATTCTTACCTTTATAATTTCCGACCTCGGTTCCTCCCTCTTTCTTTGTGTTGAATTATCTCCGGTATACCATGGCATGACGCATTTCTCATTGCCTCCCCATCTATCCTTCCCTTTGTTGGTTTTGACTTGCGACCATGCATTGGTACTTGGTGGGGATTTTAAATGTCACCCTTGAGCACCCTTTGGATATGGGCTATCGGGCTTTCGTTGTTGTGACTACCATCAAAGCGACTCATTTGACCAACTTCCTTGTGATTCCGGCATGGGGTAAAGGGAATCGTTTAGCTCGACCATGTTACGGTGGTATCTTCTTTGAACATCTTGGGCAAATCAAGCACTTGGTTGCCTTTGTGACATACTAAAAATTCAACAAACTTTCCCGGCTCTAGGGTAGCATCGAGCAGTTGGTTGTCTTGGCGTAATTTACTCGATTCGAGCTCTTTGCTTTCGTTCGAACTCCATAGCAATCTGTCATTACATATGATGTTGCATCTTGGACAAAGCATCATTTCGGCATGTCCCTTATAACTGACATGAGATATTGTTTTAGGGTAGTATCTGCATAACCATCCTCCATTTTGTATTTTTCTTGTTCGAGATATCTTTCCATTTCTGCATCTCGGCCGGGGTCTCCCCATGTCCACCATATTGACATCCACATCGGTCCTTGTACCATCATCTCCCCATCACGATGGTTTGATGTCTTCGATCCGAACCTTTGAACTCTCGGGCGAATATTTTACCATATAATCAAATTTCCCTTGGGCTCCCTAAGGTGTCCAGTCTCTTCTCGAGGCGTTACCATCTTTATCTTCCCCTTACGTACCATCATCTCCCCATCCACGATGGTTTGGCGTCTTCGATTCGGACTTTCGAACTCTGGAGCGAGAATATTTTACGGATAATCGAACTTCCCACTAGGTTCACCAAGGTATCCCATGTCTCTTTTTAGGGAAGCTTGTTTTGTCTGAACCTTTTCGGTTTGAGCCTCGGGCCTTGATGCTTTGTGTCAATTTACATTTCGGCTTTCGACCCTCGGTGCTGGATTCCTTACGAAACAACGGTGGAGTTGGTTCGGAAAGCTCATCGTTCGTGGGCGACTTGATGACTCCATTGTTGACTTGACCACACCCAACTCTCACTCTCGGTGCTTTCCTCTTTCAAGGTAGTGGCCCTTGGTGCCTTCCACCATATTGATGTCTCCCATGCTCAAAGGCTCGGAGTAGTTGGTGTCGCAATATCCAAAGGGTCTTCATCCACCTTCATTTTGGTTTATCGGCAAACTTGATCGCCTTCTTTAATTGCATTTTGAATCAAGTCCCTGAAAAGAAAACACTGTGAGGTTTTGTGGCCTAGGAAACTATGATATTTACAAAATCCTCTTTTCTTTCTTTGATCTAACGGAGGCATTTTGACATTTGGTGGCACAATTAATTGGCCATCTTTGACTAGTAAGTCGAAAATTTCATCATATTTTTTTATATCGAAGGTATACACCTTCTTTGGAAACTTATCATTTTTTTCATTTTCAACAATTTCTTTCCCTTTTGTAGGGACTAGGAGTTTACAAGAGTAAGGTGGAGCCTGTTTCAATTCAGCGAGATCTATTTCGATCTCCTCGAATTCGGGGTAGTCTTCACCTTCCTCCGTTTCGACATAGGAGACTCTTTCCTTCTTATTACTCTTAGAAGCCCTGGCCTTCTCGGCCTTTAGCCTTTCGACCTGTCGAACCCTATGCTAAGCGGGCCATGTCCCTCAAGTATTGAGTATCTAATTTCTTTCGAATAGAATAGTCCAAACCACCGGTGACCATTTCGACTAACTCATGCTCAGGGACTACTGTGAAACATCTAGATTTCAAAAGTCTGAACCTGTTTAAGTATTCATCTATAGGTTCATTGAACTTCCTCTTAACACTTGCTAACTCCTTTAGACTTATCTTGGATTGTCCCATATAGAACTGTTCATGGAACAACCTTTCTAAGAGGGTCCAGGTATCTATGGATCCAGGGGGCAAAGTAGTGAACCATGTGAAAGCATTCTTAGTAAGGGAACTTGGGAAATATTTAATCCTAAGGTTTTCGTTATTTGCTATGTCTCCTGCCTCGGTTAGATACCTAGCTATGTGTTCGACTGTTGACTTATTTGTATCCCCAGCAAACTTTGTAAATTTAGGGATCTTGTATCCCCTTGACAAATCAGTATGGATTACATAGTCTGCTATGAGGGAAGCGTAATCTGGCCTTCTAATTCCTGTATTAATACCGTTTTGGGCCATGATCCTTTCTATCATGGTGGTTAGGTTATTTTCCGCCAAGATATTGTCATGTCGAACCCTATGGACCACTGCATCAACATCTTGGTTTCGACCTACAAGGACAACCCCTCTAGGTTGTTCTTCTCAAACGGGACCTCTAGTGCATCGACCCTTGCCCCGGTTCAATAATTCCCCTTTGTGGTTCTTCTTGAATCACTGGGACCTCAAATCTTTCGACCCTTGCTGGTGGTTCTATCAATTCCCTTTGTGGTTCTTCTCGAATCAATGAGACATCTACCCTTTGTGCTCTTGTCCCCAAGTTAACCCCCTCTCTGGCTGGCCTATAATGTGGGTCATCGACAATCATTCTATGATAGGTGCGTTCGCTCGAACCAATGCACGGTTACGCCTCGCCTTCGGTGGGCGAAGAAATCGCTATTCGACTCATATTGTCGGCGTTCTCTGCTTGTCACGATAACGTTTTGAACTATTGGGGCAAAGATTTCTTGCATAGTTTGTGCTAATACTCCTATCATGTTATGGTTACTATCATCCATTAAGCGCCTAAAAGCCATTTGATTTTACGTGGTTAAGATGGGCGTGCCATAACCTCTGACCCTTGGTTATTTGTCATAAATTGATTAGCCCAACGACCCTAAGTGTGGTGGCGTTCGGCGTCAAGTTTGTAAACCTACCATAAAGGATGTTGGCATTCCATCGGGAATTTACGGGTCTAATCTTGTCGAAACTAAATGGTCTAGTTGGTGGTGGGGTAGCGAAATGGGTTTGTGCCTCGACGGTGGGATGAATCCCCGTGATACCCGTGGTTCTGTACTACCTAGGATCGAATTGTTTGTTGACATGCCACTTGTTCCATTCGCGGCCATACTATTAGTAGTAGATGCAATAGATTGTGTGTTCGAGGATCGTGTTGGGCGTCCTCGTCTGAGACGCATTAGTGCTGTTCCGTGTGGGCGTTTGTTCCCCTTGTGGGTTATTTGGATCGACATCCTACTATTTCGATTTCTTACGGGTAAGGGTTGGTTCTTAGTTGTTCTACCACTCCTAAGGTTCATATACTAATGAACTTTGTTTACTCAGAAAGAACCTTTTAACAATAACTAAGTTTTTAATCGTTAATTTTAATTAGCAACAACCAATCTCCGTCCCACTGGGCGTGCCAATTTGTTCACAGTGATTTCTGGTGAAACAACCGCTAGTCCTCCAAACTATCAAACAAGCGTTATGATTGTTGTTTAATCCCTTTGGTAACTTGCAGGATCGACTAGATTGATCCTATGGGGTTATTGGTCGTTTGCATAAACTTAAACTGCTGGTTAACGTTCAAGGCTTATTTTTAGATGTTTTATATATGTCTCAAGTGTATTTCGATTATGATATTCAATAAACTAATAACGTAATCAAGCAAAGCAATATAAAGATGATTTGAAAATATCAGGAATAAAGACTTCGAATCACAGAAAGTATGTAAGTGCAGGAATGTTCAACTGACTTGTGAATGTAAAAGATTTTCAAAGTAAAACATGAAGTGTAAAAGACAGGAATGTAAAAGCAAGTATCTAAAAGTTTTCTAGAAAATAATAGCATAAATGTAAAGGTTTCTGAAAAGTAAAAGGCTTCAAACAAAAGAAAAAGCGTTTAGATGCATGGAAAATTAAATGACTTTGAATATAAATGATTTAAATGACATTTATGCAAGATAAAGGTAAATTGAAAAGATAAAGATACATTGTTGAAAGATAAAAGTGGTGCAATCATACGTACATCATTCGTGCATTCGTTTCCCTATCCATGTGGTATTTTGAATGTTACTGAATTTAGTACAATAGATATGACACACGAAATCCTAACACTAAGACTTCTATTTATACTATTCTGACCATAACGGTCTGACTTATGAGAGCTTGCCACGTTTCGGACATGCAGAATACTATGCCTCTCTAGCCTCCACGTCTTGAACCGTTTTCAGTAGCATGTTCGAACGTCCATTCATCCCGCTCATATTTTGAATTTCAAATATCTAAACTGCCTTTCGATTCAAACGCACTGCCTAACACCACGCTTCCACCATTTCGAAGCTCCTTCACAATTGCTACTCGAAGCCCCAAGTTTCAATATCTTATTCGAAGAGCTGATTCCTTCATTCCAAACCATGACATTTCCTTCATTCTAGTGAACATTGTTATTGTTTCGTTTCGAATTCAATGCTCCCTTTTCGAACCATAAATATCAAAATCTTCAGCCAACAGTTGCATAAAGCCTTGTATGAACTTAAACAAACTTCAAGAGCTTGGAATAAGAAGATTGACAGTTTCATAAAAGAGAAAGAATATGTGAAGTGCATAATTTAGCATGGAGTATATGTAAGAAAGAGTAAGGGTGGATTACTTATACTATATCTTTATGTCGATGACTTGTTAATAATAGGTAGCTGCAAGAAAAAGATCGAAGACTTTAAAGGTGATCTTAGCAAGGATTTTTAAATGTAAGGTGTGGGCGAAATTACATATACTTTATTTGCATTGAATTCTACAAGATTAGTAGAGGATTGATGATACATCAAAGAAGACATGCAAGTGAAATTCTCCAAAGATTTGAGATAGAAGAATGTAACTAGACTTCGACACATGTTGAACCAATACTTCAACTTTCTAAATAATTATATGAAGATGATGTCTGAAGCAACTCGATTTTCAAAAATCTTTTCAATTCTCGAAAACGGTGAAATCGCCACCTAATTTTATTCGTTCTAAAAAGAACGGGGAAATATAGATAAAACCCCAAGCAAGCGGATAAGGCGGTCTACGTGACCAAAAAGTGGGATCGGGAGTCGGTTATGTAAGGGGAAGGTATTAGCACCCCTTACATCCATCGTACTCGATGGGACCCATTTAATTCTACGCGTTTGTGTGTTTGTTTACTAAGTTATGGATGCTAAAAGAAAACAGAATTTGTTTCTTATTATTTTGAGTTTGGCACAATTTCAGAACCGTGTGCCTACATATTCCCTCGTGCAATGGGAAAGTCAAAACTCTGTAGTTCCTCTTAAAAAGGCTTTAATTGGTTGTATTGATTTTATCTTGAAAAATCGTGCGTTTAGACGTTTCAAATGCTTTGAGCTAGGACTTGTTTTGTTTGTTTGAAAAGCTTAAGTCCTCGCTCGTATTTGAAACGACTATTGCACACTCTTTGTCGGAAAAGAGTTTAATGATCGCGTATGAGCGAGAAAAGGAGTTTTGTGTGAGTTGAATTGTTTTTAGGTGGATGAAAAAGTACTGAACAATGAGGCTAGCGTCTCACGATTCAAATACTAGAAACCCAAGGAACGAATGCTCGCCCGAGTCGTCTATCACCCAAAAAGATTTTCTTATGAAAGAGTGAGGTGAAACGAGTTTCGTTGTTTAGGAGTCTTTAAGCCACAGGTCTAGCGTCCAACGACTTAAAGACTAAAGTTTGTTTGGTTACAAGTTTTTTAGCAACTAGGCTATCGTCTAACGACTAAAAAACTTGTACTTTATTATGAAAAAGGTTTCGAAAATACGCTCGACGTTGGATCGAGGTTTGAAACTTTAATTGCGAAAGTATTCTGATAGGCGTGCTGAGATGAGATGGAAGCGGGTTATGATTAATCAAGTATATGCACTTAATTAACCTCGTGAGGATAGGTGCTCCTATCCCCAACCATGAGACCCTGGTGCATGGTGATTGGTATATAGAACAATTGTTGTTTTCGGGTTATGATTGATTAAAGCAACAAGGGCTTTAACCAATCTCGTGAGGATGGCCATGCCCATCCCCAACCATGAGACCCTTTAAGAAATCGGCGTATGAGCCAATCAAGATGAAATCGAATTGATTTTAATTTCCGTTGTGTGCACAGTGTACAATGGTGAATAATTGCTGAATGAATAAGTAAACAGACAAAAATACCATACAATACAATCGGAAATTTAAATAACTATTAGAGAAGATTTTTTCTGTTTGATGAAAAATCGGCTAATAGCTTAATCGATAAGTCATCAAACAAAAACTATCAGATCCAACAATTATTTATTACATCGCAACAAGAATATTATTTACGATAAAATAAATTAATTGAAATAGAACGAGATTTAGAAATAGCCTGGGTTGTCGTGATTCTGAACGGAGTATGAAAGGAAAACCATCTGAACTCTTGACCGATCCGAAGATACCTCCACTTGCTAGTGAACCGGGTGCGATACTTCCACCTCAGAATAATACGATTGTCCCAAAAAAGGCAGTATCACACCATATGTGTACATTATGCTCATACTAACATTTTTTGTTAAAATTATTTAAGAAAACAAAAAATGAAAACAAAATAGATTTTCTTAAAAAAACAAGGTGGTGACACTTGTCACCACCAGATTTTTACATAAAAAGAAATTTTATATAAAAAAGAAAATGGGATGATTTATTTATATCATTATTATTATTTGTTTTGGAAAGAGTGGTAAAATAAAATAAATAAATAAGAAAGTAATTTCCTAGTAAGACAAAATGTTCTTCAGTCTCTCTCTCACACGCTTGCAACCTGGGTTTTCTCTCTTCTTCTCTGTCGCGACGTTGCTCTCTCTCTCGCTACCCACAAACCCTCATCGGTTTCCCTCTTCTCCCACCGTCCTCGCCGCGATTGCCTTAACCACTCCCTCACAGCGATCGACCCATCTCTCTCTCTCACGGCGCGATTGCTCTGTTTTTTCTCTCACAACGATCGACCATCGCGACCCTCTCTTCTCTCTTCGATCTCGCTGCATGTTTGGTTTTGTTTTGATTCCGATTTCAGTTTTGATTTCTGATCATGTTTGGTTTTGTTTTCTGATTTTTCTGAATGTTTGATTGTGTTGGTGTTGACACAGGTCGGAAAAGAAAATGAAGAAGGATGGCGATTTCTCGCAACCTCTTCGTCGACACAAAACTGGGTATTACCTTTCTTGAACTTTTCTTCTTTCTCGCTTCGGAACGATTTCTGAGAAAATAAATGATCTGAAGGTGTTAGGTTAGGAACATGATGAGTGCTTGCATGTTTGCTCCGTTTGCGTTTTCTGTCTTGGATTGTTGTTTACAATTCGGTTGTGTTATATTTTCTTGTTCTGGGATTTTTTAGTGTTGTGGTTTTGAACATCAGAATGTTGCACTTTTTCTGGCTTTGTGTTTGGTGTTGGAACTTAGAACTGATACACTTTGTTCTTTCTTTTTGGTCTGATCCTGGTGTTGTCTGTGAACTGTGTTCTTTGAATGATAAGAATGGATGCACGCTTGTTTTTTTTGGTTTTGGAAGGCTTGAATTTTTTTGTTATCTTTCTGAACTTTTGAACTCCCTTTTTATATTTCTGGTGTACACATGAACAGATGCTACACTGTCTTAGCATGTCCCTGCTTTTCTGTCCCAGTTGCTTGTGTTAATTGATCTAACACCATGCTGTCAATGATGACTTTCTGAGTTTTTTGGCTTATGCCATACTGTCTGCTCTGAACTTTGGGCCTGCTCTGATTTCTTGACTTATCTTCTTTCTCAAATTGTCCCTGTTTTTGATGATTATGTTAACACTGTGGGATTGGTATGGTTGCCTTGATACATGCTTGCTGTTGGGATTTATTTTACTTCTTTTCCTTCTTCCCAACTGCCCCTGTCATGTTGATTTCTTGAATGCTGCCTGTTATGAACTGATTATATATGTTTGCTGGTCGGAATTGAATCTGTCGCTTCGATTGCTTGCTGCCCGAAATTGAATCTGTCGCTTCGAACTGTAGGAATTGTCGTTTCTTGTATGCTTGTTGCCCGTTGTATTAAACTGTCGCTGTTTGTGAACCGGGCTAGCCCGTGATTTGCGAACAAGTCAATTTCCGCCGATGATTAATCTTCAAACAATATTCTGAGGCTTTAGCAAAAAACCTGATTCCCGCCAAACGCCTAATGATGATGTTTTGACAAAAAGAACAATCCTTTGATAATTTCTCGCAATTTCTCGTTTGTTTCGTTTATGTTTTGCTTGCTAACCACATTTTCCTTTCTTGTTTCATGTGACGGAATGGGCAAGCTTGAAGAGAAGATGGCGGAGGATGAAGAAGAAGCAAGCATGAAGATCGAATGGCGATGTTTTGAAGACACGGCTAGAAAGTAGTTTTAGGATTTAGGAATTTGTAGAAACTTGTAAACAATCAACTCTTATGTAGTTGGAAATGATACAAATGTAAACCGTCTTGAATTTGAATAGATGTTGAATAGTTCTTATTACTACTTGTAACAAATATTGAATTGCTTTTGAATTGATACTTGCAAATGTCGTATCCTTGTATAGCTCGCAACATTGAATTAATTCAAATGAATATTCAAACTTTTCCTTTGTGCCCTTGAATCTTGTAACGAATCGTTTCTCTTGAATTTGAATGAGATTTGAACGTTGAATGAACAATATTTCTCTTGCACCTTAAATCTCTTGCCATGGTATTTGTAAGAACAAATTTCTTTTACAATAAACTTCCATAGAACAATTATTCCATATCACTCAATTCTAAACTAAACCGTAATGAAGTTATTCGAAACTTGAGTTAAAATAATCGAACTTCCTTTTCAATTTGAGTTAGAAATGCCCACCATTCTAAACAAAACGACAAAGTAGAAAAAATTTGCCAATGATGCCTTTGAGGAAGCGATATTTATCTCGATTCTCAATCAACCTCCCATTGGTAGATAAAGCATCAACAAAATGCGCATATATGAGAAACTTTTAATTATAAACCAACGGATGATTTTGCTCCAAACTTTTAACTGATGCAAGCGGAACACACGAGGACGATCCGAGAATTACCATGTCATTCACATTCTGAATCCGTACATCTTTTCTTTAAACCAAAGAATGAGATGATGACAAGCACGACTAACGTCCGAGTGTACAATCTTAAAGCCCGACAGAGGAAATTACGGGACTAAGAAAATCAACCTCGAATGAATACGAGAGTCCCTTATACTAATTGTCAACAGAATTAAGTCCCATATTTTCTTGGAAAGCTTGACAAATGAGCCACACGAATTTTATAAAAATAAACGGAGTGTAAATTTTGGGGTGCGACAGTTGCCCCTATTCAATCATCTTAGACCTGGTAAGTGAGAAAGATTGACAACTTTCGAACGTTCAAGGTGGAAGAGGATTGAATACTAGAGAACCCCGAAAATTTCCCCGACGCGGGAAACCAAAGCCACGAAAGAAAACAGATAACATATCTTGACTACGGAGCCAAGGAAAACGCTTGAAGAGAAAACTTGCTAAGCATTAACGGAATGCTCTAACACAATTACTAGGAGATTTTAACAACACTGGGGATAACCGCGTCACCGAAATGACTTTGACAACAATTTTAACGAAAATGCTAAGAGAAGAGAAACGAACTTCTCTAGCGAAAAGAAAAACAACCAAAATTAAAAAAATTTGACATGACTGAGAACTTAACAAAGAGTTCCCTGAACTAAGGACTACATGGAGACCTTAAACAGAATTGAAAAATGACACGATTGAGAACTTAACAAAGAGTTCTCTGATAACTAAGGGATACCTAGAAACCTTAAACGAAATTGAAAAATGACACGACTGAGAACTTAACAAAGAGTTCCCTGATTGACATGATTGAGAACTTAACAAAGAGTTCTCTGAATAACTAAGGAATACCTGGAAACCTTAAACAGAATTGAAATGACATGATTGGGAACTTAACAAAGAGTTCCCTGATTGACATGATTGAGAACTTAACAAAGAGTTCTCTGATTGACTAAGGAATACCTGGAAACCTTAAATGAAAAATCTGACATGATGGAGAACTTAACAAAGAGTTCTCTGAATAGATGGCTTAGAACAATATCGGGATTGTTGGTGCACGAAAGTGCGAGGAGCCATGGCATGCTGAATGTCTTTGACCGTGTAACACCCGAGTTACAAGCAGAACGAAATCAGTAGCGCACCCAAGAATATAATTCTCTGGGGATAAACAAAACAATATCCGGCACACTGGTGCGATATAGATGTTTACAAAGTCGGTAAATCTTGTTTCCGACATTTCTGCTGATGAGAGATCCTACTGAACATGTACGGACATGTTGAACAACTTCTGATTTGACAAGATCTTCAATTTGTATGCAGATAGCTTTACCGTTGATAGAAGAATCGTTCCGTGACTAAAAACTTCTAGGGTAATGAGCTTCAATTTGCTGACATTGTATGGACAATGCGTTGCAGCAAGTGGATATGTAGATCAACGTCTGAGTTGGAGAAATATCTTGAGATTTGAATAAACATCCCGCCGGGTGGATATTTATTTGTTGAGTAGTTGATAACTTACTGGGGAAATAAACGCACCAGAAGTTGGATGTAATTTTCTAAGAACGGCTCAGGGGAGTATATTGTGGAAGCCACTGCCAATAGTATTTGCTGAGAAGATTCTTGTCTGAAAGAAATATCGAAAATACCAAGAATAATGTTGTAGTAATCCTTTCTGAAGGAGACTCACTTGGGGAGTGAATTAAGCTTCGCTGGGGAAACTTCGTAAGAAAACCATGTGGAAAATTCGCTGGGGATTCCCGGTTGAATAATTTTGTTGACATTAGAGTCCACCTGAAAGATACAGATGTTTTGCTGGGGAAGAAATCTCGATTGGAGAAACCATCAGTTGTTGAGATCCATACAAGTATCTCACTTGTGCTTGTAGAGAAGAAGATAATTTGTCGTCTGAGAACTAATCCTTCAAATTTGATCCTTACGAGGATATTTACAGTTTCAGTTGAAGAACCCGCAAAACAGATAGCCGAAGCTAATGCATGGGTATGATATGCATGAGTATGGTATGCATGATATGATTTTTTTCTAATGCAAATGATGCATGATTGCCTGACTGTTGAGAGAAGGAAGATATCACTGGGGAATCCAATTGAACAATCTTGTTGTCATAAGAGTTCACTGGGGATGATCAATCGATCCTCTGGGGAAGAGATTTCATTGGGGAGTTGACATTATTGTCGATTATCTTTCACCCAAGCATTCTCCTGGACTGGGGAGAAGAACTAAGTTTCCATTTGAGAAATAGTCTTCTGTTTGCACTTGACTTAATTCTCGAAAGATCCCGAGTCCTGGCTGAGGTTTATGCATGAATATATTATGATATGACACGAGTAAGGCGACGTGATTGATGCATAATGATGATTTATGTAATGATTTATGAATGCATGTATGGATTATTAGATGTGTGCCAAATAAAATTTGACCTTGAAGGAAAAATCGTTAGACGATAACTGATTGTAAGTTAAACCACTAGACGGAAACTGGGGAAATAATTTTGACCACCAGACGAAAACTGGTGAAGTGATTCGACCACCGATCGGAAACGGTGAAACGACTGCAGGAACCGGTAAAACATTCGACCACCGACGAAACGGTGAAGTAATTTTAATCAACCAGACGGAAATTGGTGAAATGGTTAACCGCCAGACGGAAACTGGTGGAAACATTTTAATCAACCAGACGGAAACTGGTGAAATGATTTTAATCAACCAGACGGAAACTGGTGAAATGATTAACCGCCAGACGGAAACTGGTGGAAACATTTTAATCAACCAGACGGAAACTGGTGAAATGATTTTAATCAACCAGACGGAAACTGGTGAAATGATTTTAAATCAACCAGACGGAAACTGGTGAAACGTACCAAACAAAGTCAGATTTTAAATGGCACAGGATGAGATGCATGATTGACAATGCATGAAGATGCTTTGACTGTTTGACTGGTTAAGACCAAGAAAGATTCTTGAAACAAATTTCCCATCAAAAGGAAGTTGTTAGCATGATTCCCTGCCACTCAAATTGAGCGCAACAGCTGTTGACACCTGAGAGAATAATTTCAGAGCAGCCTGAAGACACAGAACAAAATTGTCCGTATACAGCAATCATTGCCCCGGCCTGTTGATTATCTGAAGAGATTTGCTTTGAGAGGATGCCTTATAGTAGTCTGATACTGGGATGGCCTGCCCCAAAATTTGTGTTCCAATGCAGGATGCCCCTGATTAGCAAATCCCTTGAGAGATATCACCGTATCTCGATGTGACTGCCCCAGATTGACTGAATCTTGAAGGATTGACTTTGTTGTGCTATAGAAATAGCATGAACCAATGTGCTCCTTGGAAGTACTTCAAAGCGTCAAGGTGACTCCTTCAGATTGACTGCATTTGGCTAATTGGCTATGCAAGCATAGGGAAGACTTGCCCCAGGACGAGCTTTAGAGAGACTCCTATGTCTCGAAGTAATTGCTTCAAGTTGACTGAAACATGGAACGACAGTTGTCCCAGGTTAATTGCTCTTTGAGAAAGACCAAATCACCTGCTGATTGCTCTTTAAGGACCTGCCCCTAGATTGGCGGAAATTCGAGGAGCTTAATTTCGATCTGATTGCCCCCAAATTAACAGAATCTTGAGAAGACAATTTGTGATATGCTCAAAGGAGTCCTTAAGCGTCTTGCCCCTTGCTACAAATAACTGCTAACTCAGCAGAATAATCGAGTTTCTCTTCTTTGAACAAAGTTAAACTCTTCACTGATGTTCATTATGAGAAACTTCTTCAATGTCAAACAAATGTTTTACATGTAGAAGAATGTTTGTTGTGACAATTATAATGCAACATTTATGCGTCTTGAAGTTTTGTATGAAAAACATTATGATTTTTTGTGAGTGAAACACTTTTTTGGAGTGCAACACTGAAAATTTTCTTTTCGAAAGATAAGACGAGCATATGATACCAACACAGGTACTTAGCACACACTGTAGGAGTCAGGTAAACGCGATCTCTTCGTTATATGCTCTTGAATTAACCCATGCTTCAATTAGGACTTTTGAGGGTTGTAACGTGGTCTGGTTCACGGGTTTTTAGAAAAAAGGATTTTTAGGCTCAAAATATTTGGTGCCCGCCCATTCTCCATGATGTCCTTCAGTCTTAAGTTCAACTATCTGATACGAGCAATCATCTCTCGAGAGGCGTTATGATGGCTGAGGAACCGATACGAGGTTTCTTGGACACGACAGTCACTCACATTTTATCTTTTGGTATTTGACCACACAACTTGTTCTTTGTTGAAAAATCTTCTTTGACAATGCATTTCAAGATTTTTTCTCTGACTTTTGCCTGACTTTTGCCTAAGCGACTTATTAATAAGTTCTGACTTAGCGGGCTCTTTGTCTTTTTCTATTCATCTTTTTCATTTCATTTTTTTTGAACAAGTCGTGGATTTATACAATCATTGATTTGTTAAAAGTGATGGTGACTGTCTGAGTCCTGAGTAGATGAAGGGTAACTGTTGTGGTGTCGTCATCTGTTGACCTTTCTGATGTGCGAGAGATACCCAACATGGTATCATTATCCTTTGATGCACACTATTGATAGATGGAGGTCGACTACTGTGGTTTTGACCTTTCTCAACCTTTTGAAGGATAACCATTGTTGTATCCTTTGATGCTTACTCTCTTGATGAGTTTTAAACGCTCGATCAGATTAACTGAACACTACCCGCCCCTGGGTTGAAAAAATGGGGTTTTTTCTGAACAGAAAAGAAACTCCTACTTCAAGGCTCGAAGGGGGTTAACGAGGGTTTATCTCCCTTATAACTCCGGTGTTTGGGGATTTGAAACAAGGCCTGTACATCATCAGCAAGGTTTTTACTCGAAAGCATACGACTAGAGACCTGGCATTTTTTAATCATCGTCATCCTCCCTCCAATCTTTGCCTAGGCGAAAGGATTGGTAACGTTGGTTTCAAAATGCTTGCAAATCAATTAAAGAGTGACAACGAATGGATTGAGTGATAACGAATGGATTACTTCAAGACAAACATACTCATTGCATTGAGATGAAAACAAACAAGTTTCTACATGCAAACAAAGTTTAAACAATTAAACAAGGTACACATGAAAATGTAGTAAAGAAAATACAAGATTGTCATTGTTGAGGAGACTTGGGCTCCGTCTTGACTTGTTGATTCAGATGACTTTCAGTAGTCTTGGCATTCACTTGAGTATGGGGTTTCCATTCACAAACAGAATCCCTCCTCGAAGAATCAAATACCTCTGGTCAATCAGTTGTTGAACTTTGGCTTTGTAAGGATTGCAATCCTCCGCTGAGTGTCCTATCGCATCAAAGATGGTATCCACATCGTGCATTATGATCATATCGTGGTGGGAATGACTTTGGTGGCTTAATGAACTTGGGAACCACCAACGAGCTTTGAACCAGATATGGCAGAAGTTGACTGTAGGTCACCGGAATTGGATCAAGATGAGCATTCCTTCTTTCCAAATTACTTCGAGGTTTGCGTGGATTCTGACGTTGACTTTGATATCCACGGCCTTGAACTTGTTTCTTTGCATGAGGAGTGCCCCATGGTTGTGGTGGACCGGAAGCATCGGTGCCGATCATCGAAACCACATACGGAGGTTGACCATAAGGTACAGGAGGTGGAGCTTGCGAAGCTTCCCAAATTGCATTAGTTTCATAATCCTCTTCTTCCATTTGAGAACCTCTGAAGAATTATTCCTCATCAACTTGGCTACTCGAGGCATCTTGGAGCTTTCCCCTTTTGAGACCGCTTTCAATGCGTTCTCCCACCATCACCAAGTCAGAGAAGCTTGAAGATGTACAACCTATCATTCTTTCTAAGTATGAATTAGGTAAGGTATTCAAAAACAAGTCAACCAACTCCCTATCAAGCATTGGTGGTTTAACACGAGCAGCCAACTCTCTCCATCTTTGAGCATACTCCTTGAACGACTCATTAATATTCAGAGAAAGATTCAGAATTGGATATGTGTTGGAGCCATGGAAAGGTTGAACTCGTATTGTTTCAGGAATGAGGAAGATAAGTCTTTCCAATTATGAATATCCTTTTTCTCCAATTGCATGTACCAATCCAGAGATGCCCCACTAAGACTGTCTTGAAAACAATGGATGAGAAACTTTTCATCATGAGCATATGCAGACATCTTGCGAACATACATCTTCAAATGAGTCTCTGGACAACTAACACCTTTGTACTTCTCGAAGTTTGGCATTTTAAACTTTGGTGGAATCACGACGTCTGACACTAAGCAAAGGTCAGCAGCACCTAGACCAACAGTATCGTTTCCATTCAATACCCTCAATTGTTCCTTCAGATCAAGACACATTCGTCTGGCTTCAACATCTTGAGGAGCACTGGTGTTGACCATTGAATTCGTTCCTTGTGGATTTCTCACGTAGTTGACACACCTAGGCTTCTTAGCAGCATGAAGATGTGAGATACAATCTTCTTGAACAGTTGATTGTCTTTGGACCGTAGGGATTGCGTTATATTGAACATTGAGAACCAATTGAGGTTGAATAGGATCATCCACATGCAGAGGAGAATCGTACATTGGATTATACATAACAGTAAATCCTGACGTGGAGTCTGTAGTAGCATCTTGGACATTGTCCTCCGAAGAAGCTAGCATGGCTTCCAACATTTGATCCACCTTGTCTTTCACACCTTCTAGGTCTTCTCTTATCACAACTTGATTATGTTCCACTTGGTCTATCAGACTTGCCATGAGTGCATGAAATCAGCTAACTGGCCAGGAACAAAAGGTGACATGAGCTTTTTGTAGTGGAGGAGAAAATGCATGCATGTTGATGAATGCAAATGCATGATTTTATTTCTATTTTTGAATGCAAATGATTTTTTTTGTGAATGCAATGCATGTAAGAATGTAATGTGATGCGATACATATTGATGTTATGCGTAAAATTATAGGTAAAGTTAAACATACAAGGGTTTAAAAGGACGGTCGGACATGGTTTCGACGTCTACCCAACAATTCCCCAAACAAGGTTGGTTCTAATGTTTTTATGCTAAATGCTTCTTGGAGTCTCAGATCCCCTTTTTAGAAATATTATCACCACGCGATCGGACTATGTGGGGATAATACTTCCAAAAGTATACTCCAAGAAACGACTCTTAAAAGGATACTCAAAATCCTTTGAGCGGTCGGCTTGTTTTGGACATCCTAAAAACTTAGAGTTATAGGCCTTTTGTCCAAGAATTATCATCCCGCACTATCGTACGATGCAATAACTCCCTTAAAAAGACCAACTCTAAGTTGTGGTCTTCACGTCGATCCAAGGAACACGGATGTCCAATGGACCTAAGCTACTCAACCACTCTAAACTTATGTTTCCTAGAAGCCTGGGTATTGGGCTTATCTATGAACCATAACCAACAAATGCCCCAATATCAAAATATATCAACAGGATATAAAGAAATAATAGGCAATGAATAGTAAACACACAAGCGAAGAATTAAATTAGGGTTGACTCGCTTTAGTCAAAAATAACTTTTAAAAAGTCTCCCTAGTGAAGTCGCCAACTGAAGCAACTCGATTTTCAAAAATCTTTTCAATTCTCGAAAACGATGAAATCGCCACCTAATTTTATTCGTTCTAAAAAGAACGGGGAAATATAGATAAAACCCCAAGCAAGCGGATAAGGCGGTCTACGTGACCAAAAAGTGGGATCGGGAGTCGGTTATGTAAGGGGAAGGTATTAGCACCCCTTACATCCATCGTACTCGATGGGACCCATTTAATTCTACGCGTTTGTGTGTTTGTTTACTAAGTTATGGATGCTAAAAGAAAACAGAATTTGTTTCTTATTATTTTGAGTTTGGCACAATTTCAGAACCGTGTGCCTACATATTCCCTCGTGCAATGGGAAAGTCAAAACTCTGTAGTTCCTCTTAAAAAAGGCTTTAATTGGTTGTATTGATTTTATCTGAAAAATCGTGCGTTTAGACGTTTCAAATGCTTTGAGCTAGGACTTGTTTTGTTTGTTTGAAAAGCTTAAGTCCTCGCTCGTATTTGAAACGACTATTGCACACTCTTTGTCGGAAAAGAGTTTAATGATCGCGTATGAGCGAGAAAAGGAGTTTTATGTGAGTTGAATTGTTTTTAGGTGGATGAAAAAGTACCGAACAATGAGGCTAGCGTCTCACGATTCAAATACTAGAAACCCAAGGAACGAATGCTCGCCCGAGTCGTCTATCACCCAAAAAGATTTTCTTATGAAAGAGTGAGGTGAAACGAGTTTCGTTGTTTAGGAGTCTTTAAGCCACAGGTCTAGCGTCCAACGACATAAAGACTAAAGTTTGTTTGGTTACAAGTTTTTTAGCAACTAGGCTATCGTCTAACGACTAAAAAACTTGTACTTTATTATGAAAAAGGTTTCGAAAATACGCTCGACGTTGGATCGAGGTTTGAAACTTTAATTGCGAAAGTATTCTGATAGGCGTGCTGAGATGAGATGGTAGCGGGTTATGATTAATCAAGTATATGGACTTAATTAACCTCGTGAGGATAGGTGCTCCTATCCCCAACCATGAGACCCTGGTGCATGGTGATTGGTATATAGAACAATTGTTGTTTTCGGGTTATGATTGATTAAAGCAACAAGGGCTTTAACCAATCTCGTGAGGATGGCCATGCCCATCCCCAACCATGAGACCCTTTAAGAAATCGGCGTATGAGCCAATCAAGATGAAATCGAATTGATTTTAATTTTCGTAGTGTGTACAATGGTGAATAATTGTGAATGAATAAGTAAAGCACAAAAATACCATACAATACAATCGGAAATTTAAATAACTATTAGAGAAGATTTTTTTTGATGAAAAATCGGCTAATAGCTTAATCGATAAGTCATCAAACAAAACTATCAGATCCAACAATTATTTATTACATCGCAACAAGAATATTATTTACGATAAAATAAATTAATTGAAATAGAACGAGATTTAGAAATAGCCAGGTTGTCGTGATTCGAACGGAGTATGAAAGGAAAACCATCTCGAACTCTTGACCGATCCAAGATACCTCCACTTGGCGATGAACCGGTGCGATACTTCCACCCTAATAATACGATTGTCCCAAAAAGGCAGTATCACACCATATGTGTACATTATGCTCATACTAACATTTTTTGTTAAAATTATTTAAGAAAACAAAAAATGAAAACAAAATAGATTTTCTTAAAAAAACAAGGTGGTGACACTTGTCACCACCAGATTTTTACATAAAAAGAAATTTTATATAAAAAAGAAAATGGGATGATTTATTTATATCATTATTATTATTTGTTTTGGAAAGAGTGGTAAAATAAAATAAATAAATAAGAAAGTAATTTCCTAGTAAGACAAAATGTTCTTCTCTCTCTCACACGCCACTGGTTTTCTCTCTTCTCTCGTCATGACGCTGTTTCTCTCTCGCTACCCACAAACCCTCATCGGTTTCCTCTTCTCCCACCGTCCTCGCCGCGATTGCCTTAACCACTCCCTCACAGCGATCGACCCATCTCTCTCTCACGGCGCGATTGCTCTGTTTTTTCTCTCACAGCGATCGACCATCACGACCCTCTCTTCTCTCTTCGATCTCGCTGCATGTTTGGTTTTGTTTTGATTCCGATTTCAGTTTTGATTTCTGATCATGTTTGGTTTTGTTTTCTGATTTTTCTGAATGTTTGATTGTGTTGGTGTTGACACAGGTCGGAAAAGAAAAGGAAGAAGGATGGCGATTTCTCGCAACCTCTTCGTCGACACAAAACTGGGTATTACCTTTCTTGAACTTTTCTTCTTTCTCGCTTCGGAACGATTTCTGAGAAAATAAATGATCTGAAGGTGTTAGGTTAGGAACATGATGAGTGCTTGCTTGTTTGCTCCGTTTGCGTTTTCTGTCTTGGATTGTTGTTTACAATTCGGTTGTGTTATATTTTCTTGTTCTGGGATTTTTTAGTGTTGTGGTTTTGAACATCAGAATGTTGCACTTTTTCTGGCTTTGTGTTTGGTGTTGGAACTTAGAACTGATACACTTTGTTCTTTCTTTTTGGTCTGATCCTGGTGTTGTCTGTGAACTGTGTTCTTTGAATGATAAGAATGGATGCACGCTTGTTTTTTTTGGTTTTGGAAGGCTTGAATTTTTTTGTTATCTTTCTGAACTTTTGAACTCCCTTTTTATATTTCTGGTGTACACATGAACAGATGCTACACTGTCTTAGCATGTCCCTGCTTTTCTGTCCCAGTTGCTTGTGTTAATTGATCTAACACCATGCTGTCAATGATGACTTTCTGAGTTTTTTGGCTTATGCCATACTGTCTGCTCTGAACTTTGGGCCTGCTCTGATTTCTTGACTTATCTTCTTTCTCAAATTGTCCCTGTTTTTGATGATTATGTTAACACTGTGGGATTGGTATGGTTGCCTTGATACATGCTTGCTGTTGGGATTTATTTTACTTCTTTTCCTTCTTCCCAACTGCCCCTGTCATGTTGATTTCTTGAATGCTGCCTGTTATGAACTGATTATATATGTTTGCTGGTCGGAATTGAATCTGTCGCTTCGATTGCTTGCTGCCCGAAATTGAATCTGTCGCTTCGAACTGTAGGAATTGTCGTTTCTTGTATGCTTGTTGCCCGTTGTATTAAACTGTCGCTGTTTGTGAACCGGGCTAGCCCGTGATTTGCGAACAAGTCAATTTCCGCCGATGATTAATCTTCAAACAATATTCTGAGGCTTTAGCAAAAAACCTGATTCCCGCCAAACGCCTAATGATGATGTTTTGACAAAAAGAACAATCCTTTGATAATTTCTCGCAATTTCTCGTTTGTTTCGTTTATGTTTTGCTTGCTAACCACATTTTCCTTTCTTGTTTCATGTGACGGAATGGGCAAGCTTGAAGAGAAGATGGCGGAGGATGAAGAAGAAGCAAGCATGAAGATCGAATGGCGATGTTTTGAAGACACGGCTAGAAAGTAGTTTTAGGATTTAGGAATTTGTAGAAACTTGTAAACAATCAACTCTTATGTAGTTGGAAATGATACAAATGTAAACCGTCTTGAATTTGAATAGATGTTGAATAGTTCTTATTACTACTTGTAACAAATCTTGAATTGCTTTTGAATTGATACTTGCAAATGTCGTATCCTTGTATAGCTCGCAACATTGAATTAATTCGAAATGAATATTCAAACTTTTCCTTTGTGCCCTTGAATCTTGTAACGTAACTGTTCTCTTGAATTTGAATGAGATTTGAACGTTGAATGAACAATATTTCTCTTGCACCTTAAATCTCTTGCCATGGTATTTGTAAGAACAAATTTCTTTTACAATAAACTTCCATAGAACAAATGGCATTATTCCATCCTCACTCTGAAATTCTAAACGAAACCAGAATGAAGTTATTCTGAAACTTGAGTTAAAAATAACCTTCTGAACTTCCTTTTCGAATTTGAGTTAGAAATGCCCACCATTCTAAACAAAACGACAAAGCCAACAGTAGCCACTTTTAAAATCCAAACCTTGCCAATGATGCCTTTGAGGAAGCGATATTTATCTCGATTCTCAATCAACCTCCCATTGGTAGATAAAGCATCAACAAAATGCGCACATATGAGAAACTTTTAATTATAAACCAACGGATGATTTTGCTCCAAACTTTTTAATCTGATGCAAGCGGAACACACGAGGACGCATCCGAGAATTACCATGTCATTCACATTCCTGAATCCGTACATCTTTTCTTTCACAGAAACCAGCAACAGAGATGATGACAAGCACAGGACGAACGTCTGAGTGTACAATCTTAAAGCCCGACAGAGGAAATTACAGTGACCAAGAAAACCAACCTCGAATGAATACGAGAGTCCCTTATACTAATTGTCAACAGAATTAAGTCCCATATTTTCTTGGAAAGCTTGACAAATGAGCCACACGAATTTTATAAAAATAAACGGAGGGTAAATTTTGGGGTGCGACAATGTCGACCCAACCAAATACAGAAGTCTTATTGGTTCATTAAGATACTTTTGTCATAAAAGTCACGACTTAGCATATAATGTAGGTATGATGAGTAGATTCGTGCAAAAACCAGAGGTATGACACCTAGCAGCGACGAAGAGGATACTGAGGTATCTCAAAGGAACTCTCGACTATAGAATTATTTATGCAGTCGATAAAGGAAAATAGTGTAAGTTGGTGGAATATAGTGACTCAAGTTGGTGTAGTGATGTTGAGGATCGAAAATCCATAATTGGCTATGTGTTTGTGTTAGGTGGTGCACTAATTGCTTGAAGTTCGAAAAAAGAACCAGTAGTGGTACTATCGTCTTGTGAAGCAGAGTAAATAACTGCTTCTCTTTGTGCATGTTGTGACACCCCAAATAATTCAATTATTAAATGATTGGAATTTTAATTATTAATTTAATTAAAAATTTAATTATTGGTATTTATGGATTATTGAATTTAATTAATTAATTAAATAAATGAGAGTGTTGGAGCTGTGAAGTTGTATTGGAGGGTGTGTGGAGTAAAAGGCTCTACTTATTCTAATTATGTTATTTTATTTAATTGGAATAATAAAAAGAATAAATAAAGGAAAGTGAGAAGAGGAATTAGAATTCCATTCTACGTACTTTTGGAGAAGAGAAGAGGAAAGAGGATAAAAGCCAATCATCAAAGTTTGAAGAATCATCGCGAGGTAAGGGGTGATTGAGTCTGATTATTATGTCTTATAGGTTTTGATGATCAATAGAACGAATTGATCCGTTAGGAATCTCGAATTAGGATCCTAGGTTGTGCCCTAACGTTATAATCCGACGTAAAACCTTGATTGGAATTGTTATGAACGATTAATTTATGTAAGATGATCCTAGGCTAATTAGAAAACTTGATTCTGTGGTCAATTGGATATAAAAACGCATTAATTAATTTTGTTCTGGTGTGTTATAAAGTTTGGTGATGAATGGAATCCATAGGAATTCGTAACAGTGAAGAATGAACTGATTTTTGATGAAAAATAACAGTATGGGTCGACACATAGCATTATGAATCGATGCAAGCAAAAAAAATTTAGAAAACCAGAAGCGTGGAAAACGTATGCATCGACTCATAGAGCCATGCATCGACTCATAGGCCAAAAATCAAACCTATGCATCGACACATACTGAACCAATTTTGAAAATGCAGAATTTTTAACTGTATGCATCGATGCATACGACTATGAATCGACGCAAACAAGTTATGTATTGACACATGAGGTTTCGTGTCGATACATACTGTACTGGGACAGAACATGATTTTCTGAAAACGGTTTCGGTCATATCTTTTCGACCGTAACTCCGATTTAGGCATAATTGGTATCGTTGGAAAGCTTAGAACGAGTACTATCTAATAAAAACATTTCCAAAACCAGTAATTGAGATCTTGAAGAATTAATATGGTTTCCGTAGTTAGAATTTGTTGTAATTCGTAATTATTCGTTGTGTATACTTGTTGTATGTTAATTCCATGTGTTGTAATTAACGTTATATGTCATGACTTGTTGTTATCATGTGTTGTTAATGGTGTTGGCTTTGTATGGCATGGTGTGGAATTATGTTGTGATCATATTCCGTGGATTGAATGTTGCATGCTTTATGATGTGCATGCATATGCATTATAGTGGAGTTAATTCCCATTGTGTGGAATTTGGCTCGTATTGCCAATAACCGTACCTGGGTGATTGTGGATGGTGAGGCTGGATTCGTGTTCGGGTGATTGTGGACGAATCGATGTTGGTGAATTGGTCACGTTTTGGTACCACATGCATTTGGGTCTACATTGCATATGTAATTATAACATGTTAGGATGATTTCCAGTGTTATACTTGCATTGATTGTTATTATGTGCATAATGAACTGTATGGCGTCGTATTTGTGGATTATTATCTGGTTATGCTAATGCGAGTGGAATAATGCATTGATTGTTTTATTGTTTTAAAGAAACGTATAATGCATTTTAATTTTGATGAAATCTCACCCTTACTTTGATGATTTCAGATTGAAGTGATTAGCTGCTCAGGATTTGGTGAGGATGGCTTATAGAGCTATACTATTTAGATTTGTCTGCGTGTCAGTGTCATGCTCTGATAAATGTAACACCAGGGAACGATTGTTTTGGAATTTTAAGGATTGTTAAACTTGTTTCTTTTAAGTTTATGCTTGGAATGATTATGATTGAGTTATTCCGAATTTTATGTTCTTTCTGCTGTGTAAAACATAATCATTGGTTTGAATTATATTTAATAAGTTCTTCAGTAAAAGCATGATTACTGGTTTGTTATTTGGTTATTTTTGAATTTTAAATTGTGACCCCCTTTCGTTATGTTAAAACTCTGATTAATTATATAATTCGCGGGGAAATTAGAAGGGGTGTTACACATGTCAAGAAACATGGATGGTGAATCTGGTTTAAGAATTAACAAGAAAGGATCATGGAGCAATTGCTATAAAGATCGACAACATGTAAGCTATCAATATGATGAAGAATCCGAAGGAACATGGTCGAAACAAGCACATCGAGGTGGAGTTCTACTATCTTTGTGAGAAGATAGCATATGGAAAGATCAACTTTAAACATTGAAAAACTGAGAATTAGATTGCATACATTATAACGAATGGTGTGTAGGTCGAAGTGTTCAAAAGACTTAGAGCTATGATGAATACAAATAACTTATGCATAATAAATTAGGCGGTGTGTTAAGATTGTAATCCTTTGTTTCAAAGAAACATATTAATCGATGAAAATAAGGTTGTGTAGAAATTAGTCTAATGTGTGTCGAGTTGTGTGTGTCGGAGTATCGAAGCATTCTACTTGACACAGGATTTCGACTTAGGTCTAAATTGCATTTTGGAATTTTATAGTTTTGGATTTTCGCTTATGGAGCATGCAATCTCATTATAAATAAGGAATAACCCCTATATGTAAACAACTCGTTGAGTATTCACATAATTTTGCAGTTGCAAAATGAATAAGATTTTCCATCATTTGTGGGCAGAGAGAAACTCTGCAGAAATCACCATCTTCTTTCATATTTTATCAAACTATAATTCTTTCTTTCAATGTTATTGTATATTGATAATAATCTCGTTCATCAAGATTGATAGAAATTATCGATAGGTTTGGTGGATTTTCGACAATAAGATATTAGTACACTTTTATTAAAGTAATCTTTTAAATGTATTGAAAATAATGCACATAGTAATAATTAAAGTATACAATTGGAAAAATAACAATCATTTATACATTGAAAAGTGAGATTGACATTTATTTTGAGACAAATTTTATTTATTAAAAAGATAGGCATTTTAAAATGGAGGGAGGAATATTCTATCATTCTCTCTTAAATCCTAAATTATCCAATTAATTTTTTTTAAAAGAGAATAATGCTTTTGTTATCAACCTGGTCTTTTTAAATGCTTGGTCTAGCCTAGAGATGACAATGGGCAGGATACCAAAGTACTCGTCCCTATACACGCAATTTGAAAAAAAATCCCCGTATCCGAGTCCAAACTCACGTGGGTACCAATATTCATGCTCGTATCTGTATCATATGGATATTTCAATACTCATACCCGTATCTGTTTATCCATGTTTGTGGAAAAGTTAAATCAATTGATTACAAAATATCATTTAATTTTAAGTTTTTTTTAACAATATTAAAAAATCATGGGATGTTATTGTTGATTTAAGAAATAAATAAACACTTTATTAAAATGTGTAATAGTTTAATAATGATATATATTTTTTTAAAATTGATAAATGTGAATTTTGATATAATAATACAAAGGATATTAAATAACTATATAATGCGGGTATGAGGCAGGGTGAGTAGTGAGGTACCAGTGTCCGCACCCATACCCATTTATTTTAATGGGTAACTGTGAGTACAACTTTTTCATCATGATATTTTTCATGATGTTAAAACTCGAGAACCTCGCATTTCAGTATATTGGACGGTATCCTTATGTCTTGTGGCACTCCCTTGCATTAGAAGTATTAGGAATCATTAATAATCATTTGAAAATTCATCCAAGTCATGAAAATTGAGTTTCAACACAATTTTTCGTTGCATGTGTCGACACATATGAATTTTAGGTCGACACATGCAACTCAATAAATAAGCATTTAACTTCTAACTTGGTTGGTTCGACACATGCATCATACATGACACATACTGAAGCATTTATGAAATTGCATAAATTCTTGTTTTATGTGTCGACACATACGAATTTTAGGTCGACATATTTACTATCGTTTTAAATCCTGGCTTGGTTTGATCGACACATAAATCCTTTCAGGTCTACACATACACCTTAAACTTAAAGTATCTATCAACACATATGATTTATAGGTCGACACATGTTGATTGTTTTGGTCTATTTTTCAAATCTTTTAATTCCGAAAACATCCTCTTTTGCCCTAAAATTCCAAGACTATAATACTTCATTCATGAATCATTTCAACTGGATGAAACCATAAAATTAGCCTGCATTTATTCTTCATCTTCAACCTCTAATGTATGTATACATACTGACATTCTATTGTAAGGATGTTTTGTTGGATGCCATCTATCCGAAGATTGAGATTGTCCGATTAGGTTCTTGAGTAGCCAAATATATTTGGTTGATACTTGCAGGGCTTCTTAGGACAAACCACAAGTTTTTCCTCCAATATCATTGATTAATTTAGGGGTTTTCGTGCAAGACGATCAAGGTTTATTGCGGCCAAGTGAAGAATTTTGGAGATAAAGAATGCAAAGGATCATTTGGAGATAAAGAACGCAAATGAAGTAGCGAGAGAATGACTGATAAAATTGGAGTCTTGTGTAAGAATAGGTAAAATTGACGGTGCATGAAAGCTTTGGAGATAAAGTACGCAAAGGAGTAGCAAGACCCAAATAATCAATTTTCAACTATTGTGTTATTGGTTTTACTCAAGATCAAAAGGAGAGAATAGGTTGAATCAACAACAAGCTTAGGATTTGTGGAGTTGCTCTTGAACATTTCTCTTATATCAACATTTTACTTAGTAATAATTATCCTAATTCCATTGGAATTAGGCGCATACGTACCCACACACGAGAATGACAGTGGGGAATTGTGAAGACAAATACTCATGTCTATTTTCATATCACTTTTACTTGCTTTATTTTCATCAATCAATTTATCTAATAACATTGAGTTATCAATTGATTTGTAAGAAAATTTTCAAACTGTTTTGATTTGATTCTAGTGTTGATATCGCTTATAATCCCTTTTGATTATAAAAGCTTTTTTGTATCAACACAACTTAAGGAAAAATTCTGAAAAATTCTAAAAAATTCAATTACATGTTAAGTGTTCAACAAATTGTTTTGAATTGTTCTTGTGACTAATTACCATTGGAAATAGATTTACAAGTAAGTTGAAGTAAACGTTAAATAAGCTGAAATTTGATTCTAGGTTATTAATTCACTTTATCATCTTCAATCCATATTATGTTTGTTATTAATTTACATATCTGAGCTTCCAATAACTGTTCGTACAAGACGACTTATTGCAAAATCTCTTCCGCTCAAATACTTTGATAAAACCAAAAATTTATAAATTTTTAAGTTGGGTATCTATTCACCCCCCTCTAGATACGTTGTCATCATGTAACGAAGTGGGACTTGTGCCAAAAGTTCATAAGTTCTGTTGGCTTAGTTTGTTATGAACATCCCGAGTTTGAATTTTAATCAGAAGATCCTCGTTCGAGGCAATTTCCCTGAGTGGCGCAATAAAATTTTTGCATGTGTCAGATGCCTGAAAAGTGCGCTGAAACTTCAAAAATTCATATCTCATCAACCGTTCATCCGATTGAGTCAAAATTTTGGCTTACGCAAGTAATTTTTTGTTCAGAATATTTTTCGTGAAGAGTCCGAGTTCAAATTTCGCATGGATCTCGATGTTTTGGGTTGTTGACGAAAATTATTCGGATAATCGCAATTTGGGGATAATCTTGGATCCAAGGCACTCGAAAGCCCAAAATTAGCACCTATAAATAAAATTTGTCTCTCACAAATCAAGTGAGAAGAATCATTTGTTAAATTTCACACAAAAACTCACTTTTTCTCTCTCTTTTTTCTCTCAACACTCAAGAACAAAGAACAAGTGAAGAAAAGTTGGAAGCTCTTCCTCTCTCCACAAACCACCGCAGAACCACGACAAACCTTGTCGGAACCACCGCCCAACCACCTATCTCCTTCCAAGTTCACCGACCAGCAGCCACCGTCGCGCCTCTCCCTCCTCCGGCCGTGTGTGATCCATCTTCGTCCTCGTCCATATCTGCCGCTCTCTTCTCCTTTACGGCGAATTTTTCGGCGCTACTCCTCTCTTTTCTCATCTTCAATCAAGACATTCCAAGCCTCTCTTCTTTGATTCTTCATCAATTCTCCAATTTCAAGCTTCAACAAGTAAGTGATTCTTCATATAATCACTTATTTTAAGTTATTTTTCAAAAGTGATTATTCTTGAAATTGACTTGTGGAATTGCTTGCATATGTACATGTGATCTCATATCTTGATTGATTGCTTGGAATTTTTTTGAATAAGGCTTGATTTGTGAACGCTATTGTGTCGAGATGTAGCATTTTTGCATATACACTTACTTGAAGCCATTTCTTTGTACATAAGGCATCTTGTGATAGCATTTGCATTGTAATTTGCATGTTCATGCATTGGATTAAATTTCTGTTGAATAATTGAATCAAATTCATATGTTTAGGCTTGATTTTATGAACTCGAAATTGTGTCGAAGCCTAGTTTTATGCACATTTTCATGTGTTGATTGATGCATTCTTGAGCAACTAAATTGATGCATTATAACATGTTGAATTCTTGATTCTTGATTGACTTTAATTTACACATTGCATTATGTCTAGGTGTGGTATAGGTTGATTATATCATTGCTTGAATTTATGTACATGTTCATGTAGCATTTCATCCATGAAAAAAGCATTAATATATGAATAAAAGTGCATTTTCATGCATTGTTTCAATTCTAACTTTTCAGATTTTTGCATATCATTTGTATACTCATTTGTTTAGAATTATTTGCATCATGTATGGATTTAATATCCAATTCTTTCTCATTTCAAAATGCAAAACAAATGAGAATTGGAAATTAAATTGACACATGAATTTCACTTTCCATTAGCATTTTCATGCATTTTTGTTCATCAAAACTCATTTTTTCTCAAAGGTCCAAGGTAGCAATACTTGTTCCCAACGTTTTGGCATGTTTTAAAACCAATTTTGATGGTTTCAAAATCGAATTTCAAGTGCAACATGCCTAAAACATAGTTTCTTCCCCGTTCCTTTAAGGTCCGAAAAACATCGCTTCCACTCAGAATTAATTAAAACCGCTCATATTTTTGAATTAGTTGACGCGTTTGCAAGCAACCATGCGATTTTTAATCAATTCTGACAAGTTGAATTTTTCACTCCGATTTCGAATAAGTTCATCATTTGAGAGTGTTCTTGGACTTTTTAGAAATATTAAGATGTTCTATAAATGCTCCTTTTAGTTTCATCTTCATTGAAGCTTCCATGTTCATGTACACTTCTTTGGAAAAAAGATGACTTTTTGTTGACTTTTAGAAGGACCTATAGTGTCTTGGCTCATATCTCTCAAATGAAGCATTTTTGGACAAAGCTTCTGAGACACGAAGTTGTAGAAAATTTAATTCCATTCAAAATGAGCTTTGACAGAAAAATTTCTGATGAAATATGTGAAAGTTATGTCTGGTCAAAGTTCTGTTGACTTTTTTTATTAAAAAACCCTAATTTAAAAACTTTGACTTTTGACCATTCCTTGAATTTTCTTGATGAATCATGATCAATCCTTGATCAAACGATGAATGTGACTTCAAAATCTTGATGTTGACAAAAAATTATGAAGTTTGACTCTATGTTGACCATAGTTGACTTTTTGTCTAATACAACTGATTTTCAACCATCTGAGCAATTGACTGAGCAAACTTGAGCTTTGAGGCTTGAAACTTGACATGGTGATACCTTAAGACATATTAGGAGGCATGATGCTCCCTTGAGGCAATAGAACCATTTTTGACTTGAGAGAATCAAAACCCTAGTTGTGGGTTGATTGCTTAGGACATGGTTCATTTGGTTAACCCTCGAGGAGCTCTTGAGTATGGAGAAGTGTATTGACTTGAAAAATAGGATGACAAATTTTGGGGTATAACAATGCCAGTATAAGTTTAACGTTTAACCGAAAATACAACTTCGATTTGGGAATCGTAGTTGTATTTTTGGTTCCTATCAACGTGGTAGTGTGTGTTTGATATATTATATAATTCACTAGGGAACCGGTGTTGTACATCTGGTTTGTTTTTTTTTATAAAAAAAAAGGTACGTCTTAAAGATACATCTCTGGATCTTGGGGGAATTTATGAATTTTGTGATGGTGCATAAGAAGTACTTAGAGTGCATTAAGAAATTCTCGATAAAAAACCCTAGGAATTATATATGACCAGTTGTTGCCTCCTTTTGCTTCTTTCATGCTAAATACTTCATTTGTTTATTGACTCTTTACGGTTTCATGCATCACAACCTTCACTTGCTATCTCTCTGCTCTTCACTATTTTCTTCCAAATCTTTTATTTCTACACCTCAAACTCTCTCTGGCGTCCATCTTTATTCTCACGGAAAAACATATCTCAATTCCTCTCTTCATTGATTCTCTCATCTCTTTTATTACTCAACAACAACAACAAAACTTTGTTCTCTTCTTTTTTGTTTCACAAACCACAAAAATTCAAACAGAACAAGACAAATATAAATCTATATAGCTTTGCCTCATAATTTCAACAAGAACAAAACTCAAATTTTCTTTCTACTGTAAAACAACATATACAACCACATAATAGAAACATTCAAACAATCTTACAAGATTTAAGCATAATAGCAACATATTAACAATGATTACATGCTCAGAGTCATATAACAACAATCAATAATAAATTGGATGTAAAGAGATCAGAAGCAAGGAAACAGGTTACCTATGACGATGAGGCTTTCACTGGGAATGGTTGAGGTAAATTATTTGAATATCTTATCCTTACTCGATTAGAAACCTCCTGTGTTGCTTTTGATTTTTGAAATTCTAGTGTCAGTGTCTCGTTGGTGTTAAATTCGTTTCAACATATTGTTGTGTATTTTTGAGAAGTTTTTTTGTGGATCAATTTTTGTATTGATGTGTTGAGTTGGTATCGATGGTTATGGATGAAGTTACAAATTAATTTGGAGTAAGGATCCTCTCAACTTCTAAAAAGAAATGGAGGTGTCCATTATTATAGTTTTTATATTATTATATTTTTTGAATAAATAAAAGATATATTTACACACGTTTTAAAAAATATATATTATTCTTACATCATTTCTTATACATATACCGTATTTTAAATAAAATATTATTAAATTAATATTTTTTAGAAAAATATAAAAAATTAATTATTATTATTATTATTTTTAGATGGAGGGAGTAAAAAACAAAATTATTTGATTAATTAATTTTGAAAAATCTATTAATCAAGTAGTAAAAAGTAAAAACCGGATCGAATCGATCCAGTTCGACTGATAGGACCGGGAATCGGGCTTGTGTCATTCCGCGGAACCGGAATATGAAGTAGATAACCGGATAAAAACAGGAAGAAACCGGAGCTTTGAACGGTTCCTCAAGTTGGACAGCGGTTGTCATTTTTCAAAGTAAAAACAGAATGTCCAGATTAATTGATACGAGGAGACACGATTTGGAAGGTCTTGAAAATATTGTGTTCTTGTTGAGTCTATGAAACTGCAAAGATGTTAGCAAGGTTAAGATGTTGAAAGAGAAGAAGATGAAGTAGTATAAAGAGAAGAAGATGGCTCAACGGTGAAATAGCGAACTTGCAATATCAGATTGGAATAAAAAGAGATCCGGCGCCGTAGAGATTATGTGCTTAATACAAGTGATATTAGGCTTTTTGTTTTAAAATGAGTAGTGGGCCTAACATAAGAATATGACCGTTATCTTTCTTTCTCCATTAATATTTGGTTAAACTTTTTATATTTGGTTACTTTTTTATGTAGTTTATAGCAATTTTTTTATTCGATTTACTATAAAGCTTTAAAACATTTTATATAGTGGCGGAGCCAAGAATCTGGTTCAATGAAAACTATTTTGAATTATTAAAACTGTATAATAATAATAATATAGACTAAAACCAAAATCCCTAAATAAATATGAAGGAAAATCTGTAGAAAACTTTTAGTTAAAATCTTTTTGATTTTTGGTCTTTAAAATTAAAATTCGTAGAAAAATTCAAAGAAAAATCCGTAAGATACCATTTTTCTTCAAATTTTAATTTTATGGACTAAAATAAAAAATATTTTAACATTCGGAAATCATTTTCATAAAAAATAAATTACAAGACGAAAATAAAAAACATGCTAATTTACCGGAATCAAGAGACTATTTAAATTAAATAATAATAATAATAATAATAATAATAATAATAATAATAATAATAATAATAGTAATAATAAATATGTTGAGATAAGAATTCAATTTTTATTTAAATTAAATTTTAAATATAATTAGAAAGTTCATGCTTTAAAATATTTAATTATATATTATTTATTTATCATATCAATTGGAATAAAAAAATTTAACGTACAATTTGGTGGGATTTGAAAAAATAGTTGTATTTCATTATAAATCAGATTGATTCTTAGAAGAGTCTTTTTTGTAAAATTATTTTGAATAGTTTTAATGTTAACTATCTTACATACTACTAACCAAAATGCACACATATCAAAGATTTAATTAATATAAACAAAACTAAAAATGTGTGGTGTGTATTAGAGAGTGTTTCATTTGTTATTAACAAATTTATAAAAGAGAAAAATGTATCACATAATATATTAATGTGTTTGAGACAATAAATAAAATTTATCGGTGCAAAGAGAAAATTTGAGGGGTGCAAAGTTCATAAAATATTAAAAAATAGTGAAACATATTAAATTGAGGGGTGCACTTGCACATCTATATATATATATATCCGGTTTCAATTATCTGGCTATTAATCAATTTCGCAACTTTATTAACCAATTTCATAATTATTAAAAATTTAGACACTCTATTAACCAACTTCGCAACTTCATTAACCAATTTTTTACATATAACAAATTTTATTTTAGATCATGCTATAAAATTTTGAAACATTGAATACACGCATTCTAAAATAATATTTCGTGTCATTAGGACACATGTTAGTTTTTCCATTTTATTTTACTTCTAAAAATTATGTTTAATATCTAAATATTTATTAACTAACTTCATAAGTATATTAACTAATATTTTATATTTTATTAATCAATTTTATTTTATCATTAAAAATCAATATTCATACACTATTCATGAATATTATTTACCGATACTATTAATATACTGTTCACATACTACTCATATTATTATTTATAAAATATATTATTTTTTTAAAAAAAAATACTATTCTACATATAAATATGATGAATGATATTTAGTATAAATATCTGAGTGTTGAGTGTTTACGGTAAGTATTTGAGTCTAAAATATGAGGTAGAAATAACAAACTTATTTCAAAAGATAGTGACGTTAAATACACATTTATACATCAAAATGGACATGATTTATTAATCCAACTTAAATACTCTAAAGATAGAGTGACGTTACCGCGGAAAGATCGTCTAATTACACGGTTAATCTTTCTCATTTTGTATGATTTATAAAGTTGATTTTTTATTTTAAATTTAAAAAGTTTTATTCTTCTCGTAATGTTTTTATTTTTAAATAACAATTTTTTTATTAAAAAACATGAAAGAAATACAAAAATTGTTTGAATCTAAAATAAATAATAATAATTTAATAAATCAGGAAACTTGAAAGAAAATTTATCCCAAATCAAAATGTTAGGTAAAGGGAATGCATTTAAGGCAAATCCACCGTCACAAAGCAACAAAAAAAACAAAGAACCATATCTTCACATCACAAAACAAAATCATCCTTACTACCCCTTTATACCTTTTTACAGGCAGAAGGTGGAGTTACAGAAAGTACCAAAACAACTATCAAGTATAAAAGATCAAATTCACCTTCTAAAGCACACACACATACGATGGAATAGAAAACCTAAAAACTCGGATAAAGACAATCTTGAAAATTAAGAAACAAAAAAAGTATCCAGATTCTAGATCTCGTTTTCATCCAGTGCGATGAGGTTACTTTACCCAGTGTAGATGTGAACGCCAATGGCGATGAGTAGAATAGTGATGAGTCCAAAGTAAATGATGGCGTGAACAAGAATTGAAGCACCGCTTGTTTGCATGTTTCCGAACTCGATTATTTTTCCTCTTCCTGGTATTTGAAACAGCAGACCTGGACACAGAATCACGAACAGCGCCACCGCTATTAGTACCGGACCCCAATCAGCCATTTGAAGATGGAAAAAGGAGGGTTTGTGTGAGAAGGTGTGTGGGTGTGAGGTGGAGAAAGGTATGGAATTGTTTAAGAGGAGAGGGTAGAAAAGAGACGTTTACGTTTGTTTTGAGGGTTTAGGGAAACACAAACATAAATGATTATCTGAGTGACACGTGTTAACTTCATTTTTGTGCGTGTGATTTCGACGGCTCAGATGCCACTCCTTGATACGCTGATACGGATTCGGTAAAAGACAAGATACTTTTTAGAAAAAAATTGTAACTTTTCTTTTTTGGTATATAATTTTGAGTTTTATTAGATACTACTAATATCGCAATATAGGTTTGCAGTGTCATCGCAAGGTTGCTGAGCTTGGCACATCTTGTAACTTCTTAACCTCTAATCTTTTTTCTTCTTAATGTTAGGCAAAATTCATGAATGAAAAATGTGAAAATGATGAAAAAAAGGAGGAAAATAACATGAGAGAATATATTATTAGAAAGAGATAGAGAAAAAGTTATAATACAGTTCCTTTAAAAAATATACTCTTTTCGTCTCATATTATTTGTTATAATTGTATATTTCAAATCGATTAAGAAATAATAATAAATAAAATAGAGAATAATAAATTTATTAAATTATCCTGATTAATTTTTGATGTATTCAAATTAGCATTAATATTAAATGAGAAAACAATAAATTAAGAGTATTTATTAGATGGTACAATTGAAAGATTAAATATAAAAATGCATTGGTAATTTAAAGTGATAATTTTTTTTTAAAATATGATAATTATTTTGAGACAAACTAACTATATTGATTCATATAATTTATAGCATCACTATCATAGAAATTATAAGATATTACACTTAAAAAAATATCATTTGTAATATATTCACAGCTTATAATTAAAGAGAAATGAATAAAATTAAGAATTTTATATTATTATAAAAAAATAATTAATGTAAATCAGATATTTTTAAAAAATATTTTTGCACATTTATTTTTAATCTATCTGAATATTTCAACTTAAACCAACCCATTATTTTTCTGTTGGTTTGGTTTGGATTTTATCAAAAAAGTGTGCAAATTCAATCCATATATTTTTGATCGGGCATTACTAGAAAATGAACTAAGTCAACCAGTGAACACCCCTATCAATATCAATATTTGAAAAAGCTCCAAGCTTGTCTATATTTTTGTTATTGATGTCTTACATGTCTCAATAAAAATATACGAGAGATAAGTTTAGACAACCAAGTGTGTGTTACCTACACAGTCATATCCGTTGTGCATTGTTTGGAATTAAGGCAGAGATGCGACACTCTCAAATTCTTAAAGAATTTCAAATGATTCCACTAAATCAAGTGTGGATTAAGATATCATTGCAACTTTCATCAACATTAATGATAGTGAACTAGCAATAAAAAGAGTTTCATTTGATGAGATGTTCTTTCATGTACCTGTGTTGAGGGTTGTTAAAGAAAGTGCCAAAGGAGTCTATCATGGAGCGAGCAATAAGAGAAAAGGGTGAAACAAGACAATGGGATCATGAGAGATGTGGGTAAAGTTTTTTTTCTTCTAATCCCACTACATCCTCTCGGAAATATGAGAATTATGATTGTTAGAACTTTAATCCATACATTAGTTTACCCAAAGTTTTTTTTTTTGTTGAAAAATTGTAATCTATAACACAATCAAGGATGAACTCATCATCCAAACTGTATTTGAAGCATGAAGTTGACACTGTCATACTCATGTTATCACTATAAAGTTGACATGATTAGAATAGGGTTGTGACAAACCAGTCAAAGGGATATCAATCCTCTTCATCCTGGTCATCTCCACCCTCTATGGCCTCCTCGTCATCACTAGCAAACTCTCTGTCCACAATTATCTTCATCACACTCATCTTATTCGAAGGGATATCAATCCCTAGACAGAGAAATTGGACTTGTTTTATAGCCTAGTGAAAACCATTATGATAAATATTAATGCCCCCATTGATGATGATGTTGTATTCTCTCGTCCATCCCCGACAATAGTCTTATTCCTCTTTCACAGATTTATGAGCGGTGAACAGCTATGACGGAGACTTTGTATGAGAGGTTTTCGCTTCCTCTAGAGCTTTATTACTTTTTGATAGAATCCGTTGCAGGTCAGTGAGTTTAGTTGTTATAGGTGAATGAGTGACATGAATGTCCACCCCATACTTTTGAAGATCATGCCATTTAGCAGCTTCGGGCTTCTAGAAACCAACCTTCTCTTTAGATTGAGTCACATTGTTTTGAGCTTTGATACCTTCTCCTAAAGAGTAATGTGTTCATAAGTAGTTGTTTCATAATTGATCTTCAACTGGTCCCTTTCTTTTAGAAGGTCCCCGGGAACGAGCTCATCACCTCGCCCAACAACAACTGTAAATTCAACAAAGAGGCGTATAAATTATACATCGTCTCATATACAAATTCCATTCTTCAAGTATCGGAAGGACTTAGTATGTTGAACAAGTAACCTCGAGCACGAGAGGGGGTGAATTGTGGTAGTTAAAAATGTGATTAATTTTAACATTTCTTGATTAAGATCAAATTATTAAGTTTATAAGTGAGTAAGCATTGCAGAAGTAAAGCACATGAAAGTAAATTGTTGAAAATAAAAAGGATAAGGATAGAAAGATTGCACCATAGAGTTATTCATGATTGACCGAACGTTGGCCTTTTCTTGTCCCCAAGAGGTCTTCTTGAGATTTTTTATTATAGGCTTTTGAGCTTTAAAAGATTATACACACGAACCTTAATACAATTTGATCTTGATATTTTTGAACAGGATTATCCCCAAGCTAAGGACGACTTTTACCCCCAACTTATTCTATCAAGACAATTACAGATTTATGGCTGATATCTTCAACCAAAAATAAAACTTTTTTCGACAAAGCTTAATAAATCAATAACACAATTCTTCACCAAGCTCTTTCTATTTTTCCAGTTATATAACAAATTGACTTATTCTTTCCCCCTTCCTTGTGCCAACTTGCAACCCTTGATTGTTGTTGTTGGTTGCTCTGCACATGGTGGAAGGATGAGATCGACGATCTGAAGAGTTTTGTGTTCCATGCAAGTGTTACCCGAGCCTCATGGTCGACGTCAAATGTTCATGCAAGAATCCTAATTGATAACTCTAACAATATTGGTCGATAATAGTCGCAATGGGTGGTTTTCTATGTAAGAGTTGAAACAATCCTTTTTGGTTTGGTCTGTACCTCTTTTATACCCTTTTCCTCCAGCCTGATCCAAAACAAAGACTTTGAATGTCATTAATCATTATAATGAAAATTTATGATTATTTATTCGATAATTATAATTCGAAAGACATGTTTGAACATATCGATAATTTCTCCTAAATGTTTGTCCATGGATATCTCGCCTTAGGCTGCCTATGTAAAATATATCACTCGATCTGACTTATTTTTTGAATTGTATACAACCCCACAAACATAAAATTTAGAGGAGTAAGATATCAAGGAGAGAAGTCGTGTGAATAGTCCGACCATGTTACTTGATCAAACTCCATCACAATTTCTTGGATGTACAATAAATATAATATAAATTGTACAAAGATATAATTCTCCATAAAGTGTTTCATTTACATTTTAGAGTGACACATGTCTTATGGATTGCATTTGCTTTGGAATTTGGGGTTAAAAAACATAATCATTGTAGTGAGTAAAAGTTAAATGAATGTTGAATATTGTTCGTGCATAAAATCTACTGCCAGGTCTAGGAGCGATAGAAAGAGACCGAGATGGGCCTACTAGCTGTTAACCAAGCAATACCTCGGTGGAACCCCTGATCAGAGCCGGGTATTATAGCCGGACGCGCTAGGCATATGCCCGCAGCCTAGCTATGTTGGTCGGGTAGTGTCGTGACGGGTTGGTCGCAATTACGTAATCCATTGAAGAACGGTTACAAACGTTATAATACTTATGTGACGACTACTAACGTTACAAGTCACTAAAAGGCAGTTACGAGCGTTACAAGTATTAATGGACGATTACACCATCATGGTCATTAATCATGGCTACGCTATATATAGAGGCCTAATGGCTAAGGAGAAGAGGACCTCAACCAAGAACTCTCTCTAATCCTCTCATTACATCTCTCTCTGCTACACGCACGGGAGAGACACCTCTTATCCAAGGACTCCCGACTGCGGAGTAAGCTAGACTCATAGCTTGGAGGCCAAATAACTTCACTTGAGCTTCCGAATCCCTTAATATCCTAAATATAATTTTTTAGCAAGAACAAATATATAGAAAAAATGATATGTAGTATAAAAAATAAAAATAAGGAAGTTGAATATGTAAACCATTTACTTTGTAATTTTTGAATTATAAAAATAAATATTGATTTTGTGTATGGAAGGAACCAAGCCATAAACAATTGAAAAGAAAAATAAACAAACAAATAGAGTAGAAATAAAAATAAGCAAAGGAGAAAAACAAGTGCTGACGTGCAACACTGTGATTGGAGCCATTGTAATCGGCTTCAAGTTCTCCTCTCCCATCACCCGCCTTTTTTTTCCAACCATCCCCGCAAAAATGCATTCTCTCTTCTCTATCTCTCCTTCTCCCCCTCGCCGGCTGGTCACCGGTTTTCTCCCTTCTCCGATCATTTCCCGACCACTTCAATCTCATTCCTCCATCTTCAAATTTCCACAATCCCTCCCTCGGCAAGCTTCTTATCCTTTTTCCTTTTCCGAAATCGTTTCAATTTTCATTACTCTAACATTTGATTTGAATTGTTCAGAAAATGTCCAGTCACGGTGGTTCCTCCCGAAAGAGTGGTTCGTTCTCCACCAGCCCTTCGCGGAGGAAGAAGTCATCTGAATTTTCACCTCCGGAAAATACCACTTTTCGTAAACCGTTTCCGTCTATGCGCTCCACCACCGCGTACGTTTTTTTTTTCTTTCTCAATCAACGCTTTTGTTGCTGAAATTTTCAATAGTTTATTTATGCATTGTTAGTTCTTTTCTTCTTGGAATTGAATCAGGGGTGAGAGAACTGTGAAATCGTTGCGGCTTTCAAAGGCATTGACAGTGCCTGATTCAACAACTATCTATGAAGCTTGTCGTCGAATGGCTGCTCGCAGAGTGGATGCTCTGTTATTAACTGATTCTAATGCTTTGCTTTGTGGAATCCTCACTGACAAGGTATGACTTGAACAAGGCCTTCCCGAGATTTTGAGTGCCCCCTCGAAATTATGAATTTAGTTCATTCTTTTGCCAGATTTATAAGTCATATGTATCAAATAAATAGTCAACTTCATATGTATATATAATATAAAAAAATTTTGGTGCCCCTAAAAAACTGATGTCCTGTGCCACCGTTCATCTCGAACACCCTCTGGACCCCAGACTTGAACTTTCTGTTAATACCTGTTTACAAGGATTAGAATTGGATTTCTGGATTTTAGCATGCATAATTTACTATCCTATTTTTTTGTGGTTAAAGGATATAATGACGAGAGTAATTGCCTCTGAAATTAATCTTGAAGACACACCTTGTTCTAAGGTCATGACAAGGAATCCGGTATTTGTCCTTACCGATACTCTTGCTGTGGAAGCGCTCCAAAAAATGGTGCAAGGTTGGTTGTAAATGTTTGCAAGGCATATTACTTCATGATATATGCTTATTTTTACCTGTTTTTGTGTCATGCCTTCTGAATACAAGGTTGATTTATGTTTTGTAGGGAGATTCAGACATTTACCTGTGGTGGAGAATGGAGAAGTGGTTGCTATCCTTGATATAGCAAAGTGTTTATATGATGCCATTGCCCGTGTGGAAAGGGCAGCTGAGAAAGGAAAGGCAATTGCAGCGGCTGTTGAAGGTATCGAAAAACACTGGGGAGCTTCTGCCTCTGGTTTGTGGAGTCATTTCTTTTTGCATTTTTTACTCTCTTATTTCTAATTAGGACAACATTGAAGGACAGTGTTTTAAGTTAGGCTCTGATAATTTCCTCTGTTGGCCAAAAACAATTTCATGCTAATTTGATTTTGTGCAGGCTCCAATTCATCATTCTTTGAGACTCTTCGGGAGCAGATATTTAAGCCATCATTGTCTACAATCATTCCTGAGAATTCAAAGTAGGTAATACCTTTTTTTTAGTTGAAGAAAAATCACGCATGTTTTATTTTGTTTATGGGTTTGGAGTTATCATCCAAAGCTAATTCAGAAGATGGCACTTTCCAGCGTTGTTACAGTATCATCAAGAGACTCAGTTTTGACGACAACAAAAAAGATGCTTGAACTTCGTGCAAGTGCTGCTGTTGTGGTAGTTGATAACAAACCTTGTGGTATCCTTACGTAAGTGTGTTGCTATGAACATCGCCACCCATTTACTTTATCTTGGAACAAACAGAATTCAGTTTTTTAATGTCATAAGTATTGCTGAATAATTTTGATGAATTATGTTGAACATACACACTCAGTTCAAAGGATATCTTGATGCGGGTAATAGCACAAAATCTTTCCCCATCATCAACTCTTGTTGAGACGGTAAATCTAAAACTAGTTTTGTTTGGGATCTCATTTTTCCTGCATTTCTTCTCCTTTTTATCTGATGTAGTATACTCAACACAATCTACAGGTCATGACTGCAAATCCAGAATGTGCAATAATCGACACGCCAATTGTTGATGCACTTCACATAATGCATAACGGAAAGTTCTTGCATCTTCCTGTGGTTGATAGAGGTAATATATTATCATGAGATGGGGAACAGGTTCCTTGCATGGATATTCTTCTGATTTTGGTTTTTGAAAACAGATGGCTTTGTTGTTGCTACGGTTGATGTGATTAACATCACTCATGCTGCTGTGACTACAGCTAGTCAGGTATGTGGATTTGTTGATTTGTTCATTAATAGACCAGTGGGTAATGCTAAGGAGAATGAGGGAACAAGGATAATATATTAATGTATGAACTGAGGCAAGCCTCTACTGTAGGAAACTAACTACAGATGTGGATGGAGAATTAGCTCCTTGCAAAAATGATAAAACTGTAAACTAAACCCTCACTGTGAGAATTCCCCCGCTGAGGTGAGAAAAGCTCTCACTCCTCAACAGTCAACACCCTTTTTCCACTCCAAAACTATCAGCTAGTTACAACTTCATTCCTTCCTTTCCTCCTGATCTTACTATCAGCTCTCCAAATACTCCTTTACCTCTTCAATCTTTACCCTTTATTTGATAGACATTACTGGCCTATCATTCATGCCTTGCTTATAGAAAATTGTTGTCAAAATAATTACTAACTTATCACATCCTTAATTGGTGATTATGATGTTCTTAGCAGTTTTCAAGTTATACTTTCTATGAACTAACTGATAAATATTAATATCTGGTGTATGCAAGTTAAGGGTGTGTGGCTGAGCAGTCAGCATTTTGGTGTTAAACCTGGCAAAGTATCACCACCTTTTATATCTATCCATCTGCTTGAGCATATTGGGAATATTAGAATCGGAAAGCTTGATTATTCCCTAACAACAAAACAATAATAGATGTTAGCTAATTTTCGTTTATCTAATTTAAAATCTAGAATTCTGAGTTAAAAAGAGTTGGTATATGAGGCAAAAATTTTAAGGCTTAGTTATTGGTCAATGTTGTGAATTTAACCTCAATAAGTTTTTGCCTGCATTTAATCTCTAAATTACTACAATCAAGTTCTTGTCAATAAAAAGCTTTTGAATCCTTATTTTCTACTTAAATAACTGGAAGTTCATGAAAAACAGTTTAAAATGTTTAGAAGTTGAAAGTTGATGGAAATTTAATGAGAATTGAAAGATCTTTTAAGAAGGGATGTTTGAGTTTCAAAAGGTAGAAATTTTGGAATTTCTTTTAGCCTTCTGCTTGCGATGTGCAATTACTTAAGAAAAGAAGAAAATATTCAACTGTTTCTCTCAAATGGTTTCGGAGCATTGCTGATGTTAATGTTGAAAATTTGAATAGAATGAGATAATGATACCAAAACCACGTTTGTTAATTTGTTTCAGCTTCCCGTCATTTTTCTGGGAAGAATTTGCAATGACAGTATCAATTTTCTCCATTAATTAGGTTGGGAATACTGCTAATGTGAACAATGAGGCTGCCAACAGCATGATACAAAAGTTTTGGGATTCGGCCATGGCCTTAACTCTAAATGATGAAGAAGAAGATTCACTAAGGTTAGACATGTGGCTGATGTTTCTAGGAGAAATTATTTCTAATATTTTTAATGCACTTACACATTATTAGTGACATTGTCAGCGACACTTCCTTTAAAATGATTTCTGAGGGAGGAGAAATGGGGAGGACCATTCCTTATAATGTGTCAAGCACGCAAACCACATTTTCCTTCAAACTACAAGATAAGAAGGGTAGATTGCATAGATTCACATGTGGTATGTCAACCGCTATATCTTTACCTTAATATCACATTAAATTTCTTCTATAATGTAAGAGTTAAAGAAATTACGGATCTTGTGAAATCTGTACTTATTTTAGTTAATCGTGTCAAGTAAAATATTATCAGTTGAGTGGTTTGTGTGTTTACATGCAACTTCAGATACACGGAGCTTGACAGAGGTAATAACTTCCATCATTCAGAGAGTTGGCGATGATATTGACACCAAAAGCCTGCCCCGAATTTTGGTATAATTCAAGATTTTGTATTTATATTGTCATGGTTTTGTCAATATGCTTCCTCCCTTTTCTAATTCAAACTGGTCAATTTGTTTCTAGTATGAAGATGAAGATCACGATCATGTTGTATTGGCTTCAGATAGTGATCTTGCAGCAGCCGTAGACCATGCAAAGACCGCTGGTTTGAAGGTATTGTCGATCTGTTGCTGGTCTAGTGTTAAATAGAATTTATTTTGTGGGGACTACTGATTTGTTTTGAAGAAAATATGGATTAATTGAAAGTTTTGATACAAGCTTTGATACCTCTAATTGAAAGTTTTCTGTTGATTAATTGGCAATTGGACCTATGATCCACATCCATTTTAGTATTTGTACATATCACTCCAGTTCTCAGGAGCTTGAATTGGTGAATTTTGTAGGGATTGAGATTGCACTTGGACTACTCAGGAGCACGTGGTTATGAGGCAGAATCAAGTTTAAATTCGGAATATGCTAATTCAGAAGCATTGGCCTCGGCCTTTCATACTGTTGCAGCTGGAGCTGCCGTCATTGCTGCCTTAGGCCTATTAGCATTCTTCCGGCGAAGGCGTTGAGAGAAAGAGAGAAGTTTTTTATTTTGTTGGGGTTAGAGATCAATGCTGAAGTAAGTTAGAAGTTTGGAAGGGCACACTTTTTACACTTGCCAATCTGTAAGTTCTAACGTTTAGTACAACATGTAATCACACAAGAAAAAAAAGTAAAAGCATTTTTATTTCTGTCTGTAAGTAGGGATGCACTATCCCTTGCTGCTCGTAAATTTGTAATTCAAGGTTTCATATGTTCGTCACACAAGAGCAGAAGACACATCCACATGTATCTGTAACCTGTCCATTTATTTATGACATGTTAACAAATTGGTCGATCTGGATTACAGAACAATATTGCTTATTGTCTCACTGCTATTTTTTTTTTAACAATGTTGTGTATCTGTTGCTGTTCGCTACTAGTCAATTAGATACCAATTGTATATAGTTTATTTTGTTTGATTAGAATGATAGTTGCTGTAACACCATAATTACCAAAAAGCAATCAAAACATCACATCACATGAAATGAAATTCATACGGTTAAACAAAGAAAGTGATGTTACATCAAAACAAACCACAAAACAAGTGGCCTTGCCCACTTTCTCAAATTAAGAAGAAAAAAAACACACGTTAGGACAAAACAACGAACTATTGCATTGCCCCCACTTAACTACCTTCTATCATGGAAATTAAGCTCTTCGAATGGCTGTCACTGGTATCCCAATGACAGTGTCACATGTGTCCATATTCGTTGACAGCGCCAGTGATATCTCCAACCGGACAGAGATATTGATGATGATGTGTCTCCTTGATCCATCACTGCCACGTAACCGGTAACTCAGGTACCGGACAGAATCTGGTGTAAGAAACCTGATATCTGAGGCCGGAATGAAACACCAACCAAGTTGGGCCTGGCCCATGATTCTCCGCTTGATGAATAGCTGAAGATATAGACATGAAGATGCTTCTGAAAAGAAGGTAGGATCGAGTGAGACGCGGAACATGTTATTATCCCATGCTGTAAAAGGTGTGGTTGTTGTGGTGGATGGGAGTTTGGTGAGTGTGATGAAGGGTCTTACTGTGGGGTTGAGGCAGGAAGTGTAGTTGTTTAATCCTTCTGTTGATATGAGAGTGAGTTGTAATATCACGGTCATGATGATAACTCATCAAGAACAGAGTAATGATATTGACAATGGAGAAATAAGAGGGATGAGAAGGAGGGTGGAAATAGTTGCAAGTTTGATATGCTCAACGAGTCAATAGTCACTCTGTAGTTTCCACGTTGTGGATGGAATTTAAATCCAATCATCTAGCCTGTGGAAATTTTAGTTTTCGGCTTGAAATTCCACACACAAACAAAGTATGAAACACGAGTGTGAGTTACTCCCTCCGTCTCATAATAAGTGTCTTATTTGAGCAATGTGCGGTTTTTAAGAAAATGATTAGATGTGTTGGTTTTAATAAAAAAGTTAGTGTCATTTACTAGAATACCCCTATTATTTATAGTTAATAGAGTAGTTGAATAACGTAAAAGTTAGTAAATAGGGTATAGTAGTGAAAAAAATAATAAATAATGCATTGGAAATGTAAATGGACAATTATTTTGAGACAAAGAAAAAAATACAAATGAGACATTTATTATGAGACGAATGGAGTATATTATTATTCTTAGATGAGCACCACACTCTATATCAAAAATATTTATTTTTTAAAATCCACTTCTTTTAATTTTAAGTGACCTCCTGCTTCAAATAGAGTAAACGACCAATAAAACCTGTTCAATTTTAGAGTACAATCCAAAATTCCGTTCGCTTAAGGATGACAAACATGTAGATACTTGCTAGGGAGCTGCACTCGAGTCGTGCACCAGCCCATCTCAATTGTTGGAATCAATTCAAATGTCTCATGCATTTTCATGTCACGCGCACTGAAAGTGGTTTTAATCGTTGTCTATATATAAATGAGATTGAGTGCTATACCAAGGTACAAATTATTCTTTCTTGCAAGTTATACCTCTTTGACTTTACTAATTTGGATACTGAAGTGATAACCTTGTAGGTAAACCCCATCTTTACTTACTAGAGACTCTCTTTGTTGTACCGAATATATTCCATGAAAGATTTTCTCAACACCTTAATAATTTCATACTCCCCACAAAAATAGTGGCGTTGTACGTAGAAAACGTTTCCTGATTCACACAAAAATCCACGCAAAACTCGGCGCCGCCACAATCGTCCTTGCTAATTGATAGAATTATCGCCAATTTTCTTAACCAACAATGGTAGCTTCCAAAGCATCTATGTTGGGTACACACAACACCGTTTCAACAACTGGTGCCACTGCAGTAGTCCTTATGAGGGGGTAGTTTGGTTATAGTGACCTTTACAACCGCCTCGTTACCCGAGATACTGATTCCTCCATCGATCGTTCAAGGAAATTTTCAAGTTCTTCCATTGTTCAAACCTTTTCCACAACTACTCCAAGAACAAACATCGAAACAAGTTCCATTGTGATTGCAAGCGCCTAGATTGAAAATGTACCAGAAGCTTGAATAACTCAAAACCACACTCAAGATACAAGGAACAAATAAATTCATAACATGAATCTACAACTTAGTGCGACAACGAAGCACACACATTATGAATGAGAGACACTTACATATAGAATAAAACCTACAAAGAGCTCTGTCGCAATCCGCTATACAACATGACAGCCTTAGGGCCACTCATAATCCGATTTTCGATTATATTGTGTCATAGCATAAAAGGGCCTTAAGATCTATATGAAACCTCCGTTCTCGAGCCTGCAACTCTCCTCCTCATGATTCAGAAGGTGTAAACTATAGCCATACCTCTTCCGAGGAGTGTCACGTGAAGGGATCATTGTCACACCATTCCCAAAAGAATGATGAGAAAAACACCAACAATAAAACCCCCTATCACCGTCAAACAAACTCGTTTGCCAAACACATCACCAATTGTGGGATTCCTTAATCCATCAAAAACGTATTGAACCTAGACAACTATAACGAGTTTGAGAATCCATACGAGCACATAAAAAAGTAGACAACATGCTTGATGCTGAGTATTTTATATGTGTAAGTATATACAATCAATATAAAGAAGTAGACAACATGCTTGATACTGAGTATGTTATATGTGTAAGTATACACGATCAATATTAGTAATAAGTATTAAAAATAAGAGTATCAATTCCACAAAGTTTGTATTAAGTTAAATTTATTTTTAATCTAAGAAATTGTGAAAAAGACATGAACTAGGGGTGTACTCCTACAACGTCTAAGTATATGCATCAATTTACCATGGTGCAAATTTCCAAGTCTCACAGTAGCATTTATGCATTCTTTTATAATTTATGCATTCCCCTATGATTTTAGTTTTTTTATCTCTAAAGTAACTAAAGTGGCAAATTATTCTTACTTACTTTTTAATCCATATTTGTCATGATTTTCATTTATTATAGGATTCATGAGCTCTAACTAACTCTTATCTATTTCTAAGATGACCAGGCAAGAGAATATATATATATATTCTTTTTGAGAGCCTCTTCAATATCCATTAGTTCATAATCTACTAACATAGTACACTGAATGATTTATCCACTAGAGTCTATCTTATTATTTGGAAACATGTCAAACTTTGCAAACTTTCTTGGTATTTGTCTGATTCTTTATGGCCTTTGAACTTGCATAGAATCTCTTTATGATTCTGGAGTAATATTAGATACTTGATCGTCTTCAAAAGTTCCACCTTCAGACACATGGCCATTGTTACAGGCTGGACTACCTTTAGAAGCTCCTTCTTTAGAAGGTCCACCTTCAGAGTCATGATTTCCACAAGAAACATGATCATCTCTAGAAGCTTGTCCTCCGGAACCAACGTTTTTAGAGTTTTCCCTTCCAGAAGCATGATCACAACCAGATTTTGGATCATCGTCAAAATCTGGAACAAAATCAGGTTCACCATCAGAATTAGACTCGCCTTCGGAGTCTTCTTCTTCATGGTCGCTTTCAAACTCCAACTCGTCTTTAGAATTTTCAAGTTATAACTCATCTTTAGAGTCTCCATAATCATCTTCATCTTCTAACTCTAAGTCACCTTCAGAACCTTCAGGTTCTGATTCATCTTTTGATTCTCCTTCAGACTTATAATCACCTTGGAATTTTGACTTGTCTTCAGCTTCAGAGTCATCTTCTGACTCTGAATCATCTTTAGAATCTTCAGAGTCATCATCTAATTCTAACTCATATTCTCATTCCCCTTCAGAATTAGAAAACGACAACCACACAAGTTCCTCACCAGATTCATAAGCCATCAATAGCACATATTCATCATCGGAATCTATAAAATGTTCAATTTCTACAACAACGTAATCAAATTGATGGGTAAGAGACCTCAATATCTTCTCAATGATTACTTGTTCATAAAGAATTTTTCCACAAGCTTTCATCTCATTGGTAGTCAAAACCACTCTGTAGATGATAACACGAATTTATATAACATATTTGACTTAATTTTCATAGATAATATTACTATTTTTATTTAATTATTCTATTTTATTTCCATATTACGTTGGTATTTGCATCAAATAAAGATTAATTGAGCAAAGTAATAAAATTGAGGAAAAATCGTATTAAAAAGCTAAATGAAGTTAGGGGTGATATAGCAAAAAGGAGGAGTTATAGAAGAAGAAAACAATTATACCAAGCTAAGAGACTAAGCCCACAACAAGCAGGCCCAGAAGGAAGCCCAACACGAAAGTCCCAGCTGCCACGTGGCTGAGGCGGCCGTCTCATCATACCCGTTCCCTTGGAGGCGCCCGCCTCCCAAGCAAGGTGGGGTCCACCACTTTCCCATGCAAATGTGAGACGCACGTCTCAAGTCAAGGTCCACGTGGAGGCGTCCGCATCCTACTCTTAAGGCAACATTTTCGCCACGATCACATTTGCTTGCAGACGAGATTGGAAAAGGCAGTTACGAAGTGAGCTATAAATACAAGTTCAAGTTTCAGAGTTAGGGTCGGCAGTTTTCCCGAACAACAGTTCTTTCTTTATTTTGCAATTTTATTTCAGTTTTGTACTTTGGAATTTATTTTAGTTTTCAGTTTCTTTGTTTAAGTTTTATTTCAGTTCTTCACTGATCTAACCTTATGTTAGATCTAGTACTTTTTATTCCTTGTCGTTATTTCCTTTTCTTTGAATTCAAGAAGTCTCCGAGCAGATCCAACCGACTTGTGGTGGAGTGCTCGTTTATTTCGAAGAACAAGATTATTTCCAGTACTCTTATTTTCAGGTTTTTAATTTAATTATTTTATTTTATTTATATATACTGTTGCCTGATATTATTTATTTCATTGTGAAAATGTTTAAATATATCGAACCGTATTATTTAAGCATGTCTGAATTAATTAATATGTCTGGCTAAATCTTTCTGATATTGGTATGTAAATTAATCAAACCAAAGGAATCCTAAATAAACTGGCATAATGTTACATTGTTAAAAATATTCTTTCTGACTTAGATATCTAATTTAATTTATTAAAAGGTTTAGAAACCAACAGAGCGAAAGTTTGAGGTTAATAAACTCGACTAAGGTTAGAAACCAACAGAGCGAGAGTTTGAGGTTTAGAACCAGATAGTGGATACTAGGTATTGATTTTAAAGACTGCGAAAGCGTTTTAAAACTGATTAAACCTTATTTATTTTCAAAAAGTGTTTTAAAATTCGGCGGGATAACGAGAGCATACGTTAGGATTTAATTACGTGATCTGACTCAATAGAGCGAAAGTTTGAGATAGGATCTTTAGATGAATATTGTTTGCTGAAAAGACTTTTTATCAACTTGAGAAACAAACCAGAGGAAATTTGGATCTCCTTAGGTTAGACGAACTACATACCGATATCTGTTTAATTATTATATTTTCCTTATCCAATTTCTTAAAGAATTATTCGCCTTAGCTGTATACCGTAACTTAGGATAACGATAGATCGATTTATAGTCTCTGTGGGTTCGATATCTTTTAAAACTACGCGATAGGACTGTGCACTTTGCTCTCGATTAATAGACGATAAAGTCGCGATCAAGTTTTTGGCGCCGTTGCCGGGGACTATTTAAGTCGATATTGTAACTCTGGTGTTACACCGTATAAACTAAGGCACCTTTACCTTATTTAATATGTATAACCCAAATTTTTCTCACGCCCATTATCAGTATTTTTTGGAACCACAAGAATTCCATAGATCCGACCTTGAAACACTGATGGAAAACTTTAATGCTTCACAAACCTACTCTTACCCAAATTACCTCCAAAACTACCAATCCCCATATTTTGAAGAACCACAAGAAACTTATAATTTCAACCAAACTTTTCCTCAACCCAATTCTTCCTATAATTGTCAAACTCAATATTTTGAGGAATCACCAGAACCATACAAATCTGATCTCGAAATATTAATGGAAGATTTTAATGAAACATCTAGAATGATATGTCGCTTCGGAGAAACACAAAAAGAGACTTTAACTTACTTTCAAGACTCTGATGAATCGCAAGATTTTAATTTCGAAACATCAATGGAAGATTCCGACGAGATGCTAACTAACTCTAGGTTAGAGTCTATGATTGAACACTTTGTAGAGACACAAATTATCCAAAATGAGGAAGTAAGAAAACAAAGTCTTCAAAATAATGAAACCCTTAGACAACTGACCATTATGGTTGAATCCCTCGCGTCTCACAACATTGGCTTAGAGACTCAAATCTCCCAACTCAAGCAAAGCCTTCTAGGACCATTCCCCAAGGAAGATATGGATGTTGAAACAACCATTATAGAAAAACTATTTGGAAATCTAGAAAGTGATGATGAGTTTGAAGAGAGTGATATTGTGGCCGAGGAAAGTTCTGACGAGAAAATAGTGGAGATTGTGAAAAATGAACCAACACTGTTCGAAAAGGAGGTTGTAAAAGAGGTAGAAAAGGAAGCATATATTGTAATCCCAAATCACTACGTCCCACTGATTCCTTTCCCGAAATTTTTTATGGAAACTCCGGTAGACTCCCAATCTAAAACGTACGTTGCGGTATTGAAAAACATTCATACTAATTCACCACTATTTGAAGTCTTACCTAAAAAGCGAAAATTAGAGGACCATAAAATTAAGGATATAATTATTGTTAAAAGGGTGAGGTTAACTTATGAGGCGATGGATGCAATCACTAAGCCCAAAATTGAAAAACTTAAACTCATGATAGATCCAGAATCACCACCAAAATTTCGAAAGAATAAACCGCCCTACAAACGTAAGAAAAGAAAAGGTGAGGGATATGTGAGATGGCTTGATAAGTGGCCATGGAAAATCAACGAGTAGTCATTCTAGTTTCTAATTTTAAATTTTCTTTTTCGTATTTTCAATTTTTCAATTTTATGTTAAATTTTAAATTTTTATTCGATTATCGGTTGCACCCTTTCATCTGATGCGTTTGAACTTCTTCCCCGTAATACCGATAATTATATTCAATTAAATAATATGCATTAATATTTATATAATAATTGAATATTCTAATTATCGTATTTTTCTATCGGTATACTGAACTAATACTTCCCAATATTTATAGTATCAATTATAATACATTATATACTAGTATTATATATATACTATTAAAATTAAAATTCTAGAATTATTTATAATATATATATATATATATATATATATATATATATATATATATATATATATTATATAAGTATGTAATATGTATGCATGTGATCTACAATACTATTCCCCAAATCACATGTTTTTCTTGAAAGGCATGTTAAGATTCCCTGCAATTTCATCACATGCCAAATTTTTGCCTCACGCGTTTCTCTGCCCCATGCTTGCTCCTGGAGACGGTCAACTCAAGCTTTTGCTAAGATTCCCTGCTGTTCAATTTTCGTGCCAGGCATGCCTGCTGTTGAGACTACCGCCCTAAAGTCCCCACACATGATGGAGACGGGGGCCTCCAGCTTTCCTTCTGTCCCATTGAACTTTTGAGACGCACGCCTCCACGTGCTGTCTTGACTTTCAATATCTTGAGACGCCCGCCTCATGCCCTGTGGCCCCCGCCTCAGCTCGTGTCTCCCATACGCGTGATATTCTCGTCTGTTTCTTGACTGATTGTTTTGTCCGTTTCCTTCTTTTTCAACATCCAACATAACTCTCATTCAAATTCTTCCATTAATCATAATAATTTCTTTTCATCTCCCAACATAACTCCTATTCAACCATTTCTTTATTATACCATTAACCAAAATATTCATTCCATTTCCCACCATAAAATACATTCAAATTTTTCTCCTCATTTCCCAACATCATATTATTATAATTTATTTATCTTAAATCTCATAACACTATAAATACCTATCCTCTCTTCTTCTCATTCCACATCCAGTCTATCCACTTCTTATATTTCCTCTCATCAACCCATATTTCTACCATCTTAACCTTCATTTCCTTCTCCTATCATGGCTCCACGAAACAATCAACGTCAAGTTAAACCCGACCGACCACCACCCGACCTATCCACGATTATCTTCAGAGATCACGATGACGGCCAACAACACGCAAAGTACCTAAAATTCTATACTCGTTCGGTCGTTCCTACAAAATATGTAGATTCTGATTGTTTGGATACCTTAGGAATGGCGGATAGCATCACATTCATGCTTACAAACACCGGATTACTCAATCTTTGCACCAACCCTTTTCCTACCTTTGAACCACTCGTGCTTGAATTCCTTAGTTCTTTCTCCTACACCACACCTACCGACGATCCTTACATCACCGGCACTGCTAACTTCCGCATGTTCAACCAGGAATACTCTATCGATCAAGAAAGAGTCGCCGAGCTTTTGCATTTCACTCGTGGTCAGAATGTCCATTGCAAACCGTTCGACGATGACAGCGATTTTTCTTGGGATCAAGTCGGCTTCTCTCTATGGAATGATCTAACCGGTCAAACCACGGAAAGTTGGCGCGATCTCTATGCTTCCCATATCCATAATCCCGCATTGAGGCACTTTCACCGCATCCTTGCTAACACCATTTTTGGTCAGACCAATAATCACAAGGTCAACCAAAATGAGTTATTTATCATTTTCTGTGCTCTCAACGAGCAAGCTGTCAACGCTGCACCTTTCTTGCTCAGCCACATTCATACATTGGTCAATGCGGCCGGTACCAACCCATTCGTCTTTGGTGGGATCATCACATCTTTAGCATATGCTTTAGGCCTTTCCGCCGAGCTGTTGTCTTTGACACAATTTATGATGCCAGTAAATCTGCTAGATGTCATCTATTGTCGTGATTCTCATACCATCTCTCCTCGACAAGATGATCGGTACACCTTAATGATAAACCATCGTCTAATACCCGGTGTCGTGTTGCCTTGTCCTAATCAAATCGACGTCCGAGTCCGCACTAATTGGCGATTTGCTCTTGATGCACCTGCAGCACAACAACAAGAAAATCCAACTGCAAATTTCGAGGCCATGCAAGCTCATATGAATCGTCAAGATCAACTGTTCCACGCAATGCAACAAAACCAAGCTGAGACTATACGTCTTGTTCGAGAGTTACAACATGATCAACGGGAAATGCAGCGCAGCCAACAAGAGTTACGACGCGAACATCAAGAGCGTGCTTTCCGCAATGATCGTAACTTCGAAGCTTTGATTGCTCGCATCGCGGATGCCCTTCATCTCAACGATTCTGATTCTGACAGGCGTCAACGACCTCGTACTAGAGGTAGAGGAGCAAGTGAACAACATTTTCCGAGCGACGAGTGATCACCCCTCTCCTTTCTGATTTCTCCTGGCTCTATCGCATTGAGGACAATGCTTATTTTAAGTTTAGGAGAGTCAGAACATTTCTTTGTTCATTTTTATTTTCTTTGCTCTATTTAGTTTTTCCCTCTTAGTTTCCTTTTTCTATGTATTGCAAAATTTCCATTTAATAAAATACATGTTTATGTAATTTTAATTCTTTTATGTTAAATTCTCGTGCTTATTCGAATTCCTCCATTTTCTTGAGCCATAACGAAAAAATTTGTAACGCATAATTTAACATACTCAAATAATACTAAGGTTGCTTATTTTTATAAATAAGAATTCGAGCGCGAATTAGCAAAATTGTTATCGTCCTAACACTTTAAAACCCCCAACATGTTAGATTGATTTAAGTACTTATTATACCAACACCTTTAAACTTAGTTTTAAAGTAGCCCCGAGTAGTTTATTAAGCAGTCGGCACCGCCTTAAACGACAAACTACGTGGAGAATCGATGAATATAAGTGATTGATCAAGACTTTTAAAGAAATTTTTTATTAGAAGATGCACTTATTAAGTTAGATGGTCCTTACCAGATCATTTAATTCAACAGTCGCAAAAACTATAAAATATTTATGCAAACATCCATTATGAATTGGTTCAGTGGTCCCTGGTGCTGAACTTGGTAGGGCGGATGACGATCCGATCCCCCGCAATTTGTAATTGGATAAAGGAGTACCAAATATAAGTACCAGGACTCCTAGCTGGATTATAAAGATCAAAGTCACTAACCGGTTACTCCACTATGTGCGCGTAAGGTAAAAGGCTTAATGTGATTGCGCAAGAATGAAAACGAGTGAAACAAAACAAAAGTATTAGGTCGAGCTATAATAACATGACTTAGATTGGTCTGCAAAAATGGGGTTATCTAGTGTTATTACGGTAATTTTGGTGTCGAAGTCTAAAACTTGAGTTATCCAACAAAGAAGTGAATTGCAACCTAGTACGAATTGAATTGTCTTATATATCTGCGTTTGACATATGCTTAAATGATTTTTCATTTTTTATTTTTTGGTTGAGGACAAGCAAAGGTTTAAGTATAGGGGAGTTTGATAACACGAATTTATATAACATATTTGACTTAATTTTCATAGATAATATTACTATTTTTATTTAATTATTCTATTTTATTTCCATATTACGTTGGTATTTCTTTTGTTTCAGGTATTTGCATCAAATAAAGATTAATTGAGCAAAGTAATAAAATTGAGGAAAAATCGTATTAAAAAGCTAAATGAAGTTAGGGGTGATATAGCAAAAAGGAGGAGTTATAGAAGAAGAAAACAATTATACCAAGCTAAGAGACTAAGCCCACAGCAAGCAGGCCCAGAAGGAACCCCAGCACGAAAGTCCCAACTGCCACGTGGCTGAGGCGACCGTCTCATCATACCCGTTCCCTTGGAGGCGCCCGCCTCCCAAGCAAGGTGGGGTCCACCACTTTCCCATGCAAATGTGAGACGCACGTCTCAAGTCAAGGTCCACGTGGAGGCGTCCGCCTCCTACTCTTAAGGCAACATTTTCGCCACGGTCACATTTGCTTGCAGACGAGATTGGAAAAGGCAATTACGAAGTGAGCTATAAATACAAGTTCAAGTTTCAGAGTTAGGGTCGGCAGTTTTACCGAACAACAGTTGTTTCTTTATTTTCCAATTTTATTTCAGTTTTGTACTTTGGAATTTATTTTAGTTTTTAGTTTCTTTGTTTAAGTTATATTTTAGTTCTTCACTGATCTAACCTTACGTTAGATCTAGTGCTTTTTATTCCTTGTCGTTATTTCCTTTTCTTTGAATTCAAGAAGTCTCCGAGCAGATCCAACCGACTTGTGGTGGAGTGCTCGTTTATTTCGAAGAACAAGATTATTTCCAGTACTCTTATTTTCAGGTTTTTAATTTAATTATTTTATTTTATTTATATATACTGTTGCCTGATATTATTTATTTGATTGTGGAAATGTTTAAATATATTGAACCGTATTATTTAAGCATGTCTGAATTAATTAATATGTCTGGCTAAATCTTTCTGATATTGGTATGTAAATTAATCGAACCAAAGGAATCCTAAATAAACTGGCATAATGTTACGTTGTTAAAAATATTCTTTCTGACTTAGATATCTAATTTAATTTATTAAAAGGTTTAGAAACCAACAGAGCGAAAGTTTGAGGTTAATAAACTGGACTAAGGTTAGAAACCAACAGAGCGAAAGTTTGAGCTTTAGAACCAGATAGTGGATACTAGGTATTGATTTTAAAGACTGCGAAAGCGTTTTAAAACTGATTAAACCTTATTTATTTTCAAAAAGTGTTTTTAAATTCGGCGGGATAGCGAGAGCATACGTTAGGATTTAATTACGTGATCTGACTCAATAGAGCAAAAGTTTGAGATAGGATCTTTAGATGGATATTGTTTGCTGAAAAGACTTTTTATCAACTTGAGAAATAAACCAGTGGAAATTTGGATCTCCTTAGGTTAGACGAACTACATACCGATATCTGTTTAATTATTATATTTTCCTTAACCAATTTCTTAAAGAATTATTCGCCTTAGCTGTATACCGTAACTTAGGATAACGATAGATCGATTTATAGTCTCTGTGGGTTCGATATCTTTTAAAACTACGCGATAGGACTGTGCACTTGCAGTCTGCTGCTTAATAGACGATAAAGTCGCGATCAGTAGATATACTCAAATATCTTCTCATTGTCATTCATGTTGATATGCTCATACTGCCTTTGTAGAGACTGAAGCTTCACCGTCTTCACTAGTGTGTCACAACCATAACACCTAAACAGTGTGTCCCATGCAAACTTTGTTGTCGTCGAATCAGAAATTTTTCAAACACGTTCACATACATACATTGCTAGATGTAGAACAACGTCTTCTGATCTTTCTTCCTCATATCAAACTGGGAATTTCTTTGTGCTACAGTTTCATTTTCTGGAAGTGCAACCGAAACATACCCATCGTTGACGAGATCAAGAACATCTTGAGTGCCAAACAATACACGCATTCAAATCATCCGGCGATTCCACTTTTTGCCATTGAAAACTGGAAGTTTGGTGCTGAGACTACCATTTCCATTCATCTTCAACCTTGTACAAGTCACTCAGATCTCACCAAACACGGGTTTTCCCAATCCTGCAGAATCAAAAAATGTAATTTTGTTACGATTCTATTTAAGATTCAACACGAATTCAAGAATCGAAATCAATCACACAACGCCTCACTGTTTCACTTGTGTTTCCCTGTGGATCCGAACCAGACTCTGATACTAATTGTTATCAAGCGAAAACACAATATATAAGTTAAGAAAACAAACTAAACTCAATTCTAGAAACTAAACACACTTCTAGAATATTTACCTCAGAAACTTTTGCTTCTGAGCAACACTGCTTCTGAGTAAAGACCACAAAAACTTTTAGAACTATTGCTTCTACTAAACAGTCTTAGAAACTTACAGCTTCTAAACAATCTCATAAATTTCAGATCCTGACAACAACTTTTGAATATTGATTACTTCTGATAAAAAACACAATATCAAAATATAATTTCAAATGAATTTTAAATTAAAAAGTTTACTGTTTTAAGATTTCATAACGAATTTTGAAATAAAAAGTGTGTTCTTAAAATATCATCTCAATTGTTATTTATGTTAAGCCGTTAATTCTTTTGGTAATAATTAAATTAGGAAAACAAGTTAGACTCTTCAAAAAGAAAATTATATATTAATATATCTTTGAGCATTTTCATTTTAGGTTGCTTAATGCACACTAAGATTTATAAGTTTCAGAACTTAACATTTTTCATTGAAATAGATACACGTGACGATTTCATTACTTAAATATTTGTGTGAACTTACATCATGGAACAATTCAAAAAATACGGTGTTAACATTAAATAATAATAATATTGATAATTGGTGGGGTCAAATATAAATTTAGAGACTCATATAGATTGTTTATTCAAATTAGCATTAGAGTAAAATTGGTTTAGTTTACTTAGGTGTTACTTAAATAAATGTGACAATTGATTCCACACAAAATAACTCAAGCAACCAAAAATAATTCTCATATTGGAGATATTGGAGATGCTCTTATTTTCTTCCGCCAAAATATCTATTAGTGAACTTTAACTCCACACATTAGTCCTTCTCATCATTATCAAATTACTCATCATGTTTCAATATCTACTTAAAATGGCTACAACAAGATTACAAAGCTGCATATATGGTTTTTAAAAATGGTGTGAATTGTGTTATATGGTTTCTAAAAACGTTTTACAAAAAGAATGATTTTAACTTGGTTAATTTAACTAATAGATTAAAAAGAGATTTAAGTGAGGCAGATAAATGACAATGAAATAAAAGAAAAGACATAAGAAGTGTACGCTAGTATTTATATTGATTCGACCTTAAATTAGACGATTTATTCTAGTCTCCAAAAATTTCATTTTGAGAGTTCTATTATCAACATGAGCTTTTGACATAATATGATCTCACAACTTCTTTACACTAATATTTTACTATGGTTCAACTTGCAACCTTTATAGCAATTACAATGTTACAAGAGAATGAGCTTCTTGATTTACAATTACAACACGATTTAAGTTTAAAAAAACAAAGTAAAATTACATCAAAAGTCCATTAAGTTGTTTTTTTGTAATAGGTTGGTCCTCTAAGTTTTTTTGTAACAACTAGTCCTTTAGGGTGATCTCTAGCTCATTGTTCTCACATTTTGAATATTTAGAAGTGATGATTGTTGTATCTATGATTTCACTTCATCATTTTCATACTACTCGAAATAATTGAGTCCATAACTAGCATATTTTCTCTGTTAAAAAAGGGTAACGATGCACACATTTGATAACTTGAAGGATTAAATTATTGAGAAAAAAAAACTTAAAGGACCAACATATTACAAACAAATAACTTAAAATACTTCTGGTATATTCTTGCTAAAAATCAATTACGCAACACTTACTAGTAATAATAATAATAATAATAATAATAATAATAATAATAATAATAATAATAATAATAATAATAATAATAATAATAAATGTATAAAAGTGTTTCTAAAAAGAGAGCGAGGAAGACAAAAAAAATTATAAATTAAAATTCTTATGTTTTGAAGTGAACATAAGGTCTCCTTATAAGAGATAAAATTTAAAAAGAAAAAAAAAAGGAAAGAACCATGACCTAGAGTTGCTCACTAATTGATTATCTCATGGCGTGTTTATCGATTATAGGTACCTAGTTAGGAAATAAACTAGTCATGTTCTGGATCTAATCGATTAAGAGGGTTCTCAATTTATTAGGTGGTGAGTTGCTCTATAATCGATTAGTCACATACTTTGATCAATTATAGTGTGATTTTTCGCTTTCTTAGTTGATAAGGACGCTTCAAAGTCAATTAGCATAAAGCCGAAAATGATTTTTATGAATATTTAAAGAGAAGAAGTTTTTAAAATCATTTGAAGTGTGTTTGTGCATAGCTTCAGTCCCTTGAGAGCTACTCATAATTTTTACACTTTTGATACTAAACAGATAAAAATACACTAAGGCACGAGATCAGGTGAGCTTCCAAAAAATTCGGTTCCCTTGATGTTGATATTAACATTTGACTTTATTTGCTCTAAGCATTGAAATATTTTTAACTTCACTTTTAAATAAACTTTAATTTCAAAATAAAGAATTATTTGATGATGATCATGGTTATATTGCTTTATTCTTTTATCATTGTCAAAATCACTGTTGAGTTCACAACTACCTATACAAGGATCTATAGTTACTTTGACAGATGTTTCATCCCTTTTTACGAGTGTATGCTTACTTAGCTGAATTTTAGATTCCTTTTCAAAAAATTTTAAGAAGGAGTGTTGAAGAATTTGAGAACCCCAACCTCTCAATTACATCATAATGCATGGGCTTTTGGGAAGGTGTTCTAGTTTTAGTGTGAATATCAAAATTGGAAATCGTATATGAATTTCTTATTTCATCTTTTTGTCATGTCGCGCACCTCCCAAGACTGTCCTTATGGTCAAGGGTTGATTTCACTACGGCAAGAGGTCGAATGATTTGATTTCTATGTCAAGAATTGAAAAGTATTTAAAGATTTCATTTTCTTGGTGAGACCTCGAACTCTATAAGCTCACTTTATATTTTGTAGGATCCTTAGAGGAAACTCTTTGGTGCCTGATTTGTCCAGGGTAAGTTCAATTAGGAGTGTTGAGAGGATTCAAAAATGTTGGGTTAGGAAGCACTTTAGCCAAGATAAGTTATCTAACCTCCAAAAATAGATGTTATCTAACCTCTGTAAAGAGATGTCAAGATTGTCTAACCTTCAAAAGGAAGTGAATACTCATAAAAATCCTTCTTATCTGGTTGCTAAGGTGATTGACTTATGGGAATCCTTGGAGGCTAAATAAAAGGATCCCTAAGATGCAAAGGCTTCTTTAGTGACGTTGACCTCCCAGGTGACCAAGATTGAAGATGTCGTTCAAAAGGAGAAGGATTCTCGGGTTAAAGAGCACAAGGATCATAAGGATTTTTTTTTTATAATGACGAGGAGACTTGATGATGTTGTTGATGAAAGTATTAAGACTAAATTCAAATACTTCAAAGATGTGGTTGATTTATAGAAGTGTTATTGTGCCTAGGTGTTCAAGTTCCCCAATCAGAGTTGGACCCAGAGAAAGTGGTTCGAGATAGTGCTATAGTTAGAGATGATGAAGCCTCTGTTGAGGGTCATGATGAATAGTTGGTGATCAGTGCATTTTGATGCACATTCTTCCATGTTTGTCCCTAAGCATTTTTATGTTTTGATTTGTTTATTTTTTATGTTTTATAATATTTTTCTGATTTAGTTTATTTTTGGTTTAATGTGATTTTCGTATTTAATTTTCAGCTTTAGCAGCTTTCACGGAAAAATTCATAATTGGAGCTACGAGTATCGGATCGATACGTTCTAATATGCGTTGGAAAACTAAGAGAAAGAGCTACGACTTTTATTTAGAAGTAAGAAGCTGATTCGACTTGTAGAAGACCTGAAAATTCTGTTGAAGTTGCAACATTAGATTTATAATTTGTTTTAGGTCATTTGTTGTGGGTCTGGGTTATGTTTTTGACCCAGTTAGGTTATAATCTGAAACCCTTATTTTCTATTAGATAGGAAGCCCTTGTACTGTTCATCACTTTTTACACTATTCAGAAAAATATTTTGGCTTTCGTACGAATCATGAGGAACTAATTCCGAAGAACCGATCTACTGTATTCGAATTCTACTTTGAGGTTTTTATATCATTTCATATCAATTTGTTTCTATTTAATTCTTTCTATAATTTCAATTATTTGCATAATTTGGTTGTGGCTATATGGAAGAATTCTTAAATTCGATAGTTGATTGATTTTGAATCAATTTCGTGTTAAGGTAGCTTTTACATTATCACGGTCAATCAAGTTGCATTTGCCTAATTCACAATAGTTTATTATCCGTTTGCTTAATCCAGAATTCAAGAACATTCACCATATAATTTCTATTGCGTTTGTCAATGGTCTTTATAATCGAATAGGAACAGACTCGTTTAGGGAATTGGAATTTTATAAGAATCGATGATAGGTTAGAAGTCGATACAGTGGATCGATTCGTTTGTTATAATAACTTATTTGCATAATCACTTTTTTGCACTATTTGATTAAATCGAACCTCAAACCAGAACCCTTATTAATCGTTATTGTAGTTAGTTAGTAGAATCAAGAATCCTTGTGAGACGATTCGAGTCACACTGTCCCTATATTACGTTTTTACAAACACTCATTTTTGATCCGCGCGCGACAGCTGGTCAAATTGGCGTCGTTGCTGGTGTTGTTATTAATTAATATTAGAGTCATAGCTTGTTAGTGTTTTTCTTGTTTTTTTTTGTGTTTGTGATTTTCAACGTTGCCATACCGGTTGCAGTATAGTGGTAAATATTTCAGTCTGTCAGGTAAGTTTGGAAGCTACAATGTCGAATTGATCCGAAATTTTTCCTGTAATTTAGAAAAAAATCAAAGAACAGTACTCTTTTAAAACAAGTTCTAAAAGAGTTCAACCCTCACAATCGCAAACTCGTCGTTTTTCTATTTCTAATTATTTTTTTACTGTTTTCATAGTGTCGAAAAAAACCAAAAAATTCTCAAAAAATTTATTTTAGTTCATTAGATTAAATTTGTTGTTTTTGTATTTTTATGAATTTAGTTTAATCGTTTTTCTTCTTTCTATTTGTTTCTGTCTACTTGGGACATAGTTGGTATTTATGTGTTTGTTGATAACATGGCTGAAAAAAGAACTTTGAGGCAGTTGGCTACCCCTGATATGAACTATAATTATGTATTGACTATCCTACAGTTGATGCACCTTTTGAATTAAAATCTAATTTAACAATTTTTTTCCAAAGTTTAATGTTCTTGCAGGTGATGATCCACATAAGCATTTGATGGAATTTCAGATTGTGTACTCTGCACCTTCCGAACCTTCACTAGAGGACATTGTCAAACAAATGGCTGCAAATAATCTTCAGTATCAACAACAAATAGATTATACTTTGCAAACACAGATTGGACAACTTTTCCACTTTGATGAATGTCATGTAGCAAACTCAAGGATCAAACCAACAACCCTTAGAAGAGCATTCTGTTTTTCCAAAAGAGTTACTTTTTGATACTGTTGATGATACTTGTATTGATTTTATTTTATTGCATATGATTTTCCATTATTATCTAATTTTGATGATGTTTACTCTTGTGATGTTTGCACTGCCACTATAATTTGCTATGTTTATGCTGAAATTGAGGTTGCCTTGCAAGTTGATAAACTTACTACACATGAGGTTGCAAATGAAATTATTCATGTAGATGAAGTTATTAGCATCCCGAATGCCTCAAGCATACGGTCCATTGAACAACCATCTTCTCTAGAGATGAAACCACTTCTTAAAAATATGAATTATGCTTATTTAGAGAGGAATAAAAAATGTTCGGTTACAATTTGTTCTAACCTTGATTTTGATCAAGAAAATAAGCTTTTGCAGGTTTTGAAGAAGTGTAAGAAGGCGAGTGGTCGGACTTTGGATTTCATTCCCGATATTAGCCCATCCATGATTTTTCATAGGTTCTCAATTGAAGTGGAAGAATCAACAAAAGTAGTGAGGCATCCCCTCAATCTTTTGATCTTTGATGTTGTGAAAAAGAAGATCACGTGCCCATTCGACACTTTTACTTAACGAGATTCTTCTTTGATCCTGGAATAAAATGTGAAGGCATTGATAAAAATTTCAAAGTCAATGGTTACCTCCTCAAGTTATTCCATGAGAGTCCCACGTTGGAAGATGAAATTATAGAAGAGCTCTCATTACTAAAGTCTACTTATGTGATCACCTATCCGCCATGACTACTCGGGTGTGTTCTTCCCTCTCTTTCATCTCTCTTATTTTATGTTTGTTTCTTTCATTGAGGGTAATGCATGTTTTAAGTGTGCGGGAGAGAATCGTCTTTTTTCTTTGTTTTTGTTTTGGTTTATTTATTTTTTATTTTGGTTTGTTTCTTTTCTTTAAGTAAAAATAATAATTTAGAAACACTTTGTATTTTCTTGAAAATTTTAGGCTATAGATTAATCTGAGGTTAGCTGTGAGACTTGGGAAAAGTTCACAAGATCGCTTAACACCGTAGGTCTCTTGCATATGAAAGTTAATTTGAATATTTATTATGACATAGCCTTGAATTCTCATTCTTCTCTTGAGTAGTTTATCTTTGCAGTCGACACTATCTCACACATGCTCTGCATAAGGAAGTCGATGAAAATAAGTGAGTGATCCAAGTTTTATTTGAAAAAAAAAGAATGCACCTTCTAAGTTTGGTGACTCTCACACCCAACAGTTGTAAAACCTAAAAAAATGATTTCAAGACCCATTGTTAGTTGGTTCAGAGGTTTCTGGTCCTGAACTTGGTATGACGAATTACGGTCTGATCCCCTGCAACTATAATTGGGTAAGCAAAGGGTTATACCACTTAGGTACCAGAACCCCATGTAAAAAGGATCAGAGTCACTAACCGGCTGCCTTACTATGAGTGTGTGGAGATAACGCGCTTAATGTGATTGCGCCAGAACGAAAGAGAATAGGATGAGTAAGTTAGGCTTTGGTATAATAACATAATTCAGATTGATTTATATATGTAGGAGGCTTATGTCTGCACAATTATGGATTAGTGTTCCTACGATATCTTTAGTGTGCAAGATTAGTACTTATCGATGCAATCTTAACCGGAGAAGAGTTTGTAGTTTGGAATGAGTAACTGATGATGTTGTTGTGTTTCTTTTGATTTTATTTTGCTCGGAGTGCAAAAGTTCAAGTGTGGGGGAATTTGATCAGTGCATTTTGATGCACATTCTTCCATGTTTGTCCTTAAGCATTTCTATGTTTTGCTTTGTTTATTTTTATGTTTTATAATGTTTTTCTAATTTAGTTTATTTTTGGTTTAATGTGATTTTTGTATTTAATTTTCATAACTGGAGCTACGAGTATTGGATCAATGCGTTCTAATATGTGTCGGAAAGCTAAGAAAAAGATATACGACTTTTACGTAGAAGTCAGAAGCTGATTCGAACTGTAGCAGACCTGAAAAATCCATTGAAGTTGCAATATTAGATTTATAATTTATTTTGGGTCATTTATTGTGAGTCTGGGTTATGTTTTTGACCCAGTTGAGTTATAATTTGAAACCCTTATTATCTATTAGAGAGGCGGCCCTTGTACTGTTCATCACTTTTACATTATTCAGAAAAATGTTTTGGCTTTTGTACGAATCACGAGGAACTAATTTCGAAGAACCGATCTACTGTATTCGAATTCTACTTTGAGGTTTTTATATAATTCCATATCAATTTGTTTCTATTGAATTCTTTCTATAATTTCAATTATTTGCTTAATTTGACTGTGGCTATATGGAAGAATTCTTAAATTTGATAGTTGATTGATCCTGAATCAATTTCGTGTTAAGGTAGCTTTTACATTATCACGATCGATCAAGTTGCGTTTGCTTAATTCGCAATAGTTTATTATCAGTTTGCTTAATCCGGAATTTAGGAACATTCACCATATAATTTCTATTGCGCTTGTCAATGGTCTTTATAATCGAATAGGATTAGACCCGTTTAGGGAGTTGGAATTTTATAAGAATCGATGATAGGTTAGGAGTCGATACAGTGGATCGATTCGTTTGTTATAATAGCTTATTTGCATAATCACTTTTTTGCATTCTTTGATTAAATCAAACCTCAAACCAGAACCCCCATTAATCGTTATTGTAGTTAGTTAATAGAATCAAGAATCCTTGTGAGACGATTCGAGTCACACTGTCGTTATACTACATTTTACAAACACTCATTTTTGATCCGCGCGCGACAGCGGATCAGTTGGTTATGTCTTGATTTGGAATGCACTCCTTTTGTTCCCTTTTGGACACTATAATGACATTGTTATGTTTATTAAACTTATTTTCGACTACCAGTTTACTTGTTTTATTTGTTTGATATTCTTGAACTACTTTTCCCCCCAATTATCCAATTGCCTTTGGCTTTCACATATTTCATTTTTATTTCTCGTTTACACTTCCTCTTTGTTGGGAAATGGAGTAAATTTCTACATGTTGGATCACTAATACCTTTGGTGTTTGACCATTACATGTCTCATTCATTGGGATCTCGTATAATTCTTCAATGTCACTGGGGACTATTCTCTTTCAATAGTTGAGTCCCCCTTCCATTCCCCCAAGTTTGAGGCTGGTTCGAGATTGACGTCTCCAGGATCCACCTCCTAAACTCTTAAGTTGCTAACTCCTAAGAGGGTGTGAACTATTTACGGCTTAATGCATTTTGTTTTTGTGACCCTACTTTTTAAGGGATAATTTGCACCATTACGAAAGAGAATACAATGTTATTTATATAAAAAATTGTTATTCTAGAAGATAATTAAATTATTTGATCTCTGAGTGACTTTACAAAATAGTTAGCTTTGATACCATTCAGACCCTACGACTTAGGCTAGATTCTCGATTTGGGTCCTTTGATGATACACCTCGTTGGAATGAGAAAAAGGTTGATAAATTTAGAGAGAGATATTTATTAAAAAAAGGAAGTGTTAGATTTGTAGATTGGACACAATTTTGGTACAACATTTTGCTAAGAAAATTCCATAAAAAATAACTTAAATTGTGAAGCAAAATGTCAGCAGGTTTTATGAAGATGTCAAAGCAGATGTCTTGACATGTGGTACAGACCTGAACTGGTTTTTCAGTTTAGAAACTTTAGGAGTCAATTTCTTTTAAATTGTATGCTCGAAGTAAGCAAGGTTTATAATGTTCTTCTGCAACATTATTGGAGAACTTTTACCCTACTTTCATGGAGAAAGTATAGGACTCGGTGAAGACTTAATGTGAAGCGCTTATGGGCTAACCCTAAGCTGTTGTGATCATATAAAATACATTCTAACCCTATTTGTAGAGTTGGCCACACCAGAGAATATTGAATGTAGTGTGTTTAAGTTTTAGGTCTTAAGTCTTTATTAATTGTTCCTTGTGAGCCACTCTAGTATTGTTTAATACTTGAGGTGGACGTTAGTTGAGTTGTAAGTTATTAATCATCAATAAGATTTGAAGCAATGATGGTTATGTGTCTTTGAAGTGTGTCTTCAAGTCTTTTGTTATTGTCATTATCACCGTGTGTGATTGAGGGGGAGTGAGAGGGGTTTCTCATATCTAAGAGGTTCTTAGGTAGAAGTGTCATTGGGTAGTGATTAAGTGAGGGGTGTAAACGAGGAAGTTTAACTCTAAATTACTAATGCTGATAGTGGATTTCATCTCTGGCTTGGTAGCCTCCAGACGTAGGTGTGTAGCACCGAACTGGGTAAACAATTCACTTGTGTTATTTCAGTTTTCTGCATTTAATTTTTATGTTGTTATTTGTTCATCAAACAGATATTAGTGTCGTGACATCACCTTTGACATCTCATATTTGATACCAGAATTTCAATTAGCATCAAAGCAGGCATCCTGCTCTGTCTCTGGGTGAGATCTAGGGAAGATACTTTCTGGTACTTTGGACAAGGAAGGAGGATTTGTGAACAGACCACCCATTCTGGATGGTACTAACAATGATCTCTGGAAGCCTCACATGGTGGCGTTTTTGAAGTCCTTGGACAACAGGGTTTGGAAAGTTATTTTGAAAGGATGGTCACGTCCTCTTATTATTGGGGAAGACAATCAACCCACTGGCTTGTTGAAGCCTAAAGAAAACTGGTCTGAGGAAGATGATGAACTAGCTCTTGGTAACTCTAAAGCCTTCAATGCTATCTTTAATGAAATTGACAGGAATATCTTCAGATTGGTGAATACATGTGAAATTGCCAAAGATGCTTGGAAAATTCTCAGAACTACTCATGAAAGCACTTCCAAGGTAAAGATGTCAAGACTGCAACTATTAACCCCCAAGTTTGAGAACTTAAGGATGAAGGAAGAAGAAAGCATTCGAGAATTCCACATAAAAATCCTTGAGATAGCCAACACGTGCAGTGCCTTAGGAGAGAAGATACCAGAGGAGAAGCTAGTGAGGAAGATTCTCGGATCTCTCCCTAAGAGATTTAACATGAAAGTGACGGTGTAGAGGAAGCTCAAGAAATCAACAACATGAGAGTTGATGAACTTGTTGGATCGCTCCAAACATTTGAGCTGAGTATCATTGACAGGGTTGAGAAGAAGAACAAAAGTATAGCCCTTGTGTCTAACGCTGGAGGCAGAGAATAAGAATATGATCTAGACACTGAAGAAGGACTATTTAATGATATAGTATTCCTTGGAAGACAGTTCAATCAAGTGCTGAAGAAGATGGAAGAAGATTCAAGACCTACTGTCAGGAACATCTCATAGAACATCAGCAAATCACGAGACTTTGGTAGGAAAGTCAGATTAAAGGATAAATTCATTCAAGACAGAGGAATAAAATGTCATGGATGTGAAGGCTTTGGTCATGAAAAAGTTGAATTTCCTACATACCACAAAAGACGAATGAAGGGTTTAACAGTGGCTTGGTCAGATGAAGACTCTAAAAGTGAAGTTGAAGAGGAGACATCCAAGCAGGTGACAACCTTAATTGGGATATACAGGACTGATGAAGATACTTGTAAAGTAGAAGTAGGTCATGATGATCTGATTGCTTCCTATAAAAAGCTATGCATCAGAAATGATGAAGTATGTCAAGAAGTGGAGAAGGAAAAGAAAATTACAGCTCCCTTGAAAGAAAAAAAGAAGGAACACTTGAGAACTATATCCAAGGTGGAACATGAGGTAACTCTGCTGAAATATGAACTTGCCAACATGTCCAAATCTTTCAGAATGCTAAATAGTAGATCTGACACATTAGATAAAATTCTTTAGGCAGGAAGAGTGACAAACACTAGAGATGTCACTATTGTGGATGGTTTGGTCATATAAAGTCCTTCTGTTATAAGTTGCATGGATACCCAAAGCATGTACCTCAACACAAGATCAATCAGACTATGCCCACTATAAATAAGAAGAAACAATGGGTTCCCAAAGCTTATGTCACTAGTCTCATAGCACACAGTTCTCTCAGAGCTTCAACTAAAGAGGACTGGTACTTTGACAGTGGATGCTCAAGACATATGACTGGAGTAAAAAACTTACTGGTGGATATCAGTTCTCACACTACAAGTTTTGTGACCATTGGAGATGGAGCCAAAGGAGAAATTAAAGGAGTGGGAAATTTGGATTTCCTAGGAATACCAAATCTTGAAAATGTGTTGCTTGGTAAAGGGTTAACGACAAATCTAATAAGTATCAGTCGACTATGTGATCAAGGCTTCAAAGTGAATTTCACAAAATCTGAATTTGTGGTTACTAATGAGAAGGGTGAAGCTATAATGAAATGGGTCAGCTCAAAAGATAACTGTTATTTATGGATACCTGAAGACTTAAGCTTCTCTTCAACATGCTCTCTAGCCAAGGAAGACGAAGTTAAACTATGGAGTCAAAAGTTGGGACACTTGCATCTGAAGGGAATGAAAAGAATCATCTCTATGGAAGCAGTGAGAGGAATTCCAAAGCTTAAGATTGAATAAGGTAGAGTATGTAGAGAGTGCCAAATTGAAAAACAAACTAAGATGTCACATTAAAAGGTCCAACATCTCACTACATCAAAAGTCCTAGAACTTCTTCACATAGACTTAATGGGACCAATGCAGGTAGAAAGTCTTGATGGAAAGAAATATGTCTATGTAGTTGTAGATGACTACTCTAGATATACCTGGGTGAGATTTATAAGGGATAAAACTGAAGTCTTTGATGTATTCAAAGACCTTTGCCAAAGGCTCCAAAAAGAAAAAGATAGCTATGTGATCAGAATCAGAAGTGATCATAGAAAGGAGTTTGAAAATAACAAATTTGTTGAGTTCTGCTCCTCTGAAGGGACCATCCATGAATTTTCCTCCCCATTACTCCTCAACAAAATGGGATTGTGGAATGGAAGAATAGAACCCTCCAATAATCTGCTAGAGCAATGATTCATGCTAAGAAGTTACCCTACCACTTTTAGGCTGAAGCCATGAATACGACATGATATATTCACAACAGAGTAACTCTGAGAAAAGGTGTCTCAACTACTATATATGAAATGTGGAAGGTAAGAAAACATGTTGTCAAATACTTTCATATTTTTGGAAGTAAATGTTATATCTTAGCTGATCGTGCATAGAGGAGGAAGATGAACCCCAAGAGTGATGAAGGAATATTTCTAGGATACTCTACAAAAAGCAGAGCCTATGGAGTCTTCAACTCCAGAACTAAAGTAATGATGGAGTCCATAAATGTCGTTGTTGATGATAGAGGATGGAATGAGGAAGTTTATGTCTTAGAAAATGTTGAAACATCCCTAGAAGACACTTCATCAAATACCACAGATGAATACAAGGACTCTACTCCAAAAAACGAAGAACCTGTACATGGTCAAGTCAACAAAGGACCCTCTATCAGAATTCAGAAATATCATCCTAAGGAGTTGATCATAGGAGATCCAGACAAAGGAGTCACCACCAGGACAAGAGAATTCATTACAAACTCCTATTTTATCTCAAAAATTGAGCCTAAGAGTGTCAACGAAGCATTAAAAGATGAATTCTGGATTAATGCTATGCAGGAAGAACTAGAACAATACAAGAGAAATGAAGTTTGGGAACTAGTTCTAAGACCATAAGGAATCAATGTAATTGGTACAAAATGGGTATACAAGAATAAGTTTGATGAAGAAGGTGTGATCATCAGAAATAAAGCAAGACTAGTTGCTCAAGGATACACTCAAATTGAAGGAGTCGGTTTTGATGAAACCTTTGCTCCTGTAGCTCGCCTTGAATCAATCAGACTACTGTTGGGAGTTGTTTGCGTCCTAAAGTTTAAACTATTTCAAATGGATGTGAAAATTTTCTTTCTAAATGGCTACCTAAATGAGGAAGTATATGTGGAACAACCAAAAGTATTTGTTGATCCAACAATGCCTAACCATGTGTACAAGTTGAGGAAAGCTCTATATAGATTGAAACAAGCTCCAAGAGCTTGGTATAAAAGACTGACTGGATTTCTTGTTGAAAATGGATACAGGAAAAATGGCATAAATAAAACACTATTTGTCAAAAACGAAGGAGGAAGTCTCATGATTGCTCAAATCTGTGTTGATAATATAGTTTTCGGTGGAATGTCTAATGAAATGGTCCAACATTTTGTCAAACAAATGCAGTTAGAATTTGAAATGAGTCTTGTTGGAGAATTAACTTACTTTCTTGGCCTTCAAGTTAAGCAAATGGAAGACTCCATATTCTTATCTCAGAGCAAATATGCTAAGAATATTGTCAAAAAATTCAGGATGGAGAATGCATGTCACAAAAGAACACATGCTCATACGCATCTGAAGTTATCTAAAGATGAAAAAGGTGTAAGTGTAGATCAGAGTCTCTACCGGAGTATGATAGGTAGACTTCTTTATCTCACAGCTAGTAGGCCGGATATTGCCTTTGCTATTAGAGTCTGTGATAGATATCAAGATGAACCCAAAGTGAGCAATATCAATAAAGTAAAGAGAATACTGAAATATGTGAATGGAACATCTGATTATGGCATGTTATACTCTCATGGATCCATGTATGCTCTAAGTGGATACTGTGACGTTGATTGGACAGGAAGTGCTGATGATAGGAAAAGAAAATCAGGAGGATGTTTCTTTTTGGGAAATAATCTAATTTCATGGTTTAGCAAGAAACAAAACCGTGTCTCCCAATATACTGATTAAGCTGAATACATAGCTGCATGAAACAATTGCTTTCAACTTGTTTGGGTGAAATAAATGTTGACATAGTACAATGTCAAACAAGATGCCATGACATTATATTGTGACAATCTATGTGCTATAAATATATACAAGAACCCTATCCAACACAGAAGAACCAAGCACATCGATATCCGTCACCATTTTATGATAGAGCTTGTTGAGGACAAGATAGTTACATTAGAATATGTAATTACTGAAAGACAGCTGACAGACATTTTCACCAAGGCCCTATATAATACGGTGGGAGAACTGACTTTAGATTGTTTTGCTTTTGATCGCAAATGTTGCGGATAGCAAGAGTCACCACCGACTTTTCTTTTATCCAATTAAGGGAAGGTGAAAAGAACAGGAAAAGACATTCATTAGATTCTGAGTAAGGGAGAAGGTTATGAAAAGGTATTAACACCCTTTCCATCCGTAGTTATCTACGGGCTCTTAGTTGCTTTCGATCATCTTTAAAAAAATTGCTTTCTGTGCGTGTGTTTGAAAAATATTTTGAAAAGGCATTTCGCTTTGACTTCGTAATGATCCACGTTGGAATGTATACGAAGTGTTCGGAAATGTTTCGTTTTGAAAAGTGTTTTAACTTTGTAAAAGTGCGAGGTGTGAAAAGATTTTGATAGAGCAAGAAACTAAAAGTCTTATTACCTACTCAGAACGGTCGTTTCCGTGTTATTTTACTTTCCTTTAGAATAGTGCTATCCGTACCATTAGTTGGTAGGTAACTCTATTCGTTAGATGTAAAGGGACATTCGAAGGGACATCGGATGGTCATAGAAGGCAACTTGTAGGAGTATCCTAGCACATTCGTAGGGACAATCATCACTTTTCGTAGGTAACAATCGAGGGACGAGATCATGTATTCATGGGCAACATTGAGGGACTATGATCTTTGTATCGAAGGGACTATGATGGTATGTTTGTAGGCAACAGTGCTAGGATACCTCTATGTTCGAGGGACTTGACCATTTATTTGAAAGGCAACGAGAGGGAATACTCTAGGGAGTGCATGTGTGAAGAGAATGTGTCAAGTTCAGGTATATTATCTTGGAATTAGAAGTGATCTATGTTCATTTTTATCTTGCCATACACGCCTAGTTACTAGCAGTTTATATGGGTGCAGAAAGTAAATTGCGGAAAATAAAGTGCGGAAAGTAAATCATACGTTATTACATGGCTTTGGGGCAGTTACATAATATAGGAGTGCGGAAAGTAAATCCTAATTAAGCTATTACATCCCATGAGCAGTTACATAATATTGGAAAAAAGAAATGCGAGAAAATTAATCCTAACTATTACATCTTGGAAGCAGATACATAATAATCGGAAAAGAAAAGAAATTCGCATAAGAGAAAATGTGTTAGTAAAAAAAAGATTTTTGAGTTAGGAAAAAGTTTTTAGGTTAGTAATCCTAATTAGATGATGAAACAATTTTTTTGAGAATTTTCTGGGTTGGTTTTAGTAAAGAAAAGTAATTAAAAAGTCAATTTTATGGTTAATTAACAATTAATTAAAATATTCATGCAAAAATATTAATTTTTATGTCAAAAATTAAATAAATATTTTTCTATCCTAAATGCAAAAAGAAATTATTTTTTGGTGATTTTTTTATATGTTAGAAAATTATTTGAAAAGAAATTAAATTGAAAAGAAAATAATGAAAAGAAATAAGAAAAAAAAGGTTAGTTTTGCAAGTTGTAAAAAATATTTGTGGCAGCCAAGGTTCGAACCAGGGACCTCTTTCCCACACGCACGCTGCCTTACCACTAAGCCAAGCTCCATATTGTGTTACTGACATGGAATAAAAGCATTATAAGGGAAATTCGTTTTTGAATGTTAATCAAAAACCCGCGCCAAGAACATCATCGTCCCCATTTGAATCTTTGCAGGCTTTTACCTACGGACGCTTTTGTTGCTAAAGCCTATAGTGACGGTTTTGTCTGTCACTAAAACACCTGCAAATTTTCAAAACTCAATACAAGCAATATAAATTCAATGTAAAGCCATAGTTCGATCCGGTTTGGCCTCCTGAACAAGAATACATCCCTAGTTTTGGCTAATTTTTCCTAAATCGAGGGATCCCAATTTGAAGCTTGGAAAACCTAACAATGGCATATCCTCATATCTGCATCTAAAATCGAATTAAACAAACCAGAAAGCTTGCAAACATCATCATGATCAAGAATATATAATCAAATTATGTTTATGATGCATAAATAACAGAAATCGATTTCAATTTTTTGAGGCAAACCGTGATCTGGATTTCGTGATTCTGGAGGTATTGTTGGTTTGTGAGTATCTGGATCGATTCAGAGGAACCTCCAGGAACATGTTGGAATGTTTGGAATCCTTTGAATTAGACTGGATCTAGGGCTGCCAATTGCTTGAATGCCACGGTTTTTTTGATGCTTGGTAGGGTTCTTTGAGGCCAGAAATTCATCCCTTGTGCTTGTGGATGCATCATGTACTTATAGTAGAGTGAATTAGGTCAAGAATTATGAAGAAATTATATGCCAATCAATGAGAAAATATTTGATTTGGAATGAAACCAAATATTGCCTTTTTTGATCAAATCTCATTCAATTCCTTTTTCAATCAATGAAATTCAAAATTGATAGCTTGTATGACTTGCTTGGATCTCAAGAATGAGAGAAAATCCACCTTGCAATCAATTTTTGATTTTTTATCTTTTATTTTAATTAAATTGGCTTTTAAATGATTAAAAATCCAAAATAAATAAAAAATAAAAGATAAATTAGTGGCCTTGGGCTTGGAGGTTCCAATTCAGCTAAGGAACATGTTTGAATCAAGAAAAGTTAGGCCCATTTGCAAAAAAATTGGTTTTGTCAAGTATTTCTCTGTGCACCTCCTAAAAAATGCTCAACTTGTGCAAGGTGTATCTTGCTCAATTTTTAACATTTTTGGGTGTTCTTGGACTTTTTAGAAAGCTCAAGATGTCCTATAAAAAACCTTGATGGTTTCATATTCATTGGAGTTTCCATGCTCATGAACACTTCTTTACAAAAAGTTGACTTTTTGTTGACTTTTAAAAGGACCTGTAATGTTTTGATCCATAACTTCCAAATGAAGCATTTTCTTCCCAAGCTTGTGAGATATGAAGTTGTAGAGAATTGAATTCTCTTCAAAATGAGTTGTGATGGAAAAATTTCTGATAAAGTATGTGAAATTTCTGATAAAGTATTTTGTCTAAGGAAGCCCAATTTGGAAACTTTGACTTTTGATCAATTCTTGACTTTTCTTGATGAATCATGATCAACCCTTGATCAACTGATGAAGATCACTTCAAAATATTGATGTTGACCAAAAAATTATGAAGTTTGACTTTATGTTGACCACAGTTGACTTTTTGTCCAATACAATTGATTTTCAACAATTTGAGCAATTGTCTGAGAAAACTTGACTTGTAAGGCTTGAAACTTGTCATGGAGATTCTTTGAAGCATATGGTGAGGCATGATGACCATTGGAAATGTTGGAGGCCCACCTTGTTTTGAGAATGGCAAAACCCTAGTTTGGGTTGATTGCTTAGGAGAGGGTTTGTCTGATCAACCCTTGTGAAATCCTTGAGTATGAATATGTGAAATATCTTGAGAAGTAAGAGGGAAAATTTTGGGGTATGACACCCTAGATGCAAATCAATTCGAAACTCTGAGAGGCAAACTGGGCATCTACATCCATGAAGAATTGTACCAATTAATGGTCACAATTCCTATGGTGATGGAGGAAACCTGCAACCAGTAGCTACAAAAATTACACTAAACAATGAAAGCTATAGAGATACTCCTCATTCTCTACTGTTCCCCATCGGGAAATTATTTGACTTGTTTACTATCATGCTTTCTAACTTTAGCATATTGTGGCTAAAAAGGGGGAGTAAAAGCCCTGATGTACCTGATGATTGGGGTGGACCATTACTGCTGAACTAGTGATGTTGAGGGGGAGCAACTAACTATTTGTTAATTGTGTGCATCTAAATTGTGCTGATGTTGTGTGTAGTGGGAGCAACTGAAATTGACTATGTGATGTGTTTGTGCATAATCTGGATGTGTAACTATGATGTTCTAATTGATGTTTATACATTTGATTTTTCCGTTGTATCTCTGATGAACTGTGATTGTGATTATGTTGTTGTTCTGATTTTTTACGCTCAACTCTGGTGTGTGTGTGTGTGAAGCTAGAATCTATACTTTTGTTGTATTGTGCTTAATTGTTAACTATGATGCTGATGTTAATTGTATGACTTATACCCCTAAATATTGTTTTAGCCAAAATTTTCCAAGGGGGGTTTGTTAATTTTGTAGATTGGCAGCAATTTTGGTAAAACATTCTGCTCAGAAAATGTCATGAAGAATAACTTAAATTGTGAAGCAAAATGTATCAACAAGTTTTATGAAGATGTCAAAGCAGATGTTCTGACATGTGGTACAGACATGAACTAGTTTTTCAGTTCAGAAATATTATGAGTCAATATGTTTTAAATTGTATGCTAGAAGTAAGCAAGGTTTGTAACGTTCTTCTGCAACATTATTGGAGAAATTTTATCCTACTTTCATGGAGAAAGTATAGGACTCGATGAAGACTTAATGTGAAGCGCTTATGGTCCAACCCTAAGTTGTTGTGATCATATAAAAGGCATGCTAACCCTATTTACAGAGTTGGCCACACAAGAGAATATTGAATATACTGTGTTTAAGTTTTAAGTCTTTGTTAATTATTCCTTGTGAGCCACTCTAGTATTGTTTAATACTTGAGGTGGACGTTAGTTGAGTTGTAAGTTGTTAATCATCAATAAGCTTTGAAGCAATGATGGTTATGTGTCTTTGAAGTGTGTCTTTGAAGCGTGTCTTCAAGTGATTTGTTATTGTCATTATCACCGTGTGTGATTGAGGGAGAGTGAGAGGGGTTTCTCATATCTAAGAGGTTCTTAAGTAGAAGTGTCATTGGATAGTGATTAACTGAGGAGTGTAAACGGGGAAGTTTAACTTTAAATTAATACTACTAATAATGGACTTCATCCATGACTTGGTAGCCTTCAGACGTAGAAATGTAGCACCGAACTGGATAAACAATTCACTTGTGTAATTTCAGTTTTCTGCACTTAAGTTTTCTGTTGTTACTTATTCATCAAACAAATATTAGTACCGTGACATCACATTCGATGTCTCATATCTAATACCAGAATTTCAAGAAGGAAGAATCACAATTTAACACGCCTCGTGACACAATATGCCTCTTGCTGGTTGCAAGCTACAAGTAATTGAGTGTCACTTTTAGGTTTAATATTTTCTACCTTTACTGTTTAGAAATTTTGAACTTAGATACCTACTCTGTTGTATTTATTTTACTCTCCGTAATCTAAAATTCGTTGTTGGTCAATGTGAAGTTTAAAGATAAAGTAGTCTTTTGTGTGTTATGATATGAAATTAATGACTTGTTATATATATATATATATATATATATATATATATATATATATATATATGAAAGCCATGAAAGAAGAGCTTGATGCTATAGAAAGAAACAAGAATTGAAAGTTGATTAAACTTCCAAAGGAGAAAAAAAAACTATCATAGTTAGATGAGTTTTTAAGGTGAAATATGCATTTTTGAATGGAGTACTAGAAGTTGCACATTATAACACCTAAAGGCAACTTGCAAATGTTATGACGAATGATGCCAAGACATGACACTTTATCCATTTGAGGGATGGAATTAGTGTTCTAGAAATTTTTATTAGCTGAATATGAATTAAGGAATGGTGTTGGAAGTAATTCATATTCAGAATCAGAATCATATTGAAAATTAATTTTATTTTGAAAAATAAAAAATATTTTTTAAAAACATTAAAAACTAACTTTACTTTTTTAGAAAATTAAAATAATCGATATTCCAAAAATATGGAAAGTCGACTTTTTCGTTAAAAAATGATTTTTTTTTTGTTGAAAAAAAGAATAATAGTTTTTTCTGAAAATAAAAAAAGTCGATTTTTTTTAAATAAAATTTTAGATTTTTAAAGAAAATATAAAAAGTCGACTTTTTCAAAAACAAATTGATTTTTTTCGAAAATATAAAAAGTCGACTTTTTCAAAAACAAATCGATTTTTTTACGAAAATATAAAAAGCCGACTTTTTCAAAAACAAATTGTTATTTTTCGAAAATATAAAAAGTCGACTTTTTCAAAAACAAATTGATTTTTTTTCGAAAATATAAAAAGTCGACTTTTTCAAAAACAAACCGATGTTTTGTTGAAAATATAAAAAGTCGACTTTTTCAAAAACAAATTGATTTTTTTCGAAAATATAAAAGTCGACTTTTTCAAAAACAAACCGATTTTTTTTCGAAAATATAAAAAGTCGTTATTTCCGAGAAAAAAACGATTTTTTATCGGATAAATTTGTTTTTTTGTTGAAAATTTAAAAATCGACATAAAAACGATTTTTTTTCAAAAATATAAAAAATCGATTTTTCCGGAAAAACAACTGATTTTTTATCAAAAAAATAAAAAGTCGACTTTTTCAAAAACAAATCGATTTTTTGTCGAAAATACAGAGTCGATTTTTTCGAAAAAAAATTGATTTTTTGTTGGAAATATAAATAGTTGATTTTTCGGCGAAATTACAAAAAGTCGATCTTTTGAAAAAAACTAACTTTTTGTCGAAAATATAAAAAGTCAGATTTTTTAGAAAAAAAAATCATTTTTTGTCGAAAATACAAAAAATTGATTTTTTCGTGGAAAAACCAATTTTATGGCGAAAAGAAAATATATCGATTTGTAGAAAAAAATGATTTTTTGTCGAAAATTATAAATACAAAAATCGACTTTTTGAAAAAAAACGATTTTTTGGCGAAAATATAAAAATGTCTATAAAAAAAATTCCAAAATACAAAAAGTTGATCTTTTTCAAAAATAAAAAGTCAAATTTTTTATTAAAAATATTTTATAAAAAAAAATTATGAAAAAAATTTTGTGGAAAATTTGAGACCTTAAGGCTTACTTAAAATTTATGGGACTTTACTTTTAAACTCCTACTTATTTTTTAGCTCATTTATTTTTTAAATTTTAAATCCCTTATATTTTAAGGACCTTAAAAATTAAGCTCTGACCCTTTAAATTGACAACTCTAATAAATACACTAGTCATAATTATTATATTTTATAAATCTTTCTATATCTTTTATAGCAGTCATTACAAAATAATAAATATATCCTCTCATTCTTTCAGCTATCACCCCCTCAAGTACTAAGAATGTTTTTTAATTTGAGAATGTTTTTTATTTCATTGTGCAATAAAAGTAATAATATAATATGAATGTAGAGTATATTCGTGATTCAGTGGGACCCATTTAAAACTTTTTAATGAGTTGTGTCCTTTGCCTTTTTTTTTCCAAACATGATGTATTTGTTGGGATTTATGCAAATATATATCATTAAAAACTTGATAGAAGATGGGTGTGCATAAGGTGTTGAAAATTTAGTGTTCAAATAACACACCTTCATAAAATTAGGTCTGATAGTTTAAATATTTGAGAAGTGCATAATAATAAAAATTTATCTTCTTCTTGTGTATATCTCTTGAAATAAATTTTTTTTCTTCTTTCTTTTTAAGAAAAATTAGTTATATGTATTGCCCTTTATGATTTTTGTTTACACATTTAATCCATATGAATTAAATATAAAAACAATAAACAAAAACAATCTCGAACGACTCTCTAGTTAAAAAAGAATATCTCGAAATCACTTCCCATGTGACCTCGTCAAGATGATAGTATGGTAATGAGAGGCAGAAGATTCTCTCGACAATTATTTCATTTTGAAACACAGTGGAATTGTATATTGAACCTTGATGAAGTAACAACATGCTCTATAATTCCATTGATTACTAGCTTCCGACCAAAGAATGGGAGTTTGATAAAGTTACGTCTTACAAGATATTGATGGGAGTTTGATAATGTTATGGCTTGTCACATTATCACACTTCAGTTTCATGAATAACATTTAATTCAGATACGTATATATCTTTTACTTTAAAAGCAAGCAAATCATCATATTCAAGATATTATTTTTTAAGTTTCGTTTGTCTGTCAAGCTAGATGTTATTATTTCTTTTTGTACATATGTACGCAAACAAGATTATCATTATTCTTTCATCATCAAATGTCCAGCCTTTTCTCATTTTTGAAAAAGCATACAACATTATTGTCCAGATTAATAATCGCCTAAACAGGCATCAAGTATTCTTTAACAATGGGAGGCCTATTTGTATCGAAAATATTGGCAGATGTGTCGTATATTATATATTTATCAAGCTGATTCAAGGCTTCTTTGCATAACCCCAAGGGTTGTTCTTTGCCCAATTCCACTGGTCCCTGCACATTTCCGCTACACCATATTTGGCCCTGAATAAAAGGTCCAAAATATTAATAACTAAACAAGAATTACTGTAAAGTCAAAAGTTGCTTATCAGATATGAAGTATAATGATTAATGAAGCATGATTGGTTCCGACTTAAAAACGCTGAAGTCAAGTACTTACTTCCAACCGAGTTCTTTCTCAGCTTTCTCGGTAGATGCATAAACCTCTGTAGCATCCCCTGGCCTTCTTGGACACAATTTCAAAGCAATTTTCTGAAGATATAATATCCAATGTAAAAAAGAGAAACCTTCATGCATTACATTATTTTCTGCATTACTGAACATAAATATACTTGTATATCAGAAAGATACATGATTACCTTGCCAGAAGCTTTCTCAAATGCAGCAACCATTTCAAGCACAGATGAACCACAACCAGTTCCCAAATTGTAAGCAGTACAACCTGAAAATCAATTTGTCCCATTTTTTTTTTTTATCATAAGAGAGATGCAAGACAATCAATCTACAAACGCAAAAACATAACTTCCGACTATCATGTTGCAATTCGAGTACATGCCTTATGTAACAATCTCTAACTGACAAAAACAAGTTTATTCGTGTCAGTAAATAAAGGGAGATAAAGAACAACTCACCTATGTTTTCCGTTGTGAAAAGCTTTTTCAGGGCAGCAATGTGACCATCTGCTAAGTCCATCACATGGATATAGTCCCGTATCTTATTTTAATTTACAAAAAAGAAAGAGGGTTAACAGTTCAGCAGTGGTAAGAATTACATATCCGTTGTTATTTGCTATGTTCCCCACTATAGAGAAGTGAACTACTATGTTTAAGCTATTATTTGCTTTGTCACACATTAAGTGAACTACTATACTTAAGCTAATAAACCATTTTGACTGTTGATAAAAAAGTTCTAGATTTATACTTCACGGACAGACAACACAATGCATACTCAATTTTCTAACCATGATTTTGAAATGCCTCAACTATTTTTTTTTTCTTTTCTATAATGTGAGTGTCATTGTTCCATGGTGGTGTAAAGAAATAATGGAAGTATATGTGTGACTTGTACATACCGCAGAGCCATCTCTTGTAGGATAGTCATGACCATATACATTGAGCTCAGGTAATCTTCCAACAGCTACTTGCTGTATATAAGGCATGAGGTTATTTGGGATACCCCTGGGATCTTCACCGAGTTTACCACTTTCATGTGCCCCGACTGGATTGAAGTATCTCAGTAAAATGATTTTCCATTCTGGCTCAGCTCTCTGAATATCTCGTGCAATTTCCTCAAGGAAAAGCTGCAATGTGATGTGTCAACGGAAAAACAAAGACAATTCATTAGAACCCAAAAAAGAGTAATTGTAATTCAGTAAGTTTTACTAAATTGAAAACTACCAGGTTTAAACCATCATAAAGGAAAACAAGAAAATAAATAGAAGTGACCCAAACAAGCAAATGTTTACCTTGGTCCGTCCGTAAGGGTTCATGGCTTGTAACTTGAAATCCTCCACACATGGTATCTTTTCAGGTTGGCCATAAACAGTTGCAGATGATGAGAAAACCATCTGTGAAGAAGCACAAACATGTTAGGCCAATCATTCATACAGTCAAGAGACCTCGGCCGTCATATGAAAACTCAAACGGCTTATATTCTAACTTCACAAAATCAACTTCCATCCACAATCATAATCATTCACAAATATTATAATCTGTGACTGCACAGAATCTGAACATTCAACTCTATCACATCGCAATACTAGTTTTCAAGAAGTCGTGATCTTGGCAATCTTGGCAGTTGGAATGAAAATCAGACTAATTAGATTTAAGTTATACTTTAAAAACAATTTGATTAAGTTAAAATATATGTTTATGTTAGGTTCAAATAAAGAAAAAGCCAGAATTAGTTCTAGTTGTATAAAATTAATTTTTATCATATTTGATAGCTTTTGACTTTGTTGAGTTGGTTCCATTTTAGAAAAAGCAAGAACTAATTCTAGATGTATAAAACTAATTTTGATATGTTTAATAGCTTTTGACTCTAAAAGTGATTTTCAAAATAAGCTATTTCTAGATTTAACTAAAATAAAATATACACCTGTGAAACTTTTATTCCTTTGTTATAATCACAACCTAAACAAAATCATATATGATACTCTTCGTCTAGAAAATAGAATTTGAAGCATGAAAATATAAAATAGGGTAAAAAACAAAAAAAAAAAAACAAGAATCAAACCTTTTTGCAATTATGCTTAGCCATGACTTCATAGAGATTGACAGTTCCAACAAGATTATTATCGAAATAGCGACGAGGATTTACAACACTTTCACCAACAGCTTTCAGTCCAGCAAAATGAACCACAGCATCAAATCTATTTTATCAAGAATTAATCAAATTCAATAATCCACAAACAATCACATAATCTTATCAATTACAGCATAATTAACATCAACTAAAATCAATAATTCACTATCTAATCACATAATCTTATCAATTAAAACATAATTTACAATTACATAAACTAAAATCAATTAATCCACTAATTAATCACATAATCTTCACAATTACAACCTGATTAACATCAAATAAAATCAATTAATCCACTAATTAATCACATAATCTTATCAATTACAACATAATAAACATCAAATAAAATCAATTAATCACATAATTTCATCAATCGCAACAAAATTAACCGTAATATTTTCCGTTCTTACTTAGATTTCGCGAAGAGTTTCTCCAAATCATCTTTATTCCTCAGATCTCCCTGAAATCGAAACGTTTCTTGAATTCGTAATAACAAAAACTGAAACGACGATAAATTCAAGAAACGAGGCGAAACGAACCCGAGTGAATTCAAGATTCTGAGAAAGGTTTGATCCAACGAGTTCGCGGACACGGTCCACAGCTTCCATAGCGGAATTGTCTAAGTTATCGATGATGGAGACGTGGAAGCCGCTGTTGAGTAGCTGAACCACCGTGTGAGTGCCGATGAATCCGGACCCGCCGGTTACGAGTATCTTCTGCGTTGAAACCACCATGATTTGGAGAGAGAAAGATAGAGAGAGAAAGAGAGATTTTGATGTTGTGAAATGAGAAATGTGAAAAAGCAAGAGGTTCGGAATTTGAGTTTATGATTTTATATTCAGTTATGAAAATTAATAATTGATTTTTTTTGGTAATGGAGATAAATTTGGATAAGGCATTGGGGATCGTGAATGATTTATTTGGTTAGTTTTTAACTTTATTTTCTTTTTCGCAGTAATCGGTTTTTGATTTTGTTAAATTTGGCGCGCGGGTGATTTTAAGAATTAAGATAAGATTAGTAGTTCTGTTTTGTATATGGGTCCTACTTTTGGGGTTTGGATTGGATCGCCAAGTAAGCGATTTTTTTCAACCGCGCGTTAGTGTTAAGCTTTTATTTCGGGGGTGTGTTTCGATTGACGGTAAATAGAATTGATTCTATTAGAATTAAATTTGATAGAATTGATTTTAATAGAAATGAATTTTGTAGAATTGATTTATGTTTGATTACATTTATGTAAAAGTGAGTTGAATAATAAATTACAGTGTAAAAATTATTTTAAATCAATTCTAAAGATAGAAGCTACAAACTCTAACTTCAAGTAGAATTAATTATATTTTTAATAAAACAAACACCTTAAAATTATCCTGAAACTTTTAGAAGTCAGTTCAAACACACATTTCTTATTTTATTTCTTATTACACCTTTTTAAAAGGGGAAGGGTTAGATTTAAAGCTGGAGATATGATTTTAAAACGGTGAACAAGAAGACATAGGTACTTCTTCTTAAAGTAGTTTCTTGAACTAGAAGTTTAGGTGTAATGGCTTATAGGGCTGTAAATCGGAAATTTTTTAGGTGGGTTTCTTCTTCATCTCTGGTTAAAAACAAAAAATATTTTTAGGTTTCGTAAATTCACTTACGAATTCTCAAAATAAGGTGAATTCGTAAATGCACTTACGAAATAATCCAGAATTTTAAAAAAATAATGTGAATTCGTAAGTGCACTTACGAATTCACCTTATTTCCAGTGCACTTACGAATTCACCTTATTTTTGAAATTCGTAAGTGCACTTACGAAGTCTGTGTGTTGTTTTAGAAAACACACAGAATAACCCCCAATACTCATTCATTTTAAAACACCTCAATTTCAACCTCACTACTCTAAACCCTAACATTTCTACCACTTCAAACTCACTCCATTCAAGTTCATCTTCTCATTTCAACTCATTCTAACTCATTTCAACTCCTCAAAAATCAACTCCAAACTCAAATTTGTGTAAGTTTTCTTTAATTTTTTCTATTCAAAATCTAAATTTTTATTAGATTATTAGGTTAGGTTGTAGAAATTAAATAGTATATGAAATAATAGTAGGTTTATGTAGTAGAAAAAAATAGGAATTTGTGTGTTTTGGGACTGAGTTTCTGGTTTTGCAATTTTTTGACGATGGGGGTTTCGCAAGTGTATTTGTGAAGTGACTCAGGAGAGACTTCGCTAGTGCACTTATGGATTGTTGCTTGAGTTGTTTTTAAATTAGTAAGTTCACTATTGTAATGGTTTATTTCAGGAAAATGACAGAGAACGACAACCATATGACACGTTTGAGACATGGCAGGCAAAGCCAAACTGCGTCGGCTCGTCGAGAGCAAGAGCAAAGGGTAAGAGTAGAAAAGGCACAACTAGATATAACACCACCTTCTGCACCGTCACAAAGGAGTCATCTCCATGAGGCGTCTACCTCTAATGTACATGAGGAGCAGGTACCAGAGGTAGAGTTATCAGAGGTGAAGGTCCATGATGCTCAGGACGTCGAAAACGTTGAGGTCCCCGACGACGATGTTGAGAAACTTCCAGAGGCGGAGGATGATGACTATCCAAGAGGGCCATATGACACATCCCTCCTAGTTTATTATTAGGACCATGTTGTCCGTTTTGTCTAGGGTGGACATGTATTATAATTTTTATCGTTATATTTCGTATTGTAATTTTTATTAAAAAATATGGTTCTTTTTTATTTATTTTTGTTGGATTCTTATGTTTCAGGAAATGAAGGCTTTGGAACATGTCAACCACTCCAGCAAAATCTTTGATCTCTATATTCCACAGACTTAGTGGTTTCACAATGCTCTCATCGCATCCGGTCTTGCTGGATTATTCGGTACTGGTTACGGTACCATTAGCACCGGCATGCAGGGTATTTTTGCTGAGAGATGGCATAAGGAGATGTCATATTTCCACTTTTTAGTTGGGGAGTTGACGATCACGCTCGACGGTGTTTCCTGCTTGCTCCAACTACCTATCAGAGGTAGGTTACTCAACCATGTCAAGATAACCAGACCTTAGATGGTTGAATTAATGGTTGAGCATCTGGGAGCTGATTTGTACAAGATTGCTGAGGATTGCAACTCCACACACGGGGCACAAGTGAGGTTCTCTTACCTAAAGGAGTTATATAGGGAGCACCTCGGTCAACCAGATCTTGCAAAAAGAAATGCACAGACAGTTAGGGAGCCTGTGGGTGAGGATATTTTTGTTTAGTTTCACTATGGTTGTGTCATCTGGTGTTTTCTGATGTACTTGGTAGGCACATTCGTCTTTGTGGACACGAGTGACCACTACACTTATGTGACCTAACTGAGATATTTTACGGACCTGTCTATAATTCATGATTGGAACTGGGGTGTCTCTGTTTTGACCTACCTCTACCAGAAGCTGAATGAAGCTTCCAAATGGAAGGCGAAGGGGCTCACCGGCTCATGCACCCTTCTCATAATATATTTTTATTTTAACGATAAATTTTAATTAGTTTTAATTTATTTGTACTTACACATTATAATTTTGTTGATGTAGAGCTGGATTATATCATACTTTCACCGCATTACACCGTAGATCCCGACTATCAGGCCTTCATGCCAAGGGATTCCAGGTTTATGCTCACCGAGGGAAACCATAATGTGCTTCCTTATTGGGTGTTCCTTGATCGCGCCAGTTTGGCTCTGTGCAGGTGATACCTAGATCTCCTTTCCAGGCTACTCCCGACACCATGACAAAGAGGGATCTAGATGACGTCTTCCAGGATTGGGAGAATCATCTTATGACAGAGGAGTATTAGATGTTGCGGGCATCATAGATGTTGCAATGTGTAGAGGGTTACGTGACATGGTTCTTTAGAGTGTCACACCCTTTCATGACATCGGATGGTCAAGGACATCCACCGAGGCCAGAACATGAGGAACTCTTGGAGAACGAGCAGGACGAGGTTGAACATGCCATCGATCTAGTGCCCAGCTATCAGCGTATTTGCCAGCTTGGACGAGAGTCGTTGGATGCAAGAATTACGCGTGAGGGCAATGACTGGGTTGTTGCCGTGATGGAGAGGATCATCACCGAGGCAGAGCGTGCAGCGAATTACCGCAGACAGAGGAGGACGCATGAGTTAGGATTAGACATACAATGTAGCCTTATGTTTTGTTATTTGATTTTGTAATAATTTGATCGCACTTACTTTCGGAACAATTTATGTAATTTGATATTTCTGACAATTTTTCTCCTATCACATAATAATATTTACATGGTTTATGTATATAGAATGCTCCTTAATTGAATTTCTAAAAACAAAAATATAATCCGACTTATAGTGAAAAACATAGTAGTTTTAAACATGGTTTAACACATTCAGGAACTGTTTCATAAGTGCACATACAAATTTACCTTTTTGGGTGAATTTGTAAGTGCACTTACGAAACCTTTCCTGAATGTGTTAAACCATGTTTAAATGAATAAAACGTATAAAATAAAGTGAATTCATAAGTGTACTTACAAATTCATTCAACAAAGTGAATTCATAAGTGCATTTACGAATGATATTTCTAATTTTTCAAGAGTGTGGAAAAAACTCACTAGATGTGTGAAAAATTTCCTAATTATTAATGGAGTTTGATACAGACAGTTGGATGTGAAATTGGATTCCACTCAAAATAGCTTAAGGCCATAATATGATAAAACAATGGTTATTAACTATTTATTTTATAAACTTTTAATATTATACTCATTCCGTTCTAAAATAAATGTCACATTTGCAAAAAGTATTTATCTTAAAATAATTATCCTTTTAAGTTTCGATCTAATTTTATTTTTTATTTTTCTATTATATCCTCTAACTAATACTCTTAATTTACTTTTTCTCTTACTTTTCATTAATGATAATTAAAATCCACCAATAATCAAGAAGGATAATTTAGTAAAATTGTTATATATTCTCTCTTATTCATGTATTATATTTTTTTAATTTGTATAAAAGTGTTAAAGGTGATATTTATTTTAGAATAGAGAAAATATTAATTTTGATGGTCGATCTATTAGTCAAGATTTGAATTCTTAGAGTGTGTTTCGTCCCAAATATAATTTCTTTAACGTTTCATTGATATTTTTTTAATAGAATTTAATTCCATGGAAGTTTAACTTATTAAATTCATGTTGATTTTATTAATACGTTATACATGACATTAAACACCTAATTAATACTACGCTAGGATGCCCGTAAACAATTTTTAAGTTTGGTTAAATCTATACAGTTAGAGTTTAACTTGTTTATACAATTAATTGCGGCAGGATCAATTATCCAAAAAGAAAGAAAATATGCAATGATTGTATAAAGTATTTTTATACTATATTAGAACACGTTATATTTTTAATTTTAAAATATTAATATTATAATAACTGAATATTATAATTTTATTAAATGATAATATAAAATCAATTTATTATGTTACTTTTAACTTTTTTTTAAAATAAATATATTAATCAGATTATTTTTTGGCATGGATGATCCAACCTTTTATTATTTTTCACACCTTTATTGATACATCAACATGTATTTAATAAGTTATTCTAAAAAAATGATTATGGACTAATATTAATATATGTCTCGAAGGCATAGTGGTTTTAATGTAAAATATTTTTTAAACAATGTGTGCATTCAACTTTTCTAAAATATAAATAAAATCAATATTTTTATCTTTTAGAATTCTTAACTTATGTCCTAGAGAACAAGTTAGCATATGACCATTAAGTAATTTCTTATAAAAATTAAAAAAAGGTAACTCTAGTACTGTATTCATTAAAAATTAAAAGCTAACATATTCATTATTGCAGTAAGATAATGTGAAAATAGAACCCATGAAAGGGATTAATGACAAATAAAATAAAAACCTCAAGCATAAGGAAAAGTCGAATAGCAGCAATAACATAAAGAAAATGTTTTTTCATAACTAAATTAAGAGGAAAAGGTTATAGAGTTACAGTTATTTGGAGGAATTTTGAAGGAGATGAAGAAGATGTTCTTGCGGAATTTGACCTAAGCAAGGGAGAGAGGAATAACTTACAATGACTTGTAGTAAAGTATAATGAAATGATTCAAGGTTAACATAGAAGATGTAAACATAAACATGAATGATATTATATGGTGAATAATAAATTTGATGGAATAAACCATTTATTTAAAAAGGATCAATCAAAACACAATATTTAAGAGTTAGCTAGTAAAACTTACATTGATATTTGTTAATTACTGATTTGTCTATTTGAGTGTAAATTTTTAAATTGACAAAGACAAATTCAAAAGAGTGTTCAATTAAATAGTAATTACTTTATAATTAATTGATAGTTGACAAGTTTTCTTTCCACATATATTGGTTTAAAGTTTTCTATAGATATCAATAAATATTATGTTTATTTTGATTTATAAATTATAATATTTTTTGTTTCAAAAATATGTGACACATTTATTAATATCATCTCCTTTTTTATTCAATAAACTTAAATGTCAGATATATTAAATCAAAAATAAAAATAATTAAAAAACGGTGAGGTGAAAAATGTGATTCAATTTCGAGTCTTTCAAATATTTCAATCACGTTAAACAAAATATAATTGACATCTTAAAAAATCAAGTTTGTTACAAAAAATGAGCATAACAACCCTACTAGGTTTTAGTCATGAGAACAGTGGTCCATCAAAGGATGGACTCGATTTGGCGGAAGATTGTGCAAAACTGATTAAAGGTTATGATAACTTGGTTTGAGGAGAGAAGGTGTGAGATGAAACAAAAGTGTTACGCACACTCAATGTCAGGTACAAGTGGTAACCACTTTCATGGAGGAACTAAGGAAGGGCATAAAAATATGTAAGTTGGTCGATATGACTTACCAAATTTTCTTTTATCCAAAAAGAAAAAGATACATATATAGAACGATTATGGAGGGGGGTGTTTGAAGTTGTTAGAAAGGAAGATAAGGTATAAAACTTTTGAGAACAAGTTGAAATTGATATGAGTGTCGCACTTCAAATTAATTTAATTATTAAATAATTTTAATTTTAATTATTAATTTAATTAAAGGTTTAATTATTGGCATTTTTGAATTAATAGATTAATTAAATAAGAGAAGTGTTGGGGGTGTGAAGTGGAATTGTAGGGTGTATGGAGTAAAAAGTTCTACTTAATCCTAATTAATCTAATTTATTTATTTCTATTATTTGGCAAATAAAAAGGAATAAAAGGAAACAAGTGGGATTGAAGAAATTAGGATTTACATTCTACGTGAGATTGGAGAAGAGAAAGAAAAGAGGAGAAAAGCCAAACGTCGAGAATTCGAAGATTCATCGCGAGGTAAGGGGGGATTGAATCTGATTATTATGCCTTATAGGTTTTGATGATCAATAGAACGAATCAATCTGTTAGGAATCTCGAATTAGGATAATTGAGTGTGCCCTAACGTTATAATCCGACGTAAAACCATAATTGGAACTGTCATGAATGATTAATCTATGTAAGACGAGTATAGGTTAATTAGAAAACAAATTTTGTGATCAATTGGGTGTAAAAACATAGTAATTAATTCTGTTTTATGATGACATGATGTTTGGTGATGATTGAATTTAATGGGAATTCGTAACAGCGAAGGAAAAGTGTGTTTTTTATGAAAAACAACAGTATGGGTCGACACAAGCCTTTATGAATCGATGTATGCAGTGGAATTTTTGAAAACCAGAAGCTTTGGAAAGCTATGCATCGACTCATAGAGCCATGCATCGATCCATAGGTGAAATTTTGAAGCTATGCATCGATCCAAGATGCGTATGCATCGACTCATAGAAGAAAAATTCAGCTATGCATCGACACATACGTGTTATGCATCGATGCATACTGAACAATTTTTTAAAAAATGTTGAATTTTTAAGTTATGCATCGATGCATACTAATTATGGGTCGATACAAGCTGTTTATGCATTGGTGCATAGCCTTATGCATCGATGCATACTGTGTTGGGCTGAACATGAATTTTTCTGAAACGGTTTCGGTCATATCTTTTTAACCGTAACTCCGATTTAAGCATAATTGGTATCGTTGGAAAGTTTAAAACGAGTACTATCTAATAAAAATATCTTCAACACCAATGATTGAGATCTGGAAGAATTGTTTTGGCTTCCGTAATAAGAACTCGTTGAGGATTTGTGAATCATGTGTTGAGTAAATGTGCAGTGTGTTAATTTTATGGATTGTGATTAACATTTGATGTTTATGATTGCTGTTACCATATGATATTGTTGTTAATGATTAATAATTGGAATGATGCTGTGTGTTCATGTTCCATGTTTGAATTGTTGCATGCTTCTGATGTGCATGCATGAGCATTTTGGTAATGGTTCATTCCCATTGTGCGGAATTGAACTTGCAGGGCCAATAAACTTACCTAATGGATAGAGGTGGTGAGGCTAGATTCTTGACCTAGAGATGTATGGGCGAATCATTGAATTGGCGTTGTTTTCCGAGGTGTAAGTGGAACAGGGTGTGGACTTGGTTCACGATTGGTACCACATGCATTTGAGTATGCATTGCATATGTAATTGTAACATGTTAGGATGAATTCCAGTGTTTCAATTGCATTTAATTGTTGTCGTATGCATAATGAATGTGTGAATTGTGCTTATGAATCGTATGCTAATGCTGTTAATAAGGGCGAATAATGAATTGGTTGTTTTATTGTTTTTGAGAAATGTATAATGCATTTTAGTCTTGATGAAATCTCACCCTTACTTTAATGATTTCAGATTCGAAGTGATTAGCTTCTTGGGAATTGGTGAGGACAACTTTTAGAGTTGTGCTATTTAGATAATCCGCGTGTCAGTGTCATGCTCTGGTAGTTTAAACACTGGGGATTGATTGGAATTTTTATGAATTTAAAACTGGTTGTTTTAGTTTATGTTGGGAATAATTATTGATTGAATTATTCTGAATTATTATGTTCTTTCCGCTGTGTAAAACATAACAGTTGGTTTGAATTTTACTTAATACGTTCTTCAGAGAAAGGCATGATAACAGTTTTGGTTATTTGAATTAATTAAATTGTGATGCCCTTGATGTTATGTTTAAAACTCTGATTAAAATTATATAAATCGCGGGTAAATTAGAAGGGGTGTTACAGTGAGTGCGTAAGAGGAGAGTCTATTGAGAATTTTTTACCCACCTAGTGGATTTCTTCCACTTTTTTGAAAAATCAAAAATATCTTTCGTAAGTTAACTTACGAATCCGCCTTGTAGGTGAATTCGTAAGTGCACTTACGAATTGACTTTTCAGTGTGAATTCGTACGTACACTTACGAACTCACCTTATTTTGTACGTTTTATTATTTTAAACGTTGACATTTGAAAAAAATAACCTTAGTTCGTAAGTGCACTTACGAATTCACTCACTTACGAAATGTCCATTTGTATACTAAAGTGATTCATTATCACCTCTTCGTACTATCTCATTCATTTTCCACACCTCTAAACACAAAAACCCTCCAAATTTCACCCAAAATCAATATAAGTTATTTCTCCAAATCAAGTTTCAAGTGTGTGATCTTAGCAAATTGAGCATTGGAAGCTACAATTTGAGGTAAACTTTCATCCCTTCAATCTACATTGCCTGCATTGTTGCTGTTTGAAAGTGCACTTACGAGTTTACCTGATTTAGTGCAATTCGTAAGTGCTTGCGAAATGTGACATGATAAGATTTCTTTGGTCCATATTACTCCAACTTTGCTATAAATTGGATCTACAACTCATTCATTTCTCCATCACAAACCAAAACCAGAAAAATGACACAAACCTATCTACATCTTGCGTTTTACTTCACTGTTGCGCGTGCGCCAGTTCAATTCAGGCTCTCGCATGACACCCCGTATGACGAGCTCATTATGACACTGCATTATCTGTTGCAGTATCCAGATAATCGCAAGGTGGTCAAGCTTGAGTATCGTTCACCTTCACTTGATGCTGAAGGAAAAGTCAAATTCACTCGGTTTCAGCTGAAGAACGACGACGGCTTAGAGGTTATGTGGGAGACCTTTCATCAGTACTCGACAAAGGGTTCGATTGAGATGAATGCGTCGCTCCGTAGATCGGTATAAGATGTTATCAAGATGTTTCAACGTCCACAACTTCCTGTTTATAATAATATGTAATCTAATTTTCTGCATCCACTATGTAATTTCTTTGAATGAATGGTATGAATTGTGATAAATGTTTCTGATTTCTGTCCAAACATAAATTCGTAAGTTCACCTATGAGTTCACCTTACTTTCAAAAAATAAGGTGAATTCGCAAGTGCACCTGCTAATTCACCATATTTTTTAAAAAGCAAGGTGAATTCGCAAGTGCACTTGCGAAGTTCTTAGGTTATTTCGTATGTTCACTTGCGAAGTTCACCTACGAGGTGAATTCGTAAGTGCACTTACGAAACCTGATGATATTTTTGGTTTTTCACCAGGGATGAGAAATAAATCCACTAGATGATTGAAGAAATTCTCATCGATATCATTGATCTTCATACATGTGTATAATGATTATGGAGGGGGTGTTTGATCTAGTTAGTAACTGACATGGCCGGTCCCGAATTTTTGGAGGCTCGAAGCGAATATTAAATTTCTTAAATTTAAATTTATGATTATAAAATAAAATTTATGGATAAATAAATTTATTACATAATAATTTTTTTAAATATTAATAAATATGATTTATATAGATTATTTAAAATTTGTTTTTTAAAAACTTAGAAGGTCTATTATTTATTTTAGTTATATTAATACAATTTTTTAAAATTCATGTTACATGATTCATGTCTCGAACCCGACACAAAGAACCTTTCTAGAATATATATGTTTAATCGCTGTGTTACTACAATATGTTGTAACAATTTTAACACATAATATTTTTATTATTTATTTATTTTATTTTATTTTTATTTTGAAGCTCTGAACTTTTTGAGATTCTGGACAATAAGTCTGGTTGTCCTAACCTAAGACCGGTCCTAATAATTAATTAACAATTAATAATCACCGTATAAAAAAATTGTATTCACTAGGTTTGTATTAAACTCTTTTTTATAAATAGTTGAAAATGCAGCATAAAAATCTATGTAAGTAATTGGAAAATAAAGAGTTAAGGGAAGAGATATAACATTGAAAAATTATATATTCAACTAAGAAGATATAATATTATTCTCAAGAATTAATCTTGAAAGTACTCGTTATACTTAAAAAAATTTAGAAGGTTGTGCTCAAGAACCCTTTATATAAGTAAATGAAATTTAGACTAAATTCTATAAAAAACTAACAATGGCTTAAAACGTTTAGGACATGTTTGAAATAATTTTTGATTTTAATTTTTAAAAACTTAAAAGTAAATTAAAAGAATTTAATTATTTTAATTTTTTATTTAAAAAATTGAAAAATAAAAGAGTTTTTAAAAATACATTTATAAAATATTATATTTAAATAAATTTTTAAAAATTAAAATAGAATTTTTAAAAAACCTTTGCAAAAGCTTTTATTTTTAAATTTGCACAATCTCTTGTTTTGGTTTCTTACACATTTTTAAAAGGGGAAGTGTTCGATTTTACTTTTTTTTAGTTGGAGATATGATTTTAAAACGGTGAACAAGACATAGGTACTTTCCTAAGGTAGTTTCTTGAACTAGACGTTTAGCTATAATAGCTCATAGGGTAGGTTATTAATGGAGTTTGATAAAGATGGTTGGAAGTGGATTTGGATTCCACTCAAAATAGCTTAAGGCCATAATATGATTAAACGTGGTTATTAACTATTTATTTCATAAACTTCCATGTTAAATTAATTAAAATATATTAATTGTTCAAAATTCCTTAAAATCTATGATGAATTTCTATTAATTTTGATTATCAACATTGATATTACCACACATAATAATAATGAAAAAAATTAAAGAAGAAATTTTTGGTAGAGTTTTTCTCCGTCCATAAACTGTGAAAAACTTTATTATTCACTTTACAGATGCAAAATTTTGTGAATGATTTGATTACAAAATATAGGGTTATTTTCTCCATTTATAAGTTAACTAATGCTCAAAATTATAATAGTTCAAAAATACCTATTTTACAGCTAAATCAAATATATTTTATTTATATGTAACAAACTGTTTCCACACTCTAAAATCAAATCTTTTTTTCGACACAAAAAATTACTTTCAACATTAACTCTAGAGATTGATCTAATATTAACTCTAGAGATTGATCTAATTACAGAGGATTAAAATTTGGTCTCTTTTAAAATTTCAAATAATACTCCCTCCGTTCCTTTTTAAGTGTCGTTTTAGAAGAATATTTTTGTTTCTATTTAAGTGTCGTTTTATAATTTAATATCATAACTTATCAATTATACCCTTACTAGCTTTCTCAATAAATGAGAGAGAGTGTATGAGTGAATTTATTAAGAAAGAGAAAATAAATGAGGGTATAATAGAAAAATTAACTCTAACATAGCACTATCTTGGTTGAAGAGCTTTATGCTAAAATGACACTTAAAAAGGAACGGAGGGAGTAACATTTTTAAGGCACATCTTCGTCCTTATCATGCTTTGGTCAATCAAAATTTTCACATTTATTGAAATGTTTCTTTTTAAGGCACGCTTTGCCATGAGTAACTATTTTGCGTATTGATTCACTAAACATACATAATTTCTCAAGACTTTCATCTCTTACCCCTTCTAACTCCAACACATTCTCTTTAAGACAGAAATTTAAGATTGAGGTTTTAGTTTTCTTATTATTTTCATTCTTCTTTAATGCTTAGTAACCTCTATTCATTAAGAATTTCTTATGCCATCCTATCTCGATAAAAAGAACATTTGAAAACCTCAAACTGACCCTACATTATTGGAAGTCTATTTTTGAGACACACTTTTTTTTTTTTTTTTTAATTCTAGAAACACATTTATGACAATGAATCAAATATATAATTTCAAAATTTATATTGACGGTTGAATGTAGCATATAAGTCAAGTGCAATTGGAGTGTTTGAGAAGCTGTTTTGGAAACAGCTTATTTGAAAAAGTTGTTCTGTCAACTGATGTAGAAAATTGAGTTTCGAAGAAGAAACCAATATCTCCATTTGGAGAAACCGATTTCTGGGTCGTGTTTTTGTTTTTCTGCATTGAACAAGTGGTTGTTTTTCTGTTTTGTTTAGTTTGTTTGTTATGTTTTGTTGAGTCATTTGTGGACACTACATAAACACTCTTTCTCTATGTAATATGAGGTAGTTGAATGCCATTAGTGAATAATACAAACAATTTTCTCCTCAATTACTCTCTCTCTCTCTCTCTCTCTCTCTCAATTTTCCCATTTTCTCTCTAAACTTCATCTTCTCCAATCACACCTTTCACCATTGATTCACATTGTCCCAATTGTGTATGTTCCAACATCTGGTATCAAGAACACTAATTTTGATCCATTAATCCGTTGCAAACATGACAACAACCGATCGAATTCCTACCAACCTCCCAATTCTTGATTCCAAGAATTATGACAAATGGTGCAAACAAATGAAAGTTTTGTTTGGATATCAAGAAGTCCTTGAAGTGGTGAACTATGGAGTCACACCACTTGTTGCAGAGGCTACAGTTGCACAATAAGCCACATTCAAGGAAGAAAAGAAGAAAGGCTACAAAGCCCTATTCTTGATACATTCTTGCATCGACAACGACAACTTTGAGAAAGTTAGTGATTGTACGTCGGCAAAGAAAGCTTGGGAGATCTTGAAGAAAGCGTATGAAGGTGCCGACAAAGCGAAGGGGGTGAGGTTACAAACTCACAAGAGGGAGTTCGAGTTGATACAAATGGAAGAGAAGGAATCAATCAACGACTATATTACGCGCATAACGCGTTTGGTGAATCAAATGAAGGCTTGCGGTGAAACCGTTACGGTACCAAATGTAGTAGCTAAAATCTTACGTTCTTTAACGTCAAGATTCAATAACATTGTGGTAGCCATAGAAGAACAAAGGATCTTCTCACCATGAGTAAGGAGGAGCTTCAAAGATCATTGGAGGCACATGAGCAAAGGTTAGATGAAAGAGGAAATGACAAGGCCAAGGCGAAAATTGCATTGCAAGCAAGGTTCAACGAGAAGAACAAGAGATCGAAAGGCAAGTGGCCTTCGAAGTGCAAGGCAAATTTTTTCAGAATTCTAGTGGAAAAGATCCACAAAATTCAAGAGGTTCCATGGCTCAAAGAGGAGAGAGCAACTCCAAAGGTGGTGGTCAAGGAAACAACTACAAGAGAGGTGACAAAATAAATGTGAAGTGTTTCAATTGTCAAAAGCTTGGCCATTTTGCAAGAGATTGTAATGCGAAATCGAAAGAAAATCATGGAGATGAGGCCAAGGTTGCTAGGCAAGAGGTAAAGGATGATGATACGCTTCTTGTCATGATCATAGAGGAGAATAATGGCTACAAAGAGGGGCTGGACAACAACTCAGTACTGTGTCGAGGGCTGGACAACAACTCTAATAGTGCAGAATTTTCTGCACAAACGCGTTCCGAGCGAAACACAATGGTTACCGTTCGAGGAGGAGTCCAAAGTAGAAAATATTGGTTTGTGAAAATCAATCAAGCCACGAAGAATAAAGTAAGATTCACGGATGACACCACTTTAGCGGCCAACGGTGTGGGTGATGTCTTGATCAAGAAGAAAGATGAAGGCCATTTCTTGTTCAAAGATGTATTGTACATTCTTGGAATTAGGTGTAATCTCTTGAGAATTGGCAAATTACTCAAGAAGAATTATATAATTCAGATGGAAAACAAGATTTTGCGCGTTTTTGACCAAAAAGGCGTTTTAATCTTGAGAGCACCCATGGCTGCAAATCGTACTTTCAAAATATAGTTGAAAGTAATGGAACACAAATGTCTTGCTACAGCGACAAGTCGTGATGAGTGGTTGTGGTACTACCGTCTTGGATACCTCAATTTTAGAGACCTCGACGCGTTGCAAACGCATGGTATGGTGATTGGGCTGCCCAAGATAAATTTTCTAGCTGAGTTGTGTGAAGAGTGTGTGTAACGCCCCGTTTTATTTAATATTATATTATATTAATATTTTTGAGTTACCGTTTGACGATTGTTTTGGCGACGAGAATATTTATATTAATCGATATATCTATTAATATAGTTGGCGATATTTCATTCGGTCCGGTTTTTATTCCGTTCGGTTCGGTAAAATATTATTCGGACCGATATTTAATTCCCCGGAGTTATTTTAATTAATTGAGTTAATAATATTATTAGATATTATTAGTGTGTTAATTAATAAGAATAGTGTGAGGATTAATTTATGAGAATTGGGTGTACACCCTTGGCTAGTACTAGAATCCTTCATAAAACCATTATTTCCTCATTTCCTTCCATTTCACACAAAACCTAACATAGAAGCATAGAGAGAACTAGAGGGTTTTGGAAGAAGAAGAAGAGCAAGACCAAGCTTGAGGTTTGGATTTTGTTGGAGCATCTTGCAATCATCCAAGCATTTGAGGTAAGGGGTTTGATCTTCCATTTCATATAGTTATGGTTTGATAGATATGTTGTGGATTTAGGAAAAATTGATAGGTTGATTCATGAGCTTTGGTTGAATGATTGATCAAATAATTTAGAAAGGTTGAGTTAGGAGTATGGATGGTGGGTGTTTTATTGCTAGCTTATAGAAACTAGAAGTTATAGAATGAAGAAATAAGAAACTGTGAAAAGAAAAACCAGAAAACTGTTTGTCTGTGAATTGCACCGTGGAGGAAGAAGATGAGTGTTATGTTGGAACAAGGGGGAGACGCCCACCTCACCATGAGGGGAGGCCGTCCCCCTCCCTTAGGCGCCCGCCTCCCATTGTTCTTCACCAAGGGACGTTCGTCCCTGCATTGCTTGAGGGGGGTTTGTGAAAATGTCAACTTGCTGTTTCTTTGTAGGTTGTATTCTGTTTCTACATAATTATACTTCCTGCATAATTTCATTTAGCCTCTGTTTCTGTTAATTTCCCAAAATCCATATACTACTAGTTAGTATTAATAAAATATAATTAGGACATAAGTTAGCCGATTAAATTTGGAACCCGATTATGTTCCGATTTCCCGATTTCGGTAATTTCGGCGACGGAGCGAGTTGCTCTGAATTCAACGAAAATTGACGTACTAGCTAATTTTGACGTGTAGAACGTAGTGGCGAGGTTAGTTTTTCGAAACTACGAGTTTTTATGAAACAACCCGAAATAGGCCAAATTACGGTTAAATTGAATCGGATTGCGTTTTAGTCGATTTAAGACACGTACGGACAATCTGATTGCGAGGTTGACGATTATGATTAATGCCGGTTACTAAGAATGACTTTCGCGATGATTATTGGTGTTTTGACTATTTTTCCGTATTTGAAATTTGGTGAATTAATTGATAATGATGTGGTGTGATTAAACATGATGTTTGCGACGGTGTATTTATTAATGTATACTTGATGATATGCGATGCGATGATGAGCGATGATGATGTTTTTGTTGTGTTGTTTTTATTGTCGAGTCACATACATTGCATTGGCGACGAGGGCTTTTATGCCAAGCAACGATGGACTTTATGCCAAATGTTCCTAATTATGGACAAAGCGACGGGTACCACATGCATAACATAGTCGTGTCTTATGTAGTCGGTTATGTTTATGTTTGAGTTGTTTGGCGTTGGGTTTTAATTGATGGATGATGTTGAATTGCGATGATATATGATACTTTGTGTTGATACGAGTATAATGATTATGTGACGAAGTTAAAGTGTTAATTTTATACACTAGATGCTAATTTAAAGTATGTAAGCTTTTAATATATGTTGACATACTCTTATTAACTTATATCAATTATAATTCCAAAACTACTTATATATTTTATCATGCCTTTAATTATATGTTTTGGAGTATCTCACCCTTTACTTGTTTCGCCGTTGCCTTTATATTGGTAACGTGCAGGTGATCCACGAGGATGATGAGGATTAGCTCGAGTCTCTTTATTTTGAGTCGCTCTGCTCTGGTCGTAGTAACACTCGGGTTTTGGGCGACATTATTATTTTGATAGGATAGTTTATGTATACTATCTTATGATGTTATAACTTTATGTATTGATGATAACATGATGATATGTATATTTTGTAAACACATCCGCTGTGTTGTGAATAGTCATATGTTTATATGATGAATTATGATATGAATCGGTATATCCGACTTTTGATTTTTGTGATGTGCATTATAATGCAAAGTGATGAAAACACGAATATGTGATGCCTCAATTTTGTTGGATGAAATTTTGAAACTCTGATTTTATTATTAATTACGAGGGGTAGAATTGGGGTGTTACATTAGTGGTATCAGAGCAAGTCGGTCTGTCCGGCCAAGTTGTTGAGTTTGTTGTTGTCTAACAATCAAGTATTGTTATTTGTTGATTCTAATCCTTGTTTTGTTATGAGCAGAAGTTGTTATGGCTGGAAGGAACGCTGGTAGGAATGATGAGGCTCTTGCCGCTGCTATGCAGGCAATAGCTCAGGCTTTCCAACACCCGCCGAATGCTGACGAGAACGCTGGGTCTCGTAGTTTGGCAACCTTCCAAAGAGAGAATCCCCCCCTACTTTCCAAGGAAAGTATGATCCTGAAGGTGCTTTAACGTGGTTGAAGGAGATTGAAAGGATCTTCCGTGTGATGGATTGCACTCCTGTGCAAAAGATCTGTTATGGTACTCATAAGTTAAGTAATGAGGCTGATGACTGGTGGGTTGACACCCGTTAGAGGCTTGAGGTTGCTGGTGAGGAAGTGATGTGGGGAGTTTTCCGTAGGGAATTCATGAGGAAGTATTACCCGGAGGATGTTCGGGGAAAGAAGGAGATATAGTTCCTTGAGCTGAAACAAGGGAATATGTCTATCACTGATTATGCTGCAAAGTTTATCGAGCTGACTAAGTTCTATCCTCACTATGATGGAGAGAATGCCGTGTCTTTGCGGATTTGATTGATAGTTGTAGAATCTTCGAGGAAGATAGTAATGCACACTATAAGATTATGTCTGATAAGAGAAACAAGGGTCAACAAAGCCATGGGAAACCATATGATACTCCGACTGGTAAAGGGAAACAGAAAGCATTTCAAGGGCGTAGGACTAGTGGGGGAGATGCTCCTGCTAGTATTATTTGTTACAAGTGTGGGAAACCTGGCCACAAAAGTAATGTTTGTCGAAGTAATGTGAGGGCTAAGGAGAATGAGGTGAGATGTTTCCGATGTGGAGAAGTGGGTCATGTGACTCGTGATTGCAAGCATAAGGATGTGGTCTGTTTTAATTGTGGCGAGGGAGGTCACATTAGTTCTCAATGTAAGAAGCCTAAGAGAACTCAAGGAGCGGGAAAGATGTTTGCTTTGTCGGGTGCTCCGACGGCAAACGAAGATGGTCTTGTTCGAGGTACTAGTTTCATTAATAGCATTCCTCTTATTACTATTATTGATACTGGTGCTACTCACTATTTTATTGCTGCTGATTGTGTTAAGAGATTGGGCCTCACTTTGCCATCTCTAGATAGAGATATGGTGGTGGAAGTTCCGACTAAGGGAACGATTACTACTTATTTTGTGTGTGCAAGTTGCCTTTTATCAATCTTTGATAGAGACTTTGTGGTGGATCTTGTTTGTTTACCGCTTGTCGGGTTGGACGTGGTTCTGGGTATGGATTGGTTAAAAGCTAATTATGTCCATATCAATTGCTATGACAACACTGTGAGGTTTTATTCCTTAGTAGAAGAAGATCAAACTATGCTGATGTCTACGAAACAATTGAATGAGTTCATGAAAGATGATGCATTGGTTTTCTTGTTGATGGCGACTCTTTCTGTGGAGAGTCAATCTGTGATTGCAAAATTTCCGGTGGTGTGCGACTTTCCCGAAGTATTCCCTGATGAGATTCCTAGTGCGCCTCCAGAAATAGAAGTTGAATTTTCTGTGGATCTTGTCCCTGGTACCAAACCTATCTCTATGGCACCATACAGGATGTCCGCATCTGAGTTAGCAGAATTGAAGAGCCAATTAGAAGATTTGCTCGAGAAGAAGTTTGTTAGACCAAGTGTGTCGCCGTGGGGAGGTCCTGTGTTGTTGGTGAAGAAGAAAGACGGTAGCATGAGACTTTGTATTGATTATCGTCAGTTGAATAAAGTGACTATCAAGAATAGGTATCCACTTCCTAGAATTGATGATTTGATGAACCGATTGGTTGACGCTCGCATGTTTAGCAAGATTGATTTGAGACCGGGTTACCATCAAATAAGGGTGAAAGAAGATGTTCAGAAAACTGCTTTCAGGACGAGGTATGGACATTACGAGTATTCGGTGATGCCTTTCGGTGTCACTAATGCACTGGGAGTATTCATGGAGTACATGAATCGTATTTTCCATCCTTACTTAGATCGTTTCATGGTTGTTTTCATTGATAATATTCTGGTTTATTCTAAATCGGAAGAAGAGCACGCAGAACATTTGCGCATTGTGTTAGAAGTTCTGAAAGAGAAGAAGCTTTATGCTAAGTTGTCAAAGTGCGAGTTCTGGTTAAGTGAAGTGAGCTTTTTGGGGCATGTCATTTCTGGTGATGGCATTGCGGTTGATCCTTCTAAGGTTGATGCTGTGTTAAGATGGGAAACTCCTAAGTCTGTTACTGAGATTAGAAGTTTCTTAGGTTTGGCTGGTTACTACAGAAGGTTCATTGAAGGTTTTTTTAAGTTGGCATTTCCTTTGACAAAGTTAACTTGTAAAGGAGCTATTTTTGTGTGGGATGTCAAGTGTGAAGAATGTTTTGTTGAATTGAAGAAAAGGTTAACAACGGCTCCGATCTTGATTCTACCCAATCCTGAAGAACCGTTTGTTGTTTATTGTGATGCTTCTAAAATGGGTTTAGGTGGGGTACTTATGCAAAATGGCAAGGTGGTTGCTTATGCTTCTAGACAATTGAAGGTTCATGAGAGGAACTGTCCTACTCACGATTTGGAACTTGCAGCGGTTGTTTTTGTGCTTAAGATTTGGAGGCATTATCTTTATGGTTCTAGATTTGAAGTATTTAGTGACCATAAAAGCTTGAAATACTTGTTCGATCAAAAAGATCTTAATATGAGGCAAAGGCGGTGGCTTGAATTGTTGAAAGATTATGATTTTGGATTGAATTACCATCCTGGTAAAGCTAATATGGTGGCCGATGCTTTAAGTCGAAAGACTTTGCATATGTCACTTTTGATGATGAAAGAGTTGGAAATGATTGAGCAATTTAGAGATATGAGTCTTGTGATAGAAGTGACGCCGAAGAGTGTTATCTTGGGAATGTTGAAGATCAATAATGATTTCCATGATAGCATTAGAGAAGCTCAGAAGCTTGATGTGAAACTTGTTGATTTGTTGGTTGGTATTGGACAAACAGAAAGTGAAGATTTCAAGTTGGATGTGTCATACCCCAGTTTTTGACCTAATATACCACCTTACATTTGCATCATTGCATAACTAACAATTCAGACAACATTAATCGGGTATAGCATTGACAGGTCAAAATTAGGGTTTCATCAGATTTTCATCTGATTCAAGAGGCAACCAATTAGGGTTTGAGTTTTATTCACCTCATTTGATCTATCTTGATCAAATCATCAGCCTTCAATCCTCAGATATCCATTTTTCTCATTGATCAATCGAGGATCGACCAATTAGGGTTTTGATCGAGCATGAGCATTCTCTGACTTTTTGAGCAAGAAATGACTTTTTTGGCTAGATATTGGTCATCATATCTTAGATACAACATCTTGACCTAATTTCTGGATTCAAAACATCACAGAAGTTCACAGACTTCATCAGTCGATTTCAGAAACATCTGATGAAAATTCATCTTCACAGAAAAGTTAAACTTTGACTTTTGGTCAAATTTTTCAAAACAAAACTTTTTCCATCATCAAAATACTTCAATTGATCCATCATGATCATAAAAAATCAAAGAATTTGGAAAAGTCAACAAAAAGTCAAAAGTTTCAATACTTAGAAAAATTTCTAAGTGTTAAAATTTCTTATTTTTTCCAAACTTCATGCCATTTTTTCACCTAGTTTCATTTTGAATTGGAAAAAACTTAAAACATGAAAGTTGTAGCTCTTGAAACAAGCTTTACAAAATGTCAAAGAACTCTCAAATCCATGGAGTCTAGCTATAATTTTGAAATTGAAACATAAGGCTCCATGAACATGGTTTTTCAAAGTCAAAACTTCACATTTATAGGTCATTTTGAGATTTCTTCATCTAGAAGCAATACCACCTTGCCAACTTGATTTTGGAACTGATAAATATCAGCTTGGAAGTAATAATTGAGGATTGGATCAAGATTGGAAAAATATCACATGGTAAAAAAGGGAAGCTTCCTTTTTCTTTGCAAAATGCCTTTCTTACCCTTTAAGTTATCTTTGAATTTCCAAATGGCATGTCCTTGTGCCTAACATTTTCAGAACCATTGGCCTATAAATAGAGCATCATTTCAAGTTCAAAACCACACCAAAGCAATGCAAAGTTATGCTTTCTCTCTTCTTCCTTCAAAATCAAGAAACATAGTTCAAAATGGAGAGATCATGCAATTTTGAAAAATTGTGAATGAACATAAGATCTTTGGTGTCTAACATGTTTTAATGTCAACATATAACTAGTTTGCAACTTAAAATCAAACTGAAAGCAAGTAAAAATCAGAATTGCATTTTCCATTTTTCAAACTTGCAAAACTGCCTAAGAGATCGAATTCATGGTTTTGTTTGAACAAGTTGTGTTCTAATCACTCAAACATCATCTACAAACATCATAGGGATGATCCAAATCATAAACAACTAACTGTAACTGCTTAAACATAGAATTCGAGTTTCCATTCTCAGTCTGTGCAGGTGGACTTGGCTGGAGTGATTTGAGATGATTCAAGGCAAGCAGATCATTTCTACAGCTTCCATATAGGCCGATGATGCTACAGCAATTATGAAACAAGTTCTGGAAACACTCTTGCATTGAATTCGATCTCAACCTGAACAGGTTAGAACTCAAACTTGGATATCATGATTCTTTGCACATAAATGAAAAAACACTTGGCCAATCTCTTTCTGCACCTAACACGATCATAAGCCCTCAAACAATTCAAAGAATCATCAATCATACATCATTTTATTTAGAAAATCCAGTTTTAGGGTTCTTCACGATTTCTGGAAATTTAATTATGTTAGGCTAAAAATAAATGCAATTAACAACCACCTTCGTGTTCCTTGTGAAAAATCGAGCAACATTCATGTTTACTTCATCTAATTTCATTGAGAAACGAAGATTATAGCATGGATTGTTGAATCTGAAAATCAAAAACGAAGAACAAGCCTGCGCGCGTGTTCTTGAGTTTTAAAAATTCAAAATTTCCAATGTTTGGTTTACACGTGTTTTGGTTTACAAACACAAAAGCAAGCTTGTCCAAGTGGTTGCCAGCACGCCTTTAGTCCTCTCTGCCACGTATACCACCCACATGGTCCCGGGTTCAAGACTTGTGGAGACCATTTTTTTCAAAACTTTCATATTTTTCATGTTTTTTTTACAAAAATTCAACATTTTTTTTAACCAATCAAAACTCCTCATTTTGAGGTGATTTTTTGTACACTTGTCAATAAATATATCTATTTTATGATTGTGCAAAAATTTTCAGAAAAAACTTTCATCTGATTATATTTTAGTCGAGCCGAAAACGACGTTCTGAGCACTTTTTTCAAAACACTTTTAAAGGTGAATTTTTCGAACTTTCGACTTCCGATTCTTTTCAAAACTTCTCATAAATGAATCTCACATTTCAAAACACTTTCAAAAACATTATTCAAAACTTTTTCATCAAACTTGCATCTTTTCACCATGATCGATCCGATTTAAACGATAAAACTAAATTCGTTTTCTCTCGAATTTCTTAATCGATCATGGGCCTCCCTCACGGTGTAAGTCCCATAACATTCTTTTGTGTACATAATATTTCTTTGTACATAAAAAATTCTTTCCAAACACATACAAATTTTCATCTGTACATAATACAGATACTTTTTATACTCAAGTACAAGACAAACTTCGATCGTTTGTTTTCACTTCACTTGTGTATACTCCACCAACATTCTTTTATGTACATACATATCTTTTCCTTGTACATATCAATTTCTTTTCATACAAACTTTTATCTGTACATAATACAGATACTTTTTTACTCAAACACAGATAAACTTTGATCAGTCGTTTCTGTTTCGTCTGTACATATACACTGAATACCATTGGTATTGAAAGGAGCATTATTCCCTGTGAAACTGCTTTTAAACCAATGGGCCACCCTTATGGTGTAAGTCCCAACCCTCCTATGTACATCCATCTTTGTCTGTACATAAATAGCTCGTTCGTGTACATATTCACTTCCTTGTACACAATTCAAACTTGTAAATAATCAAGTTACGCTCGTTTTAAACGTTCGTTTCACAGACACTTGTTTATATTTCATAAACTCTTGTAAATAATCATCATGCATTGTTTATATTTCCTTCATAAACTCCTGTGAATACATATCACACACACACACACACACACACACTTATACAACTGTCTAATTATAACATAACAATTAGTCTAACCAATAGGTTCCCCACAGTTGTAGCCTCCGCTTGGGCTTTATACAAGATAATTCATCCCTAGCATGAGTTTAGCCTCCTCTTGGGCTTTATACAAGATAACTCTCCCCATAGAGTTAGCCTTCTCTTGGGCTTCATACAAAGAAACTCATTCATCTGAGTTTAGCCTCCGCTTAGGCTTCATATAAGACAACACTCCCCTGTTGAGTCAGCCTCCTCTTGGACTTCGTTCAAAAGAACTCCTCATTGAGTTTTGATCGCGACTTTATCGTCTATTAATCAGCAGACTGCAAGTGCACAGTCCTATCGCGTAGTTTTAAAAGATATCGAACCCACAGAGACTATAAATCGAACTATTGTTATCCTAAGTTACGGTGACTAAAGGAATAATTCTTTAAGATTTTTGGTTAAGGAAAATATAATAAATAAATAGATATTAGTATGTAATTCGTCTAACCTAAGGGGATCTAAATTTCCACTGACGTGTTACTCATGTTGATAAAAATCCTATTTCAGCAAACAATACTTATCTAAAGATCCTATCTCAAACTGTCGCTCTATTGATAAGAATCATGTAATTAAATCCTAACGTATGCTTCCGCTATCCCGCCGAATATAAAAACACTTTTTGAAAATAAATAAAGTTTAATTGGTTTTAAATGTCATGGTTTTTAAAACAATACCTAGTACCTACTATCTGATTCTAAACCTCAAACTGTCGCTCTGTTGGTTTCTAATCTTAGTCAGTTTATTAACCTCAAACTTTCGCTCTGTTGGTTTCTAAACTTTTAATAAATTAAATTAGATATCTAAGTCAGAAAGAATATTTTTAACAACGTAACATTATGCCAGTTTATTTTAGATTCCTATGGATCGATTAATTTACATACCAATATCGAACTAATTAGCGGACATATTAATTAATTCAGACATGCATAAATAAATTGGTTCAATATATTTAAACATTACCAAAATCAAATAAATAATATCAGGCAACAATAAATTAAATAACATAAAATAAATAAATAAAACCTGAAATTAAGAATGCTGGAAATAACCTTGTTCTTGACTTCTTGAATTGAAAGGAAAAATAAAATACGACAAGGAATAAATAACTGGATCTAACGTAAGGTTAGATCAGTGAAAACTAGAAAAATACAATACTGGAATAAAATTATGAAATATGAAATAGCGGTTGTTCGGTGAAATGCCGACCACCAATTCTGAGACTAGAGCTCCTATTTATAGATGCATGAAGTAACTTCCCATCCCTTCCATTTCGCACGCAAATCAAATCGTGGAGAAAGCGTTGCCTTAGGAGTAGGAGGCGGGGGCCTCCACGTAGCCCTTGACTTGAGACGTGCGTCTCAACTGCTGAAGAGAAAATGGTGGGCCCCACTTGCGTGGGAGGCGGGCGCCTCGTGCTAAGGGTGAGACGACCTCCCCACGTGGCAAGGAAAAGTGATTTCGATCTTGTGGGCCACGCGTCGGGGCTTGTATTGGGCTTGCTTCAATTGTTCTTCTTCTTAACACCTCCCTTTACTATATCACATCTTTTGCTTCATTTCTTTGCTTTTTAATCCAATTTTTCCTCGATTTTACTTCTTTGCTCGATTTCTCTTTATTTAATGCAAATACCTGAAACATAGAAAATACCAACGTAATATAGAAATAAAGTGAAATAATTAAATAAAAACATTAACATTATTTATGAAAAATACATCAAATATGTTATATAAAATCGTGTTATCAAACTCCCCTATACTTAAACCTTTGCTTGTCCTCAAGCAAAAATTAAAAATGAAAAATCACTTGAGCATATGTCAAACGCAATTATATAACACAATTCAATTTGTACTAGGTTGCAATTCAATTCTTTGTTGGATAACTCGAGTTTAGACTTTGACACCAAAATCACCGTAATAACACTAAACAACCCCATTTTTGCAGACCAATTTAAGTCATGAATTATAGCTCGACCTAATACTTTCGTTTTGTTTCACCCGTATTCATTCTTGCGCAATCACATTAAGCCCTTTACCTTACGCGCACATAGTGGAGTAACCGGTTAGTGACTTTGATCTTTATAATCCAGCTAGGAGTCCTGGTAATTATATTTGGCACTCCTTTTACCCTATTACAAATTGCGGGGGATCGGATTGTCATCCGCCCTACCAAGTTCAGCACCAGGGACCACTGAACCAATTCATAATGAATGTTTGCATAAATATTTTATAGTTTCTGCGACTGTTGGATTAAATGATCTGGTAAGGACCATCTAACTTAATAAGTGCATCTTCTAATAAAAATTTTCTTTAAATAACCTGATCAAACACTTATATTCATCGATTCTCCACGTAGTTTGTCGTTTAAGGCGGTGCCGACTGCTTAATAAACTACTCGGGGCTACTTTAAAACTAAGTCTTAAGGTGTTGGTATAATAAGTACATAAATCAATCTAACACATTGGGGGTTTTAAAGTGTTAGGACGATAACAATTTTGTTAAGTTTTTACTCGAATTCTCATTTATAAAAATATGCAACCTTAATACTAGTTGAATATGTCAATAAATGCGTTTTAATTTTTGTTAAAATTTTGTCGTTATGGCTCAAGATAAAGGAGGAATTCAAATAAGCATGAAATTTAAACATAAGAGATTAAAATTTCATAAACATGTATTTTATTGAATGAAAATTTTGCAATACATAGAAAAAGGAAACTAAAAGGAAAAAACTAAATAGAGCAAAGAAAATAAAAATGAACAAAGAAATGTTCTGACTCCCCCAAACTTAAAATAAGCATTGTCCTCAATGCGATAAAACCAGGAGACATCAGAAAGGAGTAGGGTGATCGTCTTGAGCAGCGAGAGATGCATGTGTTTCTAGTAATTACAAAAGTGATATGGTACCAGCACAGGGTAGACTTAAGCTTTTTTCAATTCCACATGCATACATACTACATACTTGTATATATATATATAGATGATTTAGAAATTTTTTAATTAATAGGATATATATATAATACTAGTATATAATATTTTATAATTAATATAATAAATATTGGGAAGTATTAATTTTGTATATTAATAGGAGAAATGCGATAATTAAAATATTACTCAATTATAATTATAAATATTAACGTGAAATTTTTATTGAGTTTAATTATCGGTATTACGGGGAAATAGTTCAAGCGCATCAGAAGAAAGGGTGCAATAGATAACCGACTAAAAATTTAAAATTTAACATAAAATAGAAAAATTGAAAATACGAAAAAGAAAAATTAAAATTAGAAACTAGAATGACTACCCGTTGATTTTCCATGGCCACTTATCAAGCCATCTCACATATCCCTCACCTTTTCTTTTCGTACGTTTGTAGAGCGGGTTATTTTTTCGGAATTTTGGTAGTGGTCCTGGATTTATCGTAAGTATAAGTTTTTCAATTTTAGGCTTAGTGATTTCATCCATCGCCTCATAAGTTAACCGCACCCTCTTAACAGTAATTATATCCCTAATTTTATGGTCCTCTAATTTTCTCTTTTTAGGTAAGACTTCAAATGGTGGTGAATTAGTATGGATATTTTTCAATACCGCAACGTACGTTTTAGATTGGGAGTCTACCGGAGTTTCCATAAAAATTTTCGGGAAGGAAATTAGTGGGATGTAGTGATTTGGGATTACAATAGATGCTTCCTTTTCTACCTCTTTTACAACCTCCTCTTCGAATGTTGTTGGTTTATTTTTCTCAATCTCCACTATTTTCTCGTCAGAACTTTCCTCGGCCACAATATCACTCTCCTCATACTCATCATCACCAAGTAGTATTCTTATAATGGTTGTTTCAACATCCACATCTTCCTCGGGTAAAGGTTCTAGAAGGTTTTGTTCGAGTTGGGAGATTTGAGTCTCTAAGAACATGCTGTGAGACGCGAGGGAGTCTACCTTAATGGTTAGTTGGCTAAGGGTTTCATTAATTTGAAGACTTTGTTTTCTTACTTCTTCATTTTGGATAGTTTGTGCTTCATTTTGGATAGTTTGTGCCTCTATAAAGTGCTCAATCATAGACTCTATCCTAGAGTTAATTATCATCTCATCTGAATCCTCTATTGATGTTTCGAAATTAAAATCTTGCGATTCTTCAGAGTTTTGAAAGTAAGTTAAAGTCTCTTTTTGTGTTTCCCCGAAGCGTTGTATCATTCTACATGATTCATTAAAATCTTCCATTAATATTTCGAGATCAGATTTGTATGGTTTTGGTGGTTCTTCAAAATATTGGACGTGATAATTATAGGAAGAATTTGGTTGAGGAAAAGTTTGGTTGAAATTATAAGTTTCTTGTGGTTCTTCATAGTATGGAGATTGGTAGTTCTGAAGGTAGTTGGGGTAGGAGTAGGTTTGTGAAGCATTAAAGTTTTCCATCAAGATTCAAGGTTGGATCTATGGGGTTCTTGTGGTTCCTCATAATCGATAATGGGCATAGGAAAAATTTGGGTCATACATGGTAGTAAAGGTAAAGGTGCCTTAGTCTATACGGTGTAACACCGAGTTACAATATCGACTTAAATAGTCCCGAACGGCCAAAAACTTGATCGCGACTTTATCGTCTATTAATCGCCAGCGCAAGTGCACATCCTATCGCGTAGTTTTAAAAGATATCGAACCCACGAGACTATAAATCGAACTATTGTTATCCTAAGTTACGATACGACTAAGGAATAATTCTTTAAGATTTTTGGTTAAGGAAAATATAATAAATAAATAGATATTAGTATGTAATTGCCTAACCTAAGGGATCTAAATTTCCACCGACGTGTTACTCATGTTGATAAAAATCCTATTTCAAAGAAACAATACTTATCTAAAGATCCTATCTCAAATCGCTCTATTGATAAGAATCATGTAATTAAATCCTAACGTATGCTTCCGCTATCCCGCCGAATATAAAAACACTTTTTGAAAATAAATAAAGTTTAATTGGTTTTAAAATGCTGTCGCGGTTTTTAAAAACAATACCTAGTACCTACTATCGATTCTAAACCTCAAATCTGTTGGTTTCTAATCTTAGTCTTTATTAACCTCAAACTTTCTCTGTTGGTTTCTAAACTTTTAATAAATTAAATTAGATATCTAAGTCAGAAAGAATATTTTTAACAACGTAACATTATGCCAGTTTATTTTAGATTCCTATGGATCGATTAATTTACATACCAATATCAGAACTAATTAGCCAGACATATTAATTAATTCAGACATGCATAAATAAATTGGTTCAATATATTTAAACATTACCAAAATCAAATAAATAATATCAGGCAACAATAAATTAAATAACATAAAATAAATAAATAAAACCTGAAATTAAGAATGCTGGAAATAACCTTGTTCTTGACTTCTTGAATTGAAAGGAAAAATAAAATACGACAAGGAATAAATAACTGGATCTAACGTAAGGTTAGATCAGTGAAAACTAGAAAAATACAATACTGGAATAAAATTATGAAATATGAAATAGCGGTTGTTCGGTGAAATGCCGACCACCAATTCTGAGACTAGAGCTCCTATTTATAGATGCATGAAGTAACTTCCCATCCCTTCCATTTCGCACGCAAATCAAATCGTGGAGAAAGCGTTGCCTTAGGAGTAGGAGGCGGGGGCCTCCACGTAGCCCTTGACTTGAGACGTGCGTCTCAACTGCTGAAGAGAAAATGGTGGGCCCCACTTGCGTGGGAGGCGGGCGCCTCCGTGCTATGTGGAAGGGTGAGACGACCGTCTCAGCCCACGTGGCAAGGGAAAAGTGATTTCTGATCTTGTGGGCCACGCGTGCTGGGCTGGGCTTGTATTGGGCTTGCTTCAATTGTTTTCTTCTTCTTAACACCTCCCTTTTACTATATCACATATTTTGCTTCATTTCTTTGCTTTTTAATCCAATTTTTCCTCGATTTTACTTCTTTGCTCGATTTCTCTTTATTTAATGCAAATACCTGAAACATAGAAAATACCAACGTAATATAGAAATAAAGTGAAATAATTAAATAAAAACATTAACATTATTTATGAAAAATACATCAAATATGTTATATAAAATCGTGTTATCAAGTTTAGCCTTCTCCTGGGCATCATACAATGAAAGAGATAGGAAATCTCTTAACAGCCTCCTATTGGGCTTCCAATACAAAGAATCACCCACGTTAGGATAGAACCCTGAGAGTATAATTTCCCGGTGAAATTGCTCTAAATTCCAAAAGGATGATTTCCCGGTGAAATCCCTTTTAACACAAAGCCAGCCATACCCTATAGCTTCCTCTTGATCTTCATACAAGGACCCTCGATGACCCTCGGAATGCCTCCTCTTGGGCTAACAATACAAGGACCCATGGGCTTCTTAAAAGCATCCCTTTAATCCAATCAATTTCTCCTCGAGACTTAGACATCTATCATCTCTATGAAAGAAGTATCTCATCTATCATATCACATACAGTCAAAAACTTTTTCAAACTTTTTCAAACTGTTTTCAAACAAAAACATCTCTTAATTGTAAGTGGTAACACTTGTATACTCAAGCAAAACACCCAATACTTACAGTTAAAAGATTCAATCATATTTTTCAAACATCTTTCTTAAACATGTAAATGGTAACGCTTGTACACTCAAGCAAAACACCTATAACTTACGATGAAAGATTTTAATCAGTCAAACTTTTCAAAAATGTATGTGATGAAATAGATTAGATACATTTTTCATTAAGATGACATTTGTCTGTCTCTTACTAACATCCCGTTGCTTTCCACTAGCATAAGTGGGAACTACGATTGCTTTGACTTTCTCAACATCCTTTTGAGAATACGTAGGCACAAGGTCTCATCCTTGCCGAGCAAAATTTCTTTCTCCCTCAGACCAAACAAAACATAGATCCCTATAGATCCGAGCTACAAATTCTCTGATTCCCACTAGGGGATATGTATGCAGAAGATCCAAAGATCTTTGCGAGCACAATAATAACAAACACTAGGATCCTACATAATCTATCTTTCTTAAAATCCCAAAGGAGAAACTTTCCCAATCATAGAAATAGCAAATTAAAAAACACACAAACATATCAAATATATTCATATATAAAGCTATAGATAACTATATATATTTAGGGTGCTCCATCTATTCCCTTTATATAACAATCCCCCTTACTCAGAATCTCCCAAATGCTTGCGTCTAGTTTGCGCTAGTCGTTACCCATATCAATTGAGGGTATTAACAACTTTCCCCTTTTTCATAATCATTAAATCATCTTTCTTGTGTTGAAAATAATAAAGCTTGATGCTCGCGGCATCTTTATAAACAAATCAAAAGAGTAAATCGTTTCGAGCCAGAGAATCTGAATTCACGTTCGAATTCTCTAGCGCGTCACCTTTTAACGCGAACAGGATGCTCAGGGTGTTTTGAGTTTCTGAGATAGGATTTGTATTCCCGATGATGTGGATTTAAAGAGAATGATCTTGGAAGAAAGTCATAGAAGAAATTTGAGTATTCATCCCGGAGCGACCAAAATGTATCAAGATTTAAGGAAACTATTTTGGTGGTCGGGCATGAAAAGAAAGGTGGCCCAGTTTGTTTATGCTTGTTTAACTTGTCAGAAGTCTAAAGTGGAGCATCAGAAACCTGCAGGGGCTACCGAATACACCAAGAGGACATGATGCGATTTGGGTGATTGTTGATAGGCTTTCGAAGTCAACTCATTTTATTCCTATTAACATCACTTATCCCGTATCGAAGTTGGCGGAGATTTATACGCATGTGATTGTTAGATTACATGGTATTCCTTTGTGTATTATTTCGGATAGAGATTCGAGGTTCACTTCTGAATTTTGGAAAAGCTTGCAAGAGGCTTTGGGTTCAAAGTTGAGGTTGAGTTCGGCTTATCATCCTCAAACTGATGGTCAGACGGAAAGGACGATCCAATCGTTGGAAGACTTGTTACGAGCATGTATTCTTGAACATGGTGGTTCTTGGGATACATATCTTCCTTTGATTGAGTTTACTTATAACAACAGTTTTCATGCTAGTATTGGAATGGCACCGTTTGAGGCTTTGTATGGTCGGAGGTGTAGAACTCCTTTGTGTTGGCACGAGTCGGGTGAAAGTGTGGTGCTTGGACCCGAATTGGTTAGAGAGACTACTTAGGCGGTGAAGATGATTACAGAAAAGATGAGAATTTCTCAAAGTTGACAAAAGAGTTATCATGATAAAAGGAGAAAAGACTTGGAATTTCAAGATGGTGATCATGTATTTTTGAGAGTTACTCCTGCAACCAGCGTTGGGCGAGCATTGAAGTCGAAGAAGCTAATTCCTCGCTTTATTGGTCCTTACCAAATTACTAGTAAAGTGGGAAAAGTGGCTTATAGAGTGGCGTTACCTCCAAATATTTCAAATTTGCACGATGTATTCCATGTGTCACAATTTCGGAAGTATGTTCCAGATCCTTCGCATGTGATTGAGATGGATGATATTCAAGTTCGAGAAAATCTTACGGTGGAAACGATGCCTTTAAGGATTGAGGATCGTGAGATAAAGTCTCTTCGTGGCAAAGAGATTTCCTTGGTCAAAGTTGTTTGGATAGGAGCAGCTGGTGAAAGCGCGACGTGGGAATTGGAAAGTAAGATGCAGGATTCCTATCCCGAGCTTTTCGAGTCAGGTAATTTCGAGGACGAAACTTTTTAAGTGGGGGAGAGTTGTAACGCCCCGTTTTATTTAATATTATATTATATTAATATTTTTGAGTTACCGTTTGACGATTGTTTTGGCGACGAGAATATTTAATTTAATTGATATATCTATTAATATGGGCGACGTTTCATTCGGTCCGGTTTTTATTCCATTCGGTTCGGTAAAATATTATTCGGACCGATATTTAATTCCCCGAAGTTATTTTAATTAATTGAGTTAATAATATTAGTAGATATTATTAGTGTGTTAATTAATAAGAATAATTAGGGGTGTGAGGATTAATTTATGAGAATTGGGTGTACACCCTTGGCTAGTACTAGAATCCTTCATAAAACCATTATTTCCTCATTTCCTTCCATTTTACACAAAACCTAACATAGAAGCATAAAGAGAACTAGAGGGTTTTGGAAGAAGAAGAAGAAGAAGAGCAAGAGCAAGCTTGAGGTTTGGATTTTATTGGAGCATCTTACAATCATCCAAGCATTTGAGGTAAGGGGTTTGATCTTCCATTTCATATAATTAGGGTTTGATAGATATGTTGTGGATTTAGGAAAAATTGATAGGTTGATTCATGAGTTTTTGTTGAATGATTGATCAAATAATTTAGAAAGGTTGAGTTAGGAGTACGGATGGTGGGTATTTTATTGCTAACTTGTAGAAACTAGAAGTTATAGAATGAAGAAATAAGAAACTGTGAAAAGAAAAACCAGAAAACTGTTTGTTTGTAAATTGCACTATGGAGGAAGAAGATGAGTGTTATGTTGGAACAAGGGGGAGGCGCCCACCTCACCAGGAGGGGAGGCCTTCCCCCTCCCTTAGGAGCCCGCCTTCCATTGTCCTTCACCAAGGGACGTTCGTCCCTGCATTGCTTGAGGGGGGTTTGTGAAAATGTCAACTTGCTGTTTCTTTGTAGGTTGTATTCTGTTTCTACATAATTATACTTCCTGCATAATTTCATTTAGCCTCTGTTTCTGTTAATTTCCCAAAATCCATATACTACTAGTTAGTATTAATAAAATATAATTAGGACATAAGTTAGCCGATTAAATTTGGAACCCGATTATGTTCCGATTTCCCGATTTCGGTAATTTCGGCGACGGAGCGAGTTGCTCTGAATTCAACGAAAATTGACGTACTAGCTAATTTTGACGTGTAGAACGTAGTGGTGAGGTTAGTTTTTCGAAACTACGAGTTTTTATGAAACGACCCGAAATAGGCCAAATTACGGTTAAATTGAATCGGATTGCGTTTTAGTCGATTTAAGACACGTATAGACAATCCGATTGCGAGGTTGACGATTATGATTAATGCCGGTTACTAAGAATGGCTTTCACGACGATTATTGGTGTTTTGACTATTTTTCCGTATTTGGAATTTGGTGAATTAATTGATAATGATGTGGTGTGATTAAACATGATGTTTGCAATGGTGTATTTATTAATGAATTCTTGATGATATGCGATGCGATGATATGTTTATCTTGATGTGGATAAATATGGCGACGTGGAATTTATGTCAATTTTGATGAGCGATGATGATGTTTTTGTTGTGTTGTTTTTATTGTCGAGTCACATACATTGCATTGGCGACGAGGGCTTTTATGCCAAGCGACGATGGGCTTTATGCCAAATGTTCCTAATTATGGACAAAGCGACGGGTACCACATGCATAACATAGTTGTGTCTCATGGAGTCGGTTATGTTTATGTTTGAGTTATTTGGCGTTGGGTTTTAATTGATGGATGATGTTGAATTGCGATGATATATGATACTTTGTGTTGATACGAGTATAATGATTATTGACGAAGTTAAAGTGTTAATTTTATACACTAGATGCTAATTTAAAGTATGTACGTTTTTAATATATGTTGACATACTCTTATTAACTTATATCAATTATAATTCCAAAACTACTTATATATTTTATCATGCCTTTAATTATATATTTTGGAGTATCTCACCCTTTACTTGTTTCGCCGTTGCCTTTATATTGGTAACGTGCAGGTGATCTACGAGGATGATGAGGATTAACTCGAGTCTCTTTATTTTGAGTCGCTCTGCTCTGATCGTAGTAACACTCGGGTTTTGGGCGACGTTATTATTTTGATAGGATAGTTTATGTATACTATCTTATGATGTTACAACTTTATGTATTGATGATAACATGATGATATGTATATTTTGTAAACACATCCGTTGTGCTGTGAATAATCATATGTTTATATGATGAATTATGATATGAATCGGTATATCCGACTTTTGATTTTTGTGATGTGCATTATAATGCAAAGTGATGAAAACACGAATATGTGATGCCTCAATTTTGTTGGATGAAATTTTGAAACTCTGATTTTATTATTAATTACGAGGGGTAGAATTGGGGTGTTACAGTGTGTACAAGGGAAGCAACACAAGAACAATTTCAGCAAGGATGTTGGTCATAGGACCAAGGAACACCTTGAGGTGGTGTATTCCGATGTGTACGACCTAATGCAAGTTGACTCGTATGGTGGAAATAAGTACTTTGTCACTTTCATTGATGATTTTAGTAGGAAGTTATGGATTTACCTCATAAAGAGGAAGGATGAGGTGTTTGATGTTTTAAAACGTTTTAAGTCCATGGTGGAGCGGCAAAGCGATCACAAGGTGAAAATTCTCAAAACGGATGATGGAGGTGAATATACCTCAAGTTATTTTGGGAATTATTATGATGATGAGGGTATAGTACGTGAAGTTGTTCCACTCTATACGCCTCAACAAAATGGAATTGCCGAAAGGAGAAATCGCTCAATTGTGAACATGGTTTGTAGCATGTTGAAAGAGAAGAACTTGTCGAAGGAACTATGGGGAGAAGCGGTCTCTACAGAAGCCTATTTGTTGAATAAGTTCCCTACTAAGAAGCTTGACAAAGTTACACCAGAAGAGGTATGGTCTGGCCACAAACCAAATTTAACGCATTTGAGAGTTTTCGGTTCGATTGCATATCAGCATATTCCGGGTCAACTTCAAAGAAGTTGGATGATAAAAGTGAGGTAATGTTACTTGTCGGATTGTAAGTCTAAGAGTGCCTAAGAGGGGGTGAATTAGGTATATAAAAATTTATTCGGTTTTATAAGAGAGCTTGTAGTAATTTTTGTGGTTAAGTGTTTGAAGGTTTTTGACTATTTCTTATCTTTCCTTGGTTATGGTGATGAAAGCGATAAATGCGAAAAAGTAAAGAACACAGCGATATATCCTGGTTCCCCTCACAATCCGAGAGTACTCCAGTCCCCTTTCCAACACGAAAGAGATTTCACTATAGTTTAGAATAATTGTACAGCCTATGCTTACTATCTAAACCTATAGGGTGACCAAAGGTTCTTAATACCTTTAAGGTCAAAAACCAAACACTAATGTGAATGAAGAACAATCCTCTTCAAATCACAACACTTACTTCCAACAATCCTGGATAGTAAGGGAATATATTCTTTTTGTAATACAATGATTTATTTGAAATAGATTGAGAGCACTATCAATCTTTGATTGATCTTCTTCTTCAAGAAATAAACAATTCTCAACAATGATTATATATGTTCACAATGCATGTATGAAACTTGTAATGATTGAAAATGTGTATGGCAAGTTTCACAAAATTTATGACTTGAAAGAACACATGAAAGTTTGTAAGAGAATGTGAAAATGAATAATGAAAATTGTTAATTGAAGAAGGTTATTTGAATTTAAAAATTCTGCACTATTTATAATGTCACAAATACTTTTTCATTCATGCCTTTTAGTATGAAAAGATGCAATGCAACCATGAATGAATACCATTTGAAATATGTTCAAAAATCAAAAGAAATTCTGCACTGGTTCGCTGGAAACCGGTTCCGACCCAGGCAAAACCCGATTCCTGGTGAACGTTACAACCAGAAATTCAAAATTTACACGCAGGAACCGGTTCCCCTATAGGTACAACCCGGTTCCTGGTACAAAATCCAAGAAGATGATTTTTGAAAAAGTTTGGAACCCGGTTCCCTGTATGGTAGGAACCGGTTCCTGAAAGTTTGTTTTGAGAAATTCTTTTTGAAAATTATTTCAAACATAATTTTTTCTTTTGTTAAACATATGGGATATGTATATGATTATGAATGCATATTTGTGAACATCTATATTCAAGTTTAAGAATTATTTATACCTTATAATATTGTTGTTTCTTTAAAAATTCTTCTTCTAATCTTCAAGACTTGTAGAGATGTTTTATATGATTATATACTTTTTGCACATCCTTCGAATGTTGATATCCATGTTGTCTTCATCAAAACCAATGCTTTAAATATGACTTGAGAAGCTTGCAATTACATTCTCCCCCTTTTTGATGATGACAACCAAGTCTTTGAAAATAGTTCTTGAAACGTTTATGTTGTTTTTGTGTAGCAAAAATGTTAAGCAAATGCAAGGCTCCCCCTAAATTGTATGCTCCCCCTAAGTCCATGATTCTTTGAATTTTGGAGTGAGTTTTATGATAGTTATTGGCCTGCAATTTCTTTGAAACAAAACAACATATATGCATATTCTTCTCCCCCTTTGTTAACATAAAAAAGGATGGGGAAAAAGAGTGAAATAGATTTTGAAAACACACAAACAAGAAAAACAAATAATAACTTATTTCACACAAAACACGTTCAGCCTGGAAAACCAAATCGTGTGGCAAATTGCGCGATGGGAACCGGTTCTGCACCATAGGGAACCCGGTTCCTGGCTTTTGTAAAAAATCATGTTTCTAGAAAATAAACCAGGAACCGGTTCCGACCCTTATGGGAACCGGGTTCCGCGTGCAAAAAAATGCCAAAAACTTGAAAAATTGCTAGGAAAGGAAGAGTTTTGTACACACAATATACACACACATATTTTAACAAATAAAAACATATAAAAGAAGGAGTAGAAGCAGAGTGTACTAAAACATAAATTTTTGAAGAAAAATTATGACGTGCACCTTATGAGAAACATTTAGAGATCGCCTTCGTGCAAAATACCAAGTTCCCTTCGGATTTTGAAGAAAGGTTCTCGAGCAAGCGGTTTTGTGAAGATATCTGCGAGTTGGTTATGAGTATCCACAAAAGTGACTTCGACATCTCCTTGAAGTACATGATCACGGAGAAAATGATGTCGAATATCTATATGTTTGGTTCTTGAATGCATGACCAGATTCTTTGTAATATTGATAGCACTTGTATTGTCGCATCGAAGAGGAATGCATCCGAGATCAAGTCCGTAGTCACGGAGTTGTTGCTTGAGCCAAAGAATTTGTGCACAACAACTACCTGCTGCTATGTATTCTGCTTCGGCCGTGCTAAGAGCAACACATGCTTGCTTTTTACAAGCCCATGATACTAATGCATTTCCAATAATGTGACAAGTACCACTTGTGCTTTTACGATCAGTTTTACAACCTGCATAATCCGCGTCAGAATAACCAATTAAAGTGCAAATACTACCTTTAGGATACCATAGGCCGACATTGGTTGTTCCTTTGAGATACTTCATGATCCTTTTAACTGCCATGAGGTGTGATTCCTTTGGATTTGCTTGAAAGCGAGCACAAAGACACACACTAAACATTATGTCAGGACGGCTTGCCGTCAAATATAATAAGGAACCAATCATACCTCGATGTTTTGTAATATCAATTGGAGTACCGGATTCATCTTGATCAACATATGTACCGGAGCCCATTGGAGTATTCATTGCTTTACAATTTTCCATATCAAACTTTTTCAATAGTTCTTTGCAATACTTAGATTGGTTGATGAAGATTCCATCTTTTAGTTGCTTGATTTGTAGTCCAAGAAAGTAGTTCATCTTTCCCATCATAGACATCTCGAATTCTCCTTGCATCATCAATGAAAATTCCTCACACATTTCTTTGTTAGTCGATCCAAAAATGATATCATCAACATAGACTTGAACCAATAAAGTGTTACTTTTGATTTTCTTAATGAACAAAGTTTTATCAACCTTACCCTTTTTGAAACCTTTTTCACACAAAAAATTGCTAAGTCTATCATACCATGCTCTTGGTGCTTGCTTTAAGCCATAAAGAGCCTTTCTCAACTTAAAGACATGTGTAGGATGTTTGAAGTCTTCAAATCTCGGGGGTTGTTTGACATAGACTTCTTCATTGATGTATCCATTCAAGAATGCGCTTTTGACTTCCATTTGAAAAAGCTGAAAATTTAATGAACAAGCATAAGCAAGTAAAAGACGTATAGCTTCTAACCTTGCAACCGGAGCAAATGTTTCTTCAAAGTCGATTCCTTCCTCTTGATTGTAGCCTTGGGCAACCAACCTTGCTTTGTTTCGAGCAATTAGACCATTATCATCAAGTTTGTTCTTAAACACCCATTTGGTACCTATGATGTGTTTACCACTTGGCCTAGGAACAAGTTCCCAAACTTGATTTCTCTCGAATTGATTCAATTCTTCTTGCATAGCAACAATCCATTGATCATCTCCTAAAGCTTCATCAACTTTGGTAGGTTCGATTTGAGAAACAAACGCCATGTTTAAGCAAGCATCTTTTAGATTTAATCTTGTTGATACTCCTTGGCTAATTTCACCAATAATTTTGTCAATAGGATGGTCTCTATGAGTTCTCCATTCTTTTGGTAGATCATTGATGTTTGAATCTTGTTGTACAATGTCTTCTTGATTTTCCGGTGATTTCACAACTTGATCATTTGAAAGTTCTTCCGAGGGTAAATCTATAGGATCATCATCATCACATACAACTATTTCCTCTTTAGAGGTGTTAGTTTCATCAAAAGATACATGCATAGATTCTTCAATAGTTAAATTTCTTTTATTATAAATCCTATATGCTTTACTAGAGAGAGAATAACCGAGAAATATACCTTCATCGAATTTCTCGTCAAACTTACCGAGATTGTCTTTGTCATTGTTAAGAACAAAACACTTGCATCCAAAAATGTGGAAGTGAGCAATATTTGGCTTTCTTCCTTTGAAGAGTTCATATGGAGTTTTCTTTATTATAGGTCTAATGATAACTCAATTTCCAACATAACATGCCGTACTAACCGCATCCGCCCAAAAATATTTAGGAAGATTTGCATCACTAAGCATTGTTCTTGCAAGTTCCACTAGAAACCTATTCTTTCTTTCAACTACTCCATTTTGTTGTGGAGTTCTAGGTGCTAAAAAATTATGAGAGATACCATGTTCTTCACAAAATTCTTCAAATTGTGCATTTTGGAATTCTCCACCATGATCACTTCTTATGGATACAATCTTTAGTGATTTTTCATTTTGGATTTGCTTTGCATATTTCTTAAAGGCTTTAAAAGCATCACTTTTCGCACAAGAAACAAAGTCCAAGAATATCTAGAAAATCATCAACAATAACCAAAGCATATACATTACCTCCAAGCTTTTTGTTCTTGATGGACCAAAGAGATCCATGTGCAACAATTGTAGTGGCCTTGTAGTAGACACCACATTCTTAGATTTGAAAGATGATTTTGTTTGTTTCCCTTTTTGACAAGCATCACAAAGTCTATCTTTGACAAAATTTCTCTTAGGCAAACCAATGACAAGATCATGCTTGATTAGTTTATTCAAATGTTCCATATGAATATGAGCAATCCTTTTGTGCCAAAGCCATGAATCATCATTGTTTGCCATGAGACATTTTACCTTCAAAGATGGATCATTAAGAGAAATCATAAATATATTATTAACTCTTTTACCTTTGAGTTTTACCTCATTGGTGACTTCATCAATGATTAAGCATTCATCTTTTGTAAATTTGATCTTGAAGCCTTTGTCACAAAGTTGGCTAATGCTTAGAAGATTGTGCTTTAGTCCTTGAACATAAAGAACATCTTCAATGGATGTGAAAGGTGGTGCACCAACTTTGCCTTTGCCAAGAATTCTCCCTTTGTTGTTATCTCCATAAGTGACATAACCCTTGGCCTTTAGAACAAGATTTGAAAAATGGTTTATGTCACCCGTCATATGCTTTGAACAACCACTATCAAGATACCATAAATTTGAAGTGGTCTTCAAGCACTCCTACAAAACAAATTAAGTTTTGTTAGGTACCCAAATTGCTTTGGGTCCTTCATAATTAGTACCTTTCTTTACCCACACATAATGCCCACTTGGAACACTAAAGTTTCTTATATAGCAAGCATTAGGTGTGTGGCCTTTATACCACAATAAAACAAGTAGGTTCAAAATTACTTATATATCTAGGAGGATAAGATTTATTCTTAACAACTCTTTTATTTTTAGGATAATGATGAACTACTTTAGGCTTATTCACTTTCTCTTGAATTGGTTGGTTATTAGCCTTAACAAAGATAGTTTTGTTGGGACTTGGTTGAGAAAATTTTGAGAAACCAAGTCCACTTTTATCTTTAGGGTATCTTTGAGTGCTAAGAACCTTTTCCAATCCAACTTGTCCTTTTTCATACCTTTCTAAGACTCTTTTTAATTGAACAATTTGGAAAGAAAGTGATTCACGATTATTGCATACAAAATTCTGTTTTTGATCACTAATCATCTTTTCTTTTTCATCTTTATGTTTTTTTTCCAATAGTTTTAACTTTTTCTTCTAAAGATGAAATTAATTTCTTTTGAGATGAAATAGTTTTGTATAGAATTTTGCATTCATTTAATAGTTCATCTATAGCACCTTGTGCACCATTATCATAAAGAGAGTTATCGTAACTAACCTCGCCTTCTTCATCATCGGAGTGGTGTGAAGCCATCAATGCTAGATTTGCACTTTCGTCACTATCCGAATCGGATGAAGAGCTTATCTCATTATCTTCCCATGCAACATAAGCCCTTTTGTTCTTGAACTCCTTTTTGCCTTTGAATCCATTTTCTTGGAGAGTTTTGGGCAATCCGGCTTTATGTGACCTTGCTTTCCACATTCATAGCATGTGACATCTTGTGTTGATGTGGAGGCTTCTTTATCTTTATGCTTATAAAATTTCTTTCTTTTGACAAAGTTAGCATTATGAAGATTATTTTTATGACCAAAATATTTACCTAACCTTTTTACAAGAAGCAAGAAGTTTTCATCTTCCTCCGATGCATCTTTATCTTGACTTTCTTTTGAATCAATTTTCAAAGCAATGCCTTTGGATTTCTTCTCATGATTCTCATGTTTTTCAAGCCTTCCAAGTTCCGTTTCATATTCTTGAAGCTTTCCGAATAATGTTGCGGAAGTCATAGTTGCTAGGATTTTCTTTTCGGATATTGCCGTCACTTTTGGTTGCCATTCCCTAGTTAAAGACCTAAGCACTTTAAGATTTAATTCATCGTTAGTTAAAGTCTTACCAAGTGCCTTCAAGTGATTTGTCAAGTGAACGAATCTCTTTTGCAAGTCAAGGATGGATTCTCCGGGAAGCATTCTGAATAATTCATATTCTTGACTCAAAGTGTTCAATCTAGACCTTTTGACTTCGGCGGTTCCTTCGTGAGTTTCTACAAGAGTATCCCAAATTTCCTTTATCGTTGTACATGCCGATATTCGGAAAAATTCATCCATACTAAGAGCACTTTGAAGAATGTTGATTGCCTTTTTGTCAAAGAGAACTTTTTTCTTGTCATCGTCATCCCATGATGCTTTAGGCTTTGATGACCCAACACCATTGACAACACACACCAGAGTAAATGGACCATTCTCAACAGCATTCCATATTTCTTCTCCTTGCGCTTCAAGATGAGCCTTCATGCGAATTTTCCAAAAGTGAAAGTATTCACCACAAAACAATGGAGGCTTGTTGTTACTACCACCATCTTTGAAAACCGGATTTGGATTTGCGGAAGCCATTCTGGATCTTTAGGAACAAGTTACCTATAACTTGCTCTGATGCCAATTGTAAGTCTAAGAGTGCCTAAGAGGGGGGTGAATTAGGTATATAAAAATTTATTCGGTTTTATAAGAGAGCTTGTAGTAATTTTTGTGGTTAAGTGTTTGAAGGTTTTTGACTATTTCTTATCTTTCCTTGGTTATGGTGATGAAAGCGATAAATGCGAAAAAGTAAAGAACACAGCGATATATCCTGGTTCCCCTCACAATCCGAGAGTACTCCAGTCCCCTTTCCAACACGAAAGAGATTTCACTATAGTTTAGAATAATTGTACAGCCTATGCTTACTATCTAAACCTATAGGGTGACCAAAGGTTCTTAATACCTTTAAGGTCAAAAACCAAACACTAATGTGAATGAAGAACAATCCTCTTCAAATCACAACACTTACTTCCAACAATCCTGGATAGTAAGGGAATATATTCTTTTTGTAATACAATGATTTATTTGAAATAGATTGAGAGCACTATCAATCTTTGATTGATCTTCTTCTTCAAGAAATAAACAATTCTCAACAATGATTATATATGTTCACAATGCATGTATGAAACTTGTAATGATTGAAAATGTGTATGGCAAGTTTCACAAAATTTATGACTTGAAAGAACACATGAAAGTTTGTAAGAGAATGTGAAAATGAATAATGAAAATTGTTAATTGAAGAAGGTTATTTGAATTTAAAAATTCTGCACTATTTATAATGTCACAAATACTTTTCATTCATGCCTTTTAGTATGAAAAGATGCAATGCAACCATGAATGAATACCATTTGAAATATGTTCAAAAATCAAAAGAAATTCTGCACTGGTTCGCTGGAAACCGGTTCCGACCCAGGCAAAACCCGATTCCTGGTGAACGTTACAACCAGAAATTCAAAATTTACACGCAGGAACCGGTTCCCCTATAGGTACAACCCGGTTCCTGGTACAAAATCCAGGAAGATGATTTTTGAAAAAGTTTGGAACCCGGTTACCTGTATGGTAGGAACCGGTTCCTGAAAGTTTGTTTTGAGAAATTCTTTTTGAAAATTATTTCAAACATAATTTTTTCTTTTGTTAAACATATGGGATATGTATATGATTATGAATGCATATTTGTGAACATCTATATTCAAGTTTAAGAATTATTTATACCTTATAATATTGTTGTTTCTTTAAAAATTCTTCTTCTAATCTTCAAGACTTGTAGAGATGTTTTATATGATTATATACTTTTTGCACATCCTTTGAATGTTGATATCCATGTTGTCTTCATCAAAACCAATGCTTTAAATATGACTTGAGAAGCTTGCAATTACATTCTCCCCCTTTTTGATGATGACAACCAAGTCTTTGAAAATAGTTCTTGAAACGTTTATGTTGTTTTTGTGTAGCAAAAATGTTAAGCAAATGCAAGGCTCCCCCTAAATTGTATGCTCCCCCTAAGTCCATGATTCTTTGAATTTTGGAGTGAGTTTTATGATAGTTATTGGCCTGCAATTTCTTCTAAACAAAACAACATATATGCATATTCTTCTTCCCCTTTGTTAACATCAAAAAGGATGGGGAAAAAGAGTGAAATAGATTTTGAAAACACACAAACAAGAAAAACAAATAATAACTTATTTCACACAAAACACGTTCAGCCTGGAAAACCAAATCGTGTGGCGAATTACGCGCTGGGAACCGGTTCTGCACCATAGGGAACCCGGTTCCTGGCTTTTGTAAAATATTGGAGAGGTGTGATATGGAGTATTGCAATGCTGCCAACTCACCTATGGAACCAACGTTGTAGCTGTCCAAGAATGAGGATGAGGGTGACATTAATCCAACTCAATATAGAAGGTTGATTGGATCATTATGTTACTTGTGCAATACGCGATCGGATTTGGCATTTAGTGTCGGTATTGTTAGTAGATTCATGGAGAGACCAAAGGTATCTCGTTTGGCAGCGGTCAAGAGGATCCTTCATTACATCAAAGGTACTCGTGGCTACAAAATTCTCTTTCCCGCGGCTAATGTGGGCTATATGTGTGAGTTACTCGGTTATACGGATTCCAATTGGTGTAGAGATAAAGGTGATCGAAAGTCTACGACCGATTATGTATTTATGTTTGGAGGAGCTCCAATCTCTTGATGCTATAAAAAGGAACCCGTGGTGACACTCTCTTCTTGTGAGGCCGAGTATATCGCAGAATCCATGTGTGCATGTCAAGCCGTGTTGCTAATGAATCTACTTAAAGAGTTGGACACCATTGAGGTTAAAGCTGTCACACTCTTTGTTGACAACCTCTCGGCTATTAATCTTGCAAAGAATCCCAAACACATGGGAGAAGCAAGCATATAGAGATGAGGTTCCATTACTTGAGGGAGCTGGTGTGTGAAGGACAATTGAAGCTAGCTCATTGTCGAAGCGAAGAACAACTTGCGAATTTGTTGACTAAAGCGGTAACAAATGAAGTGTTCAAGAGACTTGTGAAGAAATTGAGCTTGAGGAATATGAAGCACTTGGCTTAAGGTGATGTGTTGAATGTAGCATATAAGCCAAGTGTAATTGGAGTGCTTGAGAAGCTGTTTTGGAAACAGTTATTTGGAAAAGTTGTTCTGCCAACTGATGCAGAAAACTGAATTTCGAAGAAGAAACCGGTTTCTCCATTTGGAGAAACTAGTTTCGGACCCGTGTTTTTGTTTTTCTGCACTACACCAGTGACCGTTTTTCTATTTTGTTTAGTTTGTTTGTTATGTTTTGTTTTGTTGTGTAATTTGTGGACACTATATAAACACACACTCTCTCTATGTAATATGAGGTAGGTGAATGGCATTAGTGAATAATACAAATAATTTTCTCCTCAATTACTCTCTCTCTCTCTCTCTCAATTTTTCCATTTCTCTCTAAACTTCATCTTCTCCAATTACACATTTCACCATTGATTCACATTGTCCCAATTGTGTATGTTCCAACATAGACAATAACAGTAGCAGAAAATAATTGTCATTGTTTAAATTGTTAAAAGCTACAAAATGACTATAATACAATATGCATGACACACAGACACCTGCGCGCGCACAAATATATATATATAAACAAGACAAAATGTGTCAGGAACCGATAAAGTCGGTAACCATAATATTATTTAAATACAATCTAAAGTGGATAACCAAAATGGAAAAGATTCAACATCATGATGACATTTAAAACACCTAAAATCTCAGAACCATTAGAAAACAGTCCTCAATCAATATTTGTCTGTCCAATCTCCACGATATGACGACACCTAGATAAGATATCATGAACATGATCGTTTCTAACACGCTGATACTCTAGAACTGGAGATGCATTTTTGGGTTTGTATGTAAACGTTGAACAAAAATGAAACTATATTTCTAATACGACCTACAACTTTTCTGTTTCGTCTTGTCAATCAAATTTTTGGTTCAGGGTGCTTTTATAGATATATTTCAAATAATTGAAGATATTTGAGTGTTTTTACGTGGTGCACTAGAATGTATTAAAAAATTTTCTATACCTGATATATACTATTGTACACACAAAATGGCTAAATTTATTGGGCCATCTTTGGTTGGCATTATATTCATCGGCCCATCTTAATTTAGCTAAAGTTATTTTTCTAGCAAACAGATCACGTTCAACATTAATGGATTTTGCTTGAAACAACAACAAAAACAATAATATTAATAACTTTTAAATTAATCACTTAGAAAAAGTTAAGAACTATGCTATATATATCTGCTTAAGATGACAAACTTTTTTCGTCCAAAGATATAATACTCCAAACTGTTTTTCATGATAGAATTTGGCGAGGCACATGCCTTACGAGTTTAAGATAATAATGATCTACCAATGATAGGATCTTGATAACGATATATAGTTGTGAATCATTTTTGCCCACTTGAAAACGATCATGGAGCTCAAAAGAAACACGTAAGAGGGGTCCCAGTTTTAAAGGAGAGAAATTGACATTAACACTATCATTATAGCATATTCGACAACGAGACAGGTCACATAAACAAATTGTCAAAATATGAAACTAAAAGAGTAAAAGACCTTTTCTTTTGGTTGAAAACGAAATATGAAAAAGGAGTAAGCTTAGGTACCGTATAATGGTTATAACTTAAAGACTAAACTACTTAAAAGACTAAAGGGTAATATTTTTATCTTTCAAAATTGTTTTTTATTGAGAGGGAGGCCTAACTAAAAAAAAAAAAAAACAACTACACTAAACCAACAATGAAAGAATCAATCTCAATGGCATCAAAATTTAAATAAGACCTCAAGAATTGAGGATTCCTGGTAAATAACAAATTTTTTATCCACACAACCACGATTCGCCAAACAATCTGTTAACAATGGTAGGGCGCCATGAGATCAAGAAACAACAAAAAGGGGTAAAAGGGAAAAAGAGAAGAAAGAGTAAAGTGATGAATGTACTATTTCATTGATTGATTATTATTGTACATCAATTTAGTTTATATAGCTAATTAGAAAACTAACTAACTACTAACTAACTAACAAAAAAGTATTATACAGTATAAGTACATGACTTAATACCCTCCCTCAAGTTAGACTGTGGATACTACAAAGTCCTAACTTGGTAACAACATTGGATAAAGCAGGAGCATGAATTGGCTTTGTAAAAATATCAGCTAATTGAGCTGTAGTAGTTATAGGAAGCAAGTGTAGTAATTTGGACTGAAGCTTTTCCCTGATCACATGACAGTCTAGCTCAATGTGTTTGCTTCGTTCATGAAATGTGGGATTGTGAACTAGATGGATAGCATATTTGCTGTCACAAAATACAGAGGCTGGCTTGGAAAACTTGATTTGTAAATCTGCAAACAAGTATTTGAGCCATTAAAGCACACAAGTGAGATACGCTAAGGCTCTATACTCGGCTTATGTGGAAGACCTTGAGACTGTCTATTACTTCTTAGATTTCCAGCATATGGTTGAATCACCCATCATGACACAAAATCCTATGATTGATCTTCTAGTTTCTGGACACCTGGCCCAGTCAGAATCAGCAAAATCATACAATTGGAACTTATTTACAGCAGAAAAAAGAATGCCTTTGGACAAATCTACTTTAATGACAAAAGCACATGTTTTCCCTTTCATCTTCTCCATCGTATGCATGGTCTCCCTAGCAATAATGATGGTCTCATGAATAAGCCTGCCAGGGACAAAGTCAGTTTGGAAAGGAGATATCATCTTATCCATGTGCTTCTTGAGTATTTCCACCATAATCTTGCTTAAAACTTTCTATATTATATTGAACAACGATATTTTTCTAAATTGAGACACCATGCTAGGGTTTGCAATTTTAGGTATAAGGAAAATGTATGTTTTATTCACATTCACGATCTCACTAGGATGATCGTACATTTTACTCACAAAATCACACACTAGCACCAACAACTCCCCACGATTTTTGATAGAAGCATGCGGGGAACCTGTCAGGCTCAGGAGTCTTCCAGGGTTTCATATCAAACACAACCTTCTTTAATTCCTCATTGCTCACCTTAACATACAACCTAATCATGTCTTCCTCCAACATGCTAGGATATGATATATTAGTTTGCTTCCAACTGTCTCCAAAAGAGAACAACTTTTTATAATAGTTATTCACCAAAACTTTGATTTGATCTCAATCCTCTATCCACCTTCCACTATCATCGTTAATCATGAGAATCTTATTACTTCTCCAAAAGGTAATATTTTTACCTTCCAAAATTATTGATGACAGTCATACTCTCTCTATCCATAAAATATTTGATTATAAATTTAATATTTTATTCATCGACAGTGCTTCGATAAATCCTTGTATTACTATGAATTTCAATTAACTTTTTTTTTGGTTTTATATCTATCACATACAAATTAAAGATTTCCTGTTCATTTACTATTTTTCTTTTTAAGTATAAGATTCACATATAAACTATAGTATTTATAATTATATAGGCCAACTTTTCTCACCTCTCTTACTCTTTCTGGACATTCTCCCGCACCTTTTACAATAACCACTCCCCCTCTTCCTCCAACATCATTTCCTAATCTTCTATCTTCACCCTCTGACGTTTCTTCTAAATCCATTTCTCCATTCCCCCAACTTAACATCAACTATATCTTCAATCTCTCTCTTACGGTTTAGTTTCATAGATGATTGAAATGGTCCAAAATATGACTTGAAGCCAACGCCTCATCCAAGACCACATACTCACCCATGATACTCCTCGGTTCCAATTTCTTCTACCAAGATTTCATGACGATCTTGTGAAATGAAGAGGCCGACTTTGGATTGTTCAACCAATACATCCTATAACACATATGGAATTTCATCTTTATCAAATTGATTCAATTAAAATAAATATTATTGAAAAAAGTATCTACTTACAATCGTTTGAGCCACTTCGCATGTAGTATCTGATGTGGACTTGTCGACTTTTCTTTGACATACCCTATTCCATTTCCCCTGGCGGAATGGTGGAGATGAAGTGAAATCAAGGCTTATAGAACCTCTCAGCTCTAATTCCCATTGTTTATTTTTTTCTTCAATCATCTTTTTTTTCTTCATGTTTTCATATCTTCCATGAGACAATCTATGTGGATAAATATTTCTAGATTTATTATCCTTTCCTTTTTGCTCTTAGCCAAAAAGTTGAGAGTAGTGTGAGACTCTACAAATTTCTCCCAAACATGCTCATCAATATATGGATACACCACATATGGAGGCTTATCTTGATCACTTGGATAATGAATATAATCATGGGTGAGTTGTATCTTAAAGTCCCTCCAAAGCTCACCAACATACTTAATCAATTTATTTTTCACGATATTATCCTTTAGACTAACAATAAATACGTCTGATGTTCACACAATAGAGTTGTTATTAGTATTAAACAAAAAATAAATGATCATATATACTTGTAAAACAAATAATAAAATTCAAAATAAATACCGTAATATTATTCCATATGGCGTCTTTCAATTCCTCGTCAACGTCGTACCAACTATCTATCAAAATATTCACTTTACTTCGCAATGTAACCTATTTTAGTGATATAAACTATTTTAGTGATATAAACCTCAAACATGATAAATAATAACAAAAATACCAATGGTATAAACCATTTCAGTGAAATAAACTTCAAACCTGATGTAGAAGAACAAATGTACCTTAAACGAGTTTTGGTTGGAATATAGATGATGTTCGAGTTTTGATGAATATCTGTTGGAAGAGTTTTTATGAGTGACGATGAAAATCACCTAGGTTTTTGCAAAGATAATGATGAAATGGCGTTAGAGCGTTGATATTTAAACGAAAAGTTAGAGTCTAGCTAGTTCTATGAAGTATTTCATGAAAAATATGAATCATGTTGGTTTTACATAAAATCTGACATGTATGTATTAATTAAAAATAGAAAATATAAAAAGCATAAGAGCTCTATATTCTGGAAATTCATTAAAAATATTTATCACGTTGATATTGGTTGAAAATCGAGGGATTTAAATACATAAAATTAAAAATTAAAAGGGCTTTTGAAAACAGTAATTTGAAAATATTGATGCAAAATAAATTACCTCTTAATTGGACCATGTAACCGAGGTTAATACTAATAAAAAAAGATTAACAAAGAAAAAAAGGAAAGCTGAAAAACGTCACGTGAGAAATATTAACTAAGCCATTGAAAAAAATAACATAAAATCCACTAATTGAGATTCGAAGCGAGCTCCCTTATAGCTATATTCCTTTGATTTAATTAAAAACCGAGGGAAAAAGTTGTATATTTTTGTAAAAATAAAACACGGTGCTCCCAAGACCTATATCCTTCTTTTTTGATTATTCGAGGTCAAATCTTCGTCATAGAATATGTTATTTTTAGTAGTGTACTCGATATAAAAACTGTTGAACTATGACATCATGGAAAAAGTAGGAAGTGATCAAAGCTCATAGATAAGCAAGATGTGGTTGGCCCAGATAACATCATGGTTTTGATGAATACAAAATCAGAAGATGAAAGTTCATTGGAGTATTTTTAAATAAAAAAAAACACATAAAGAAAAGCAAGAGATAAAGTTGTTTCAAGTGGTCAAAGATGTACAAGATGGTTAATCAAGTTATTCCCCTGAATCAAGCTAAAGAACTAGAGTTTTATCATCAACAATGATACCCTCTAATGATGACCTATGATTTAATGATATCTCAAGCATCATCCTCAATAATAATCAATTTATATGCTTATATGATTGAATTATACGATAAAGGATTTTAAGACTCACAACGTGAAAGTGAGCAAGTGGGAAAGCTCACATAATCATATCAGTCAGAGTAATAAGTATTTTATAATACACAAGGGAGTTTTTATAAAGTAGTATGGATAAATCAATCACTCACTATAACTATTTTTGAAGCCTCTATTTTCAAATAAAATCACCTAAAATGTTTCTGGAGGCTAGCCAAATGAATTGAAAACTGGAAATAGATTAAGACAATTTTTTGAACTGCCCTATTAGTTAGATCAATGACCTAATCGATTGTATAATATAAAAATAAGTATATAATAAATTGTGATAATATCTTAATGAATGTTATCAACTCTCTATCAACACTTTCCAAATTAGGCTCAAACAATTGGTTATTTGTGTTACCTAATAGATTAGACTTATGACCTAATTAATTTGTGGTACCCAATCCAAATTTGCCCATGGATTGATTCCTTTTTAAAATTATCCTTTGGATTATAAATAGATGTCTTGTCCTTAATTTCTTTTCATTAAAAAGTGAGATATCTCACATTTCTCTCTCTAAAGTATTTTTTCTTTCTCTCAATTTTAGCCATAGCGCTATGAGAAACGTTCTTGATTTTTAACCATTAAAGAATATTAGATGAATGGTGAGTTACAAGATGCTGAAAAATTATTGATTAGTGTAAGGTTTTCTTTAAGTATAACAAAAAATTTCATATAATTATTTTACTAACCAATTTTGATAAGTTATATGTTCAGTTAGAGTTTCGTGAAATAAGCAATTCACATTAGATATAATAATCTCAATCGCATTTTATTTTTCGGTGAAATATCAAAACCAAGGTGAAAGGTGTTACACCCATTGGTGTAATGTCAAATCCGAGGAGAAAATGTGTTTTTCCATTTAAAAATTTCAAAACGGATCTCCCTAATGATCGAACCCATGACCTTTACACATTATCCTTTGATTAAGTTAAAACCAAGAGGTAAAGTGACACACTTGTATGATACCGATTAATTACTTCACATTTGAAACCAAGGTAACATCCTTGGTATATTACACTTTCTTTTATTACTAACATGTTTATGGTTTGTGTAAGCTTCCAAAGATGGCTCAAGTGTTCACTTCCTCTTATCACATATTCATTTTTTTTTAAATCTATTAATTAACTATTGTTTTAATTAATTAATTTTGTTAATTAAAATAGATTAATTTACCAATATATTGTTCTTAATCTGATTAATTAATTGGATGAATCTTTAATTAATCAATTCGCATTTACCTATATTCCTATGGTGCTGTAATAATTTATTTCTATTGCTCTCATTTCATTTTACTTTACTTAATTGTCATCCTCATTTGATAAAAAGTGTATCCCTATCCCTTTATGATGTAAATAATTTACCACACTTCTTTTTTTTAGGCTTGAATTTTAATTACTATTCATCCCATGAACCATTTTTCAAGGAACTAATACTCGATTGCGAGTCACTTTCTTCCCATAAGTTAATAAATCTATTGAGCATTGCAAACGATCACACATAACCTTTGTGGCTCACACACATTCACAGCTTAATTGTGGGCTTTCTTACAATGAATCTATTTCGATTAATTGTTCCAATTAGACATCTAGAAGACTAGGTCACTTTGCCAGTATAACTGTAGTTTAATTGCTTTCACTTGTGTGGGCCACCTTTTATAGGCTTGTGTGCTATACTCACTTATCATTATCCCCATTTGTAAATTTATACCCCCATTCCCATGGCAATGTAATAATTATACCATTTTCTTTATCTCTTTCATTTATTTTTTGTTTATATCTTGTATATTGTATCTCAACCCCCATATTCTCGGTCCATATACCGAATCAGAACCAATTTTATAAGTATTTTATAAGTCAAATTTTATTTGGAATCAAAACCAACCACACTCGCATCTCGGTCCATATACCGAATCATAACCAACTTGGTAAGTCTAGTTTTATTTGCAATCATAATCAACCTCCCCACGTTTTGTATCACCGCTTTCATAATAAAGTCTTAAACCTCGATCCAACGTCGAGTTGACTTTAAAAAAACATTTCATAGTAAATTGTGAGTATAGATCGTTGGTTGTTAGACGAATTGTCTAAAGGCTTGCATAAAAAACCTTAATAAGTGTGAACCTTTTTTCACTTCACCTTTTTATAAGAAGCTTTTTGGGTTGAGAGACGACTAATTGAGCCTCATTGCTTCTCTAGATCTAGATTTGAATCGTAGGATGTTAGTCTTATTGTTCGGTACTCCTCACCCACAAAAAAACAATTCCAACTCATTCAAACTCTTTGACACTCAAATTTTCAATTTAAAGCATTTTTCAAACGAGTAATATTTCTACCATTTTGTGATGATTAAACAACGTTATTTACACATGTGAATGTTGATCCTTTTTCACTAGAATGCGATAGCGGCCAGAATCTGTGCATATCCAAATTTAATTACCCTTTCTTGAAGTGATGCAATCGTTCCATTATCCATGTTTTAGGTAGCAATGTTTCTGTTCAAATGTGATCGAGTATCTCTTACTAAAAAGAATCAACAAACAAACATTTTTTACCTGAACTACGTCACTCTGATTTCCTTATTGCACCATGGGGATATGTAAAAATCCTTTGAATAAACCTCAACCTGTGTGTAAATTAATAAATATCATGTATAATTGTGTTTTTGTGTACATAGTGTGTATTTTGCTAGTTTTTCATCTCTTTTGTAAATATTTATTATATGATTGGAGCATAGAGTAATAAAGGCTATAGGAAAAGCTTCAAGATGCAAATTTAAAGGAATAAAAAAGGCCAAGGCTCAAAGCAAAGAGATCCAAAGAATAAAGAAACTTTGTCTTAGAAAATTTGCCAGGAAAATAGGTGGCGAGCAAGTTCGCTGGGCAAATCTTCTGTTCACCGAGCGAATGTAGATTATTTTTTCAGTCTATGCACATTGCGCATGCTGATTGTAGAGCCTAAAAAAAATTATTCAATCAATGAAGTCTCCACCGAGATTTATTTATTCCAAGAGGAATGAGAAAATATCGAATAAAACTCCCGAGAGAAAAGAAATGGTCATCGCAACCAAAGAAAGGGTTTGGGAGTCAGTTATGCAAGAGAAAAATATTAGCACCCCTCACATTCAACGTACTCTATAGGATCCATTTAGTTAATTATGTGTTCGTGTGTTAGTATGAAAATTTACTATCTTTACCGAGGTTGTGAAGAATAAATAGTGAAAAATGTTCGTATAAGCTATTTATCCCTATTAGATACAAAAGTTGAGCAGGTTCGAGATCATACATGTATAAAATATTAGTTGGGTTCATGGTTAGCCTGATATAAAATTTTGGTTCAGTTCAGAGGATATCAAATTCAACACTCCATCTTGGTTCGAGATAATTTCTTACCAATATGTGTTTGGCATAAAGACTAACTATTTGAAACTCTGTTAGTTGTTTGGCGTGAAGACTAACCACTTCATTCCACTATTCAAGTCTATAAGCACCAATTTGTTTTCCATGCAATCTTCTTTTGTTTTTAGATGTATATTTGGGTGTCAGAGTGTGTTTAGGTATCATCTTATGATCTAAATTAATCGGTCACTATCTATGAAGTTCTAACATGTCAATAAGAAGACGCGTTTCCACACTGGACACATATTGGACACCTACACACGTATGACACACGTACACACGCATCACACACATTTTTGAAGTGTCTAATGAAAAAGATAAATTGAAATGCAGCAGACACAAATATGACACACTATATCAACTAACGCACACGCCTACCTCTCAAATTCTCATAATTAAAAGAATTTCAAATTTCACTTTTCCAATATAAAAACAACTCGTGTTCCTTGTTTTTCATTTTCGCCGCACGCTGGTATTCCATCGTCGCCACCGCGATATTCCACTCTTTCTCTTTCGATACTCATTCATTTTATTTCTTTATTATTTGTCTCACTATGCCAAACAAGCCTTTAGACAACGATTTTTTTTGGCTTTAGGCAGCGCTTTAAAGTGCTGCGTAATCCTGCGCTGCTATAGGTTTAGGCAACACTTTTTTTCAATGTAAAAGCGCTGCCTTAAGTCTACTTTAGGCAACACTTTTTTCCATAAGTGTTGCTTTAAGTCTATCTTAGGCAGTGCTTTTTTAAACAAAAGCGCTGCATAACGTTGCTTTTAGGCAACACTTTTTTTCCATAAGCGCTGCCTTAAGTCTACCTTAGACAATGATTTTTTTATTAAACGCATTGTATATCGAACCCCCTTAGACATCGCTTTCTTAAAAGCTCTGCCTAAGGCCTTTTAAGAATTTCCTTATTTTCTGTTTTAGGCAGCGCTTTCTTATAAAGCGTTGTCTAAAGGCCTTCTTAGGCAGTGCTTGTGGTTTGAAAAGCACTTTCCTAGGTACCCTTTAGGCAACATTTTTTGATAAAAGCGCTGTCTAATGTCAATATTTTTTTTTATATATTAGACTTATTTTCACTTACGAAAGCGCATTCTAATATATACAACAAATTTTCACCATATTTTGCACCAAAGTTTCACCATATTTTGCACCAGAATTGGAAATTGATGATTTTCACCAGAAAAATATTTTGTACCAAACAAAAATCTACATATATATAATTGACAATATATGTACAACAACAACTTGAAAATTGATGATACAACTTGAAAATTCTAAAATGCTAAATTGATGTTTAATCTACATATTTACTATCTTTGAGTATTTCTAAAAAACAACAACAATAATGAATTTGTTAGCTCTATGTTCTACATTTACACATAACCTGAAACAAAACCAAAAGTTCAAAATTCATACCATGATAAAACAAAACTTTATTCGAATTTATACTCAAAACTCGAAAGTTATACTCAAAACTCTCATCAATGAAAGAAAGACTATATACACTAGATTTGGTAGCTTCAATACAATAAATACTGATTTAGTTAAAATACTATGTCATTTTATGAGAAATATTAAAATAATTCCTAAGTTAGAAATCCATACCGTGGATGGAATCTTTATTCGGTCCAAAAGAAGAGTTTCTTTCATAAACCTCAAGATGAAATAACCACAATCTATACCATTATGCTGGCGAGGAAACTACACATGGAAAGAAAATACAGATATATATATATATATATATATCAGGATATACCCCTTAACTTGTTTTATCAAGTATCATCATTAATATATTCAAAATTGTGAAAATATACCTCCACTTTGATCCATGTAATGTTGTTGGCTCTACTCTTTGGTACTTGAATATCTCTTTGTGATCGAAAAGCTTGTAGAACAATATAATAAAATATAAATGACTATTTAGAACAATCTCACATAGATAAATAAATATAACCACGAATATTTAGAACAATCTCACTTACGTCTCAATCATTGTCTTCAAATATGGGTATGTTGTCCAATCTTTGTATAGCGAATCCAGATAATATACAATTTATCTTACAAGATTAATCGCAACCAATAACCAATGTCCACTATAAGATTAAACAAAGGTTAGGCGGAAAGTTTCTACACAACATCAAAAAACAAAAATTATAATATATGAAGTTAGGATGAAAGTCTTACTTATGGCCAGTATTATATGGTAAAAAGAACAACTTTTCTGTATCTTTGCTGACCACAAATGATCCGAGTACATACGCTACAACATCATTTGCTTTTTTTTACGATTAACCCTGAGTTGACGGTGTTGGGAGCTAAGAAAGCGAATCTTTCTTCCAATCCACGCGGGCGCATCACATTGTCATACATAAACCTTAAATAAAAACATCATTAACATTAGACTATAGTCATTGAAATGAGTAAATAAATTTTTCATTTAATTAAACAAAGTTGATCAGAGTATACCTGATGTATATAGCGATAACATTGAGGCCTGAAGTCAAATGTTGCAAAACTTTCTCTATATCATCTCTACCAATTGTTTCCGTGTCTTTATAACAAAAATGTCTACCTTCATAGGTATAAGACGAGTACCACCAATCGGAATATTTGTTATTTCTATATATGTCTGAAGGCACGACCTATACTGAGAAGTAGGTTTTTTGCTAGTCGTGGTCTTTTTAGCAACAAACTTTTTTTTGAGGAAATATTGCTAATTTCATGCTCCTTACCCCTACTGGCTTGTTCATTCTCTTTAGCATGCATCTAAATATCATATAATTAGTTAGAGGAAGTATAAGATCAAGAATTAACATTTTTTATGCATAAATATCATATAATTGTGTTATACCTATTTTTTTTGATGTAACTGACTCGGTTTGCTACGCAATCCCCTTATCTTTTGATTTGGGTTTTGTAGTTTACCATGTAAAAAAATGTACGTAAAATGCTCATAAAATAGGCACAGACTCATAAAATGTACGTAAAATGCTCGTAAAAATGTACATAATATGATTTTAAGCATACGTCATCATCTACGCGAATAAGGCTTGCGGGCCATGCAACATACGCACCTACTGCCTTTCCCACCAAGGTTGCATCTGAAACATCGTATGGTATCGGTAATAACGCACTCTCCTCTAAAGCAATATCAATTGATACTTTCAAATATCCAACAAGTATCGGTTTATGGTGAAGTACTTCTCCCAAAGCATTATGCACTTTCCCCTTGGCAACCATCCAATGAGTCGGTGACGATAAAAGAGTAGACTGGGTGAAATGCCATAAAACCTATAATAAATATGACATTGTTAATATGTGTATATATATGTCAATTAAATAAATTACACTAATATACTTTCATAATAATATACATTACCTCAGGAATTTTCGGTTGAAAATCACAATTGATATTATCTTTGTCACTAGTATCCTTGATCCCTGAATCTTGCCCTTATGCCTGACGTCTTTCTTTATCCTTTTCCAACTCATCAATTTTAGCCTTTAACTTTTTTTATCTCTTCCATCACTTCTTGGTTGCTATGAACTTTCCCCTTTTTCTTGATACCCAAAGATGTTGGAGTCACCCCAAATTCCTTACCCCTTACACGACCGGAGTACTCAGGAACGTTTAACACTCGACTAAGTAAGCTCCTGGAATTATGGTATTCGCCTAGACATAGAGATTGAGATAGACTCTCCTAAAATTCATATGCATATCGAAATAAATTAGTGGTGATTAAGACGCATAAATTATTTGTATTAATTAAAGGAATAACAATATACTTACACATTGCTCATAAATTTGTTGCACATCTTCCTTAACAGCTCCATCCTTGCCCGGACGAGCAACCCGCTAAAAACATGTTCCGAAAGAGATGTTTCTCGATTTTTTTTCCTCTTCTAACTATACGTTAAGAGAAATTTATAATTAAGATCAAATATAACACAAGATAAATAATATCATCAATAATATCATAGCATTTAACAAGTAATTACTATTTTTTGTTGTAAGCGTGCATATCCCATACACCCCTTTTTGTATGGATATGGAGGACTTGATGCTCTTTCGCGATTTACGTCACTCACAACCTGAAATTTTTCGTCTCTTCATTTGGATTTAAAAGTGTTACATTCTTCATGTGAGAAAAGTAGTCATATATTTTTGGAAGTTCTCCTTCAACATAATTTCCATCAGCATCCTTAAGAAACTTTTTTGTTAAAAAAGTTCAAAACCCTCTAAATCTTCTTCTGGCCAATTGAAGACAATAGCGCTTTCGATTATCATTAATGTTAAAAGACCGCTACAAAAAAACACACATAGAGTTCATTAGTAATTTAAAAACATCACTTATGGTACCTTTATCTCACTCCAAATTTTATCTTTAGCGGGTTTCAACTCTTTACCTCTCCAATCATCACAAGTGATTCGAACCTCTCTCCGTACAAGGGAACCAATATAACTTGTCAACTTTGAACTGTTAGGCTCAATTAGTTGGTTTTCTTGATTCCAATGTCCGTCATACATGATTCCTCTATCTCTTGAACGAATGATTGACTTCATGATGGTTATTCCTCGTCTAATTTCATACTTCACTTCTTGAACTGTTTCATTTCCATAATTATCTTGAACTGTGTCATTTCCATCATTATTAATGTAACCTGTAATAAAGTTACCGTTAGAAAATTAATATAGTAGTGAATGAATAAACACAATATAAAAATATCAACACATTTAAAAATTTTAAATAGTATTGAATGCATAAACACAATGTAAAAACATCAATACAAGTACCATTATTTTTAGAAGCTTCATATGGTGGGTTGTCCTCGTTACTAGCCATGTGACATGTAATAAAGTGACCGTTAGAAAATTAATGTATTATTGAATGAATAAACACAATATAAAAACATAAACATATTTAGAAAATTCAAGTAGCATTGAATGAATAAACACAATATAAAAACATACACACAATTACCTTTTCACTAACGTCTCTTTCTTTTCTTGGTTTGGGTATGAATTACTCGCCTCTTAACAACGCAGAATGATGGGTTAATCCAAACTCCCTCACTATGATCCTTCCTAATATATGATTCATGCGCTATAATATTCTCATCTTGATCATTTCTTCTATATGACTCATTCTCAACGTCAATATCACTTTCATATACACTTTTTTATCATCAATCACTTTGTTAGATAAAAGCACTATAAACCATTTCGTACTTTTCGGATCAGTTACATAGAAAACTTGTTTAGCTTGAGAGGATAGAATAAATGGCTCATATTTGTACCCCACCCTATTAAGATCCACTTCTAAAAATCCCTATTTATCCATTTGTATGCCACCATTATGTACCCACTTGCAACCAAAGATAGGAATCTAAAACTTCTCATAATAAAACATCCAAATGTGTTGGATAACCCCAAAATATGACAAATTTGCATATTCGGGATTTAACTCCTTCATACTTGAAATGTACATTGCTTCAGATACCAGGGTGACACCACTATTTTGCATACTACTTTATCATCCTATTATTTGGTTTTGCTAAACTATGGTTTCTTAAGGGAAAGTCAACAGAACTTTGACCAAGCATAACTTTCACATACTTCATCAAAAATTTCTAAACCGAAGCTCACTTTGAAGGAAATTCCATTCTCTAAAACTTTGCCTCCTACACGATTTTCCCAAAAAATACTTCATTTGAGAAATATGGGCCAAGACATTTTAGGTCCTTTCAAAAGTCAACAAAATGTCATAATTTCTCAAAGACGTGTACATGAAAATGGAAGCTTCAATGGAGGTGAAACGAAATAGATCTTTTAGAGGTTATCTTAAGCTTTCTAAAAAGTCCAAGATCATCCTCAAATGTTGAGAATTGAGCAAGGTATAGTTTGTGCAAGTTTGGCAATTTTGAGAAAAGTGCATGAAAGAAATATTGAGCAATCTTTGAATTTTTCCAAATGGGCCTATATTTTCATGATTGGAACTTGTTTCTAACATTGTCCATGACCTCTAAGCCCAGCCACACACCATTTTATTATTTATTTCATTTATTTTTGATATAATTCATTAATTCAAATTTAATTAAAACCAAATGCAAGGAATAAGAGAAAGGCGTGCGGGCTTAAGATTTGAACTTCTTGAGGACCAAGGAAACCCAAGATAGCTGGCCAAGAACGTACAAAGGCTGATTGACAAGAGATTGGGCAAATTTGGAAGCTTTCGATTTGATTTTTCAATCAAATATATTCACATCAATGCAAGATATTTCTACACATTTGTTGACCTATTTCTCTTCCTCTATATATATGCTACAAAGTCATATGCAAAGGACACGATTTGCTTTCCTCAAGAACCCTAGCAAGTTTTCCAAAATTTTGCAAGTTTAGGGAAAACTTGAATCTCACTTTCCAGCCGTTTTCAATCAATTCCAAGTATTCATTCATTATCCTGAGCCTTCCAGGAGTTGATTTAAGCACTCACACTGTTCATGTTAAAAAATGACGCGCGAGGGAATCGAATATGAATTCGGATTCTCTAGCTCGAAACGATTTACTCTTTTGATTTATTTATAAAGATGCCGCGAGCATCAAGCTTTATTATTTTCAACACATGAAAAATGATTATGAAAAAGGGGAAAGCTGCTAATACCCTCAATTGATATGATATGCATTACGACTAGCGCGAACTAGACGCAACGCATTGGGGAGATTCCGGGTAAGGGGGTTTGTTATATAAAGGGAATAGATGGAGCACCCTAAATATATATAGTTATCTATATCTTTATATATGAATATGTTTGATATGTTTGTGTGTTTTAAATTGCTATTTCTATGGTTGGGAAAGTTTCTCCTTTGGATTTTAAGAATGATATATTATGTGGGATCCTAGGTTTTGTTATTATTGTGCTCGCAAAGATCATTGGGATCTTCTGCATACATATCCCTTAATGGGAATCAGAGCATTTGTAGCTCGGATCTAAAGGGATCTATGGTTTGAGGGAGAAAGAAATTTGCTCGCCAAGGATGAGACCATGTGCCTACGTATTCTCAAAAGGATGTTGAGAAAGTCAGAGCAATCGTAGTTCCCACTTATGCTAGTGGAAGCAACGAGATGTTATTAAGAGATACAGACAAATGTCATCTTAATGAAAAATGTATCTAATCTATTTCATCACATACATTTTGAAAAGGATTGATTGATTAAAATCTTTCATCGTAAGTTATAGGTGTTTTGCTTGAGTGTACAAGCGTTACCACTTACGAGTTTAAGAAAGATGTTTGAAAAATGATTGAATCTTTTAATTGTAAGTATTGGGTGTTTTGCTTGAGTGTACAAGCGTTACCACTTACAGATTAAGAGATGTTTTTGTTTGAAAAGAGTTTGAAAAGTTTTTTTTGATTGTATGTGATGTGATAGATGAGATACTTCTTCCATAAAGATGATAAATGTCTAAATCTCGAGGAGAACTTGATTGGATTAGGGGGATGCTTTTAAGAAGCCCATGGGTCCTTGTATTGTAAGCCCAACAGGAGGCATTCCGAGGGTCATCGAGGGTCCTTGTATGAAGCTCAAGAGGAAGCTATAGGGTATGGTTGGCTTTGGCTTTAAGAGGGATTTCGCCGAGAAACCATCCTCTTAGGATTTCAAGAGCAATTTCATCGGGAAATTATACTCTCTGGGTTCTATCCTAGCGCGGGTGATTCTTTGTATTGGAAGCCCAATAGGAGGTTGTTAAGAGATTTCCTGGTCTCTTTCTTTGTTTGATGCCCAAGAGAAGGCTAAACTCAATGAGGAGTTCTTTTGAACGAAGCCCAAGAGGAGGCTGACTCATCAGGGGAGTGTTGTCTTATATGAAGCCTAAGCGGAGGCTAAACTCAGATGAATGAGTTTTCTTATATGAAGCCTAAGAGGAGGCTGAACTCAGATGAAATGAGTTACCTTGTACAAAGCCCAAGAGGAGGCTAACTCTGTGGGGAGCCTAGTGGTTAGACTAGTTGTTATGTTATAACTAGACAGTTGTATAAACAAGTATATGAAATTTATTCACAGGAGTTTATGAAGGAAATATAAACAAATGCATGATGTTTATTTACAAGAGTTTATGAAAGAAATGTAAGCAAGTGTGTGTAAAACGAACGTTCGAAACGAGCGTAACTTGATTATTTACAAGTTTGAAGGTGTACAAGGGAATGAATATGTACACGAATGAGTATGTATGTACAAGTAAATATGTATGTACATAGGAGGGGTTGGGACTTACACCGTAAGAGAGGCCCATTGGTTTAAAAGCAGTTTCACCGGGGAATAATGCTCCTTTTAATACCAATGGTATTCAGTGTATATACAAGCGAAACGAAAACAAACGGACGAAGTTTGTCTGTACTTGAGTATTTACAAAGGTATCTGTATTATGTACAAGTAAAAATTGGTATGTACATAAAAGAATTGGATATATACAAGGAAATAATTATGTACATAAAAAGAATTTTGGGACTTACACCGTGAGGGAGGTCCATGATTGGTTAAGAAATTCGAGGAAAAAACGAGTTCGGTTTTATCTTCAAATCGGATCGATCATGGAAAAAAGAGTGTAAGTTTGTTGAAAAGTTTTGAAAAGATCTTGAAAGTGTTTTTGAATGATGAAGTTTACTTACAAGAAGTTTGAAAAAGTTTCGGGCTTCGAAAGTTTGAAAAAAACGTCTTTGAAAGTACTTTGAAAAGTACTCAAAACGTGTCGTTTTCGGCTCGATAAAAATATAATCAAACGAAAGTATTTTTGAATTTTTTTGACACTATCCTAAAATAGGTATGTTAAATGACATGTGTGCAAAAAATCACCTCAAAATGAGGAGTTTTGATTGGGTTTTGAAAGAGTCAAAGTTTGAAAAAAATATGAATAGAAAATGAAAAAGTTTGGCAAAAATGGTCCCAAGGCTACTCGAACCCGGGACCATTGGGTAAGGCGTGGCAAGGCAAAGTCTTAAGAGTGAGCTGGCAACCGCTGGGGTGGAAATACATCCGTTTACTTATTTCAAACCATGTTATAATATTATAAACTAACTGTTTGAATTTGAAAAAACGCGCGAACTCATCTTCTTCTTCCTCGATCCTTCAATCCGCCATGGATTCCTTGTTTCTCAATGAAATTGCTCGATGTAAACATCAAACTTGATCGAAATTGAACCAGGAACATGATGATGTGGTTTAATTTCATTTATTTTCAGTTTAACATGATTAAATTTTAAGAATACATGAAGAACCCTAATTATTTAAAATCAAATTGAAATCGTGTATGGACATGGATTCAAGCAATTAGTTTAGGGTTAATGATCAGTGATGGTGCAGAAACAAAATGGCTAAGAGCTTTTTGAAATGGAAGCAAGAAATCAAGGAGTTCGAAGTTGAGTCACTTACCTCTTGAAGCTGAGATCGAAATCTTTAATGGAGTGTTTCCAGTTGATGTTTAAGGATTGCTGGAGCACCAGTGAACCTTATGGAAGGTGTGAGGATGGTCTCCTTGCTCTGAAATTGCCTGAATCATTCCAACCAAGTACACTTGCATATGCTTGAAATGAAATTCGAATCCGTGCTTGGAGGTGTTACAGATCAAAAGTGATGGTTTGTATCATCCATATGGAGTATGTTGATGATGTTTGAATGATAAAAACACAACTTGCTCGAGCCAAACCTCAGTTTTGAAAGTTAAGGCAGTTTTGGCAAGTTTGAAAACATGAAATGCAATTCTGGTTTTTAGCTATTATTATGTTGATTTTAAGTTTTAAACCAGTTATATGTTGATTTTAAGACATGTTAGACACCAAATCTCTCATGGTTTTTCACAAGTTTTGAAAATTGCAAGAATTCTCACTTTGAACTATGTTACTCGAAATTTAAGAAAGAAAGGAGAAAGCTTGTTTTGGCATAGCTTTGGTGTAGTTTCAAATGGCAAACATGACCTCTATTTATAGGTGAAGATTTCAGATTAGCAAGCAAAGAGGATTGGCTTGGATTTGGACAACTTGCCTTAGAGGGCAAGAAAGTCATTTTTGCCATAAATGCAAAAGGAAGCTTCCTTTTAACCATGGTTAAATAATTCAACTTGATCTTATCTCATCATAATTGCTTTCCATCTGATTTTTATCAGCTCTATCCTTCTTGGCTAGGTGGCAAGGCTTCTAGAAGGAGAAACCTCAAAAATGACTTGTAATTTTGAAGGTTGTACTTGAAAATCATGGCTTTTGGAGCTCTATGTTTCAAAATCAAAATTATAGCTAGACACCATGGATTTGCAAGTTCTTGGACATTTTGGAAATCTTGTTTCAAGGGCTACAACTTTCATGTTTTGAGTTTTTTCTAATTCCAAATGGAACTATGTGAAAAAATGCCATGAAAGTAGGAAAAAATGTGAAATTTTAACACTTGAAAAATTTTCTAAGTGTTGAAAATTTTGACTTTTTGTTGACTTTTCCAAATTTCTTGATTTTTTATGATCATGATGGATCATTTGAAGTATTTTGATGATTGAAAAGTTTTATCTTGAAAAGTTGACCAAAAGTCGAAGTTTGACTTTTCATGAAATTTCATCGATGATCCAGAAATTGACTGATGAATTTTGTGAACTTCTGTGATGTTTTGAATCCAGAAATTAGGTCAACATGTTGTATTGAAGATATGAAGACCAATCTCCAAGCAAAAAAGTCATTCATTGATCAGAAAATCAGTGATTGCTTGTCCTCGATAAAAACCCTAATTGGTCGATCCTCGATAGATCATGAGAAAAAATTGGGTATCTGAAGATCAGAGGTTGATTATTGATTAAGATAGATCAATTGAGGTGAGTGAAACTCAAACCCTAATTGATTACCTCTTGAATCAGATGAAAAATTTGTGAAACCCTAATTTTGACCTGTAGAAGCCACACCCGATTAATTCTGTTCTGAACTGTTAGTGATGCAGCAATGCAAATGTAAGGTGGTATATTAGGTCAAAAAATGGGGTATGACACGCACGATCCCAAAGCATCCCAGAATCGTCCTCCCAAGTGTACCAGTTTGGTAAATTGTTTTGAATGTCAAAATCTTAATTCATGCCATTTAAACAATTTTGACGCATGTATATATGTTTATACTAATGTTTGTGAATGTTTAGAATCATCATTCATGAGTTTTGGTGCAGGAATTATAGAACACCATTGTTAGGGCATAGTGAACTGAAACCTTCGTATCTCACCGTAGAGGAACTTTTAGGCCAAACAAACCCCACCAATTGATTCGCAACCCTCGAATTAGGGGGTAGGGTCCTTAGATTCCATTTATTTTTTCTATTTTTGAAGGTTTGATTTTTGGATGATCGAAGAAGATGACCAGAATGTTGACTCCGATATCTCTGACTTTGCTGACTCCGGCGACCTAGGCGGTATCATGTGATTGGATCGTTTGAACCCTGGAGTCCCACAAGCGCGCACTTTTTATTTTAATTGATTTTAGGAAGCAAGGTTCACATATATATTTATGGTCGAGACTAAATACACGGATGTATCACCACCCCAGTGGTTCAACATGCGCGCGTAGTCCCTTACCTTATTAGGTCGTTGGTTCGAACTTGCCTTTTGCCACATTTTTTCTGATTTTTCTGCAGGTACTACTTATCTATTTGCGCGTTGTTCCTATTGACATCACATGCAAATGACGCAGTGGTTAGGTTTTGGACCCAATGACCTTAGGGTCTCAAGTTCAACACTCTCAAGGGCCATCCTAATTTTTTACCACTAAAATCCTTCACTTTTTTTATTTCATTTAATTTTCAAGTTATTTTAATTTTCTTTCATAATTTATTTTAATACTTATAAAAAACCCTAAAAATATTTTAATTTTAGATTTAGGTTTAAAAAATGTTTAATTAATTTTAGACATAAAAATATTTTATTTTTCTTTTGATTTAAAATTATTTTCATAATTAATTGATAATTAACTTAGAATTAGGTTTTCTCATTTAAAATCAATTCCAAAAAATGCCAAAAATATTTTTCTTTAATAATTAGGGTTTAGAATATTTTTACATTTATAAAAATAATTTTTCTCATTATTTATTTATTATTTCATTTAAATATTAGAAATCGATGTATAGGTCGCAAGGATATTTTTGTAATAGCGTAGTTCTTTATTTTTCTCGCGTTTTTTCTATTGTGTAAATGCTCATGGGATGTAATAGCTTAAGTTAAATTTACTTTCCTAACATCCTTATTATGTATCTGCCCCAAAACCATGTAATAGCGTATGACATTTACTTTCTGCACCTTTACTTTTCTGTATATATAAACTGTCTAGATGTATGCTAATAGGATTGTACGGCAAGAACTAAAAATAACTTAGAGTAACCCTAATCTCAAGATAAATATCTGAATTGAATCAATTTGCACACTTGCACCCTTAGGGTGTCCTCTCTTGTTGCCTTCGGATGAACATGGTTATGTCCGTCGAACGTAGGGGTACCATTAGCAAAGTTGCCTACGAATAACATCATCATAGTCCCTAGATGACCCTCAATGTTGTCTACAAATATATGATCTCATCTCTCGATTGTTGCCTACGAATAAATGATGATAGTCCCTAGGAAGTTGTTAAGGTATCATTACAATGTTGCCTTTAATGACCATTCGATGACCCTACGGCTGTCCCTACCAACTAATGGTATGGATATCATTATCCTAAAGGAGAAGGAAAATAACAAGAACGACCTTTGAGTGGGTAATAACTCTTGATTGCTTTCTCAAAATAAATACTTTTCACACCTCACATTTCAAAACAAATATTTTCAAACATTTCGTATACATTCTTGAGGACTGATACAAGAAACATTACAAAGTCAAAGTCAAAATATTTTTTCAAACAAATCACACACACACAAAAGCAAGTTTTCAAAAGTGAGCTAAGCAATTAAGAGCCCGTAGATAACTACGGATGAAAATGGTGCTAACACCTTCCCTTTTCATAATTACCCCCCGAACCCAAAATCGATAAAATGTCTTTCATGTTCTTTTCACCTTTCCTTTATTGGATAAAAGAAAAGTCGGTGGCGACTCTTGTTAACCGTGACATTTGTGATAAAACACAAAACAACCAAGTCAGTTCTCCCACCGTGTTACATTTGGTATAAAATGTGTATCCGTTAATTGCACATGCGCTATAAGAAAACACATGCAAACTCGGACCATATGCTAAACATCTCAACCTTTTTGTAATTGAAGCTGGATCTAAATCAAATCATTGAATATATATGATCCTTGAACCATTGTATAAAAATTTGATTGTACTCTAGTAATATCCAATTTTCATTTCTATTCAGATTTAAAGCCCAGAGTTCATGCTTGTGCATTTCAACATACGACTCAACCTCATTGTCATTGTGCAGAACATACAAATGTACTTGATCCCGTTCAGCCCTTGACAATGTGACAATTTTATTTCCAATTAACATTTTTCCTTTCTTTCTTTCAAAAATATGAGATTTGGGTAGTCCAACAGATTGAACATTGGACAAATATTCAGTACAAAACTCAACTGCTTCTTCAACAATGTATCATTCAACAATACATTCAATGACCTAGGCAAAGCCTTTATCCAGCAATACAAATTCAACTTGGATATGGCTCCTGATAGGGATCAACTCCGCTCCATGTCTCAAAAGGAAAGAGAGACATTCAAGGAATATGCGCAACGATGGAGGGAAATTGCTGCCCAAGTCAACCCGCCCTTGGAAGAGAAAGAGATGAATAAGGTATTCTTGAATACTCTAGGCCCATTCTATTATGAGCGAATGATCGCTAGCGCTCCCGGAGACTTCAACGAAATGGTAAGCAAGGGAATGCGACTAGAAGAAGGGGTTCGGACAGGACGTCTAACCAAGGAAGTAGGATCTTCTAGTAGTACCAAGAAAATTGGAACCAGTTTCCCAAGGAAAAAAGAACATGACGTAGGAATGGTGTCCCGAGGGAAACCACGCAAGAGTGTCATTCAACAACGACAGATAGCTGCCATAGCACCCTCTGTCAACACAACTCCAGGAATTGCTCCGCAATTTCAACAAAATCAACAAACTCAACAGCCTCGTCAACAGGCTCAGCAGTAAAACAACCAAAACCGTACGCCTCGGGTGACTCAGTTCGATCCAATTCCAATGACGTACACAGAACTTTACCCTGCGCTGATAGAAAGGAATCTAATACAGACAAGGTTACCACCTCCGGTCTCTGAAAAACTACCATGGTGGTACAAAGCTGACGTATCTTGCCCTTTTCACCAAGGGGCACCAGGCCATGACCTTGAGAATTGCATAGCATTGAAGGCAGAAGTACAGAGATTAGTAAAGGCTAATCTTCTTTCCTTCAGAAACACAAGTCCGAATGTGCAAGCCAATCCACTTCCCAGTCATAGTGGACACTCAGTGAATCTAATGCTAAGGAATACAGACAGGTACCTTGTCACAGATGTAAACTTAATCAGAGGAAACTTAGTGCATCTACACGAGACATACAGTGCAATGAGCGCTTTCGTTAAGCACGACTACTTAGCCTGCAACATTTGCTCCAAGGATATTCAAGGATGTTCCACCATAAGAGCAGATATCCAGCATTTGTTAGACATTGGTGATTTACAAGTTTACCGAAATAGAGATAACCATGACGTAAATACAATAGGGCACTTTCCGCATGAGCTTTTAGTCTCAGATATCAACTCGGAAAGTCCCGAAGTAAACATTGTGATCTCTTGTTTCAACATACCCGTGCATGTGGAGATCGCGTACAATGATTCCAACATTCCAACATCTCCTTTGGTGATTTGCCCACCTGGTCCTGTTCCGTACAGTTCTACCAGAGCAATTCCTTACCAGTACAATGCAACCTTGATAGAGGATGGGAAAGAGAAACCCATGCCTACACTTCCAGCTAATGTCAATATAACAGAAATCGGACGAGTAACGCAAAGTGGACGGGTACATGCTCCATTGCCACCAAAATCACCTTCAGCTCCTGTTGTTAAACAAAACCCAGTTAGCATATCTGCTGAGAATCCTGCAACGATTCCCATTGCTAACCCAAGAACAAACATTGGTTCTACTGATGGAACCAACATCAACTCAGACTTTGACGAGATACTGAAACTAATCAAGAAGAGCGAATATCGAGTCGTAGACCAATTGATGCAGACTCCTTCAAAAATTTCAATACTGTCTTTACTCCTCAACTCCGAAGCTCACAGAGAAGCCTTGATGAGAGTACTAGACCAGGCTTATGTGGATCACGATGTGACTACGGACCAATTTGGAGGGATCGTCTCCAACATAACAGCCTGCAATAATCTGAGTTTTAGTGACGAAGAACTTCCGGAAGAAGGGAAAGATCACAACTTGGCCTTGCACATCTCGATGATTTGCCAGTCAGATTCCCTATCCAATGTATTGGTGGATACAGGTTCATCTTTAAACGTAATGCCAAAAACGACGCTCGCTCGTTTAGCTTACAAAGGAACGCCAATGAAGTTCAACGACATCATAGTAAGAGCTTTTGATGGATCAAGGAAGTCAGTTATTGGGGAAGTTGATCTCCCGATGACGATTGGACCATACACTTTCCAAATTACCTTCCAAATTATGGACGTACCAGCTACATACAGTTGCTTACTAGGAAGACCTTGGATCCACGATGCAGGGGCAGTAACTTCTACTCTCCATCAGAAATTAAAATTCACAGTAAATGGAAAGTTGGTGACCATCAGCGGTGAACAAGCTTTACTTGTAAGTCATCTATCCAGTTTCTCCTTCATCACTGCCAATGACGTTGAAGCGCCGCATCTCCCGGAGAATCCGTTAGAAGATGAATCTACTAAAAACAGATCATCTATCTCTTCGTATAAAGAAGCAGCACAAATGGTGAAAAATGGAAATACTCGAGGATGGGGACAAGTTATCAAACCTGTCAAGAATGAAACGAAAGCCGGACTTGGGTTCACACCCGTATTCTCCAAAGAAAAGCAGAAAGATGAAGCACTTTCCCCGATCAAGGAAGTATTTCATAGTGGAGGTTTCTTAAACCCTGTTCCGCAAGAGGTTAATGTTGTAACCATTGAAGAGGATGAAGATGATCCATCTGAATCTGAAGAGTGGAGCACTTATTTGAATAGCCCTGAATATGTGTCTCAAGAGGAATCATATGCACCGACTGATCAATTCAAAGACATGTCCCTGCAGCAACATGAAAATCCGCCAGTCCCTGCTGAAATTTGGGATACCTTGGGAGAACCAAGTGGTAAATTTGACTACATGGTGAAATACTCTGCGCCAGAAAGTTCAAATATCCGGATCGAAGATATCCAACCCACAGGATGGGGTGATGACTTTGAATACCCTAGTCAATCAGAAGAGGATTACTCGTCTTCTCAACCTAATCAACAAATCGAGATCCCAAACGAAGATCTTTGTTTCAACACGTCTGTGGATTTCACCAAGCCAGATCCTGGTTATCACTACATCAACATGATCACTGAAGATCAAGAGTATGACTCAGGATACGATGCGGAAAGTGTCGCCGACAATGAGTCTCTTTGCTCAGAAGACTGGAAGGAACATCCCCAGTATTCAACACAAAGATCAACAGGAAGTACAAATGCTAAATCTCATACTTCCCGATCTGTTAATCAAGAAGATCGCTTTAGCAGCACCAAAGGCAAAGGCCATCGTCCAGAGTCTTCAAAGCCCTCACCAGAATCAAAGTTTACTCGAGGGTTAAACCAAGCGGAAAATTACCCGAGTACCTCGACTTCCAAGGAGTTCGTCACTATTGGAAACCTGTTGAAGTTAGGACTAATGTTCATAGCTCTAAGTAGTTTATCTTTGCTTTTTGTTTTGAACTCTCGCTTCGCCCAAAGCGAAGAGATGTTTTATAGGGTTTAGCTTTTAAATAATTTCACTGTCTTGCCCAAGACGATTGAGTTTGTATTTTAGGGCCCTGTTCATATTGTGAATCATAAATAAAACGCGTTGTTTTGATTCCACATTTTGTGTTTATTTTCATTTTTACCCTTTTCTGGAAATGATAATCCTAAAAAACACAGAAAAAAAATCTTCAAAAAAAAATCATAATGAAAAAAATTAATCTGCATACATTAACTTTCAAAAAGAAAAAAAAACTTTTTTTAATCAAACATAAATCAAAAATGCAGATTAAATAGATGGACAAATCCATTGAAAGCAATAACTCTACGCTCTTTCTCAACTCTGAAATCCCCTGTGAATTCGCCGAAGAAGAAGTTGAAGAAGAGATCCCGGATGAAATTTCTAGATTGCTAAGGCACGAGGAAAGGATCATTCAGCCTCACAAAGAACCTCTAGAAGCAATCAACTTGGGTTCTGAGGAAGATAAAAAAGAAGTAAATGTCGGAGCTTCACTTGACAGCAACGTCAAGAGCAAACTGATAGATCTCCTCAAAGAATATGTTGATGTGTTTGCTTGGTCCTACCAGGACATGCCGGGTTTGGATACCATCATCGTGGAGCATCACTTGCCGTTAAGACCAGAATGCCCGCTAATTAAGCAGAAACTGAGAAGAGTTCACCCTGAAATGGCTGACAAAATCAGAAAAGAAGTTCAAAAGCAGCTCGACGCTGGTTTCCTAATCACTTCTGAATATCCTCAATGGCTAGCCAACATAGTGCCCGTCTCCAAGAAGGACGGAAAGGTCAGAATGTGTGTTGACTACCGGGATCTGAATAAAGCAAGTCCGAAAGACGATTTTCCACTTCCGCATATCGACATGCTAGTGGATAGCACTGCAAAATTCAACGTCTTTTCCTTCATGGACGGTTTCTCTGGCTATAATCAGATCAGAATGGCTCCTGAAGACATGGAGAAGACATCTTTCATCACGCCGTGGGGCACCTTTTGCTACAAAGTAATGCCATTTGGATTAAAGAATGCAGGCGCGACTTACCAAAGGGCAATGACTACTCTCTTTCACGACATGATGCACAAAGAGATTGAAGTCTACGAAGACGACATGATAGCAAAGTCTGACACTGAAGAAGAGCATATAGAATATCTCTTAAAGTTGTTTCAGCGATTAAGGAAATTTCACTCACCGAATCCTAACAAATGCACCTTTGGGGTAAGATCTGGAAAACTCCTAGGTTTCATCGTCAGTCAAAGAGGTATTGAAGTTGATCCTGACAAAGTCAAAGCTATTCAAGAAATGCCTACGCCACATACGGAAAAGCAAGTAAGAGGATTTCTCGGACGGTTGAATTACATCTCCAGATTTATCTCTCAAATGACTGCTACCTGTGGGCCGATATTCAAGCTTCTCCGCAAAGATCAGAAGGTTGTGTGGATAGAAGGTTGCCAAAAAGCATTCGACAGTATCAAGGAATACCGTAACCACCAATCTGATCCCTCCAGAGAAGGAAGACCCTTAATCCTGTACCTTACCGTACTAGAAGAGTCCATGGGCTGCGTACTTGGACAACAAGACGAAACCGGTAAGAAGGAGCACGCCATCTACTACCTGAGTAAGAAATTCACAGAATGTGAAACTCGTTACTCCATGCTCGAGAAAACATGCTGCGCTTTGGTGTGGGCTTCGAAACGTCTCCGCCAGTACATGATCGGTCACACGACTTGGTTAATATCCAAAATGGATCCTATCAAGTACGTCTTTGAAAAGCCTGCTTTAACAGGGAGAATCGCCCGATGGCAGATGCTACTATCCGAATATGACATCTAATATCGCGCCCAGAAAGCGGTTAAAGGAAGTATTCTCGCCGATCACTTGGCTTATCAGCCGCTCAACGAATACCAATCTCTCAAATTTGACTTCCCAGACGAGGATGTTATGTACTTAAAGATGAAAGATTGTGACGAACCGCTACACGGAGAAGGACCAGATCCAGAATCCAGATGGGGCCTAGTCTTTGATGGAGCAGTTAACATTTTTGGCAATGGAATTGGGGCAGTCATGATCACTCCCGAGGGTTCTCATATCCCATTTTCCGCCAGATTGCTATTTGATTGCACCAATAATATAGAAGAATATGAAGCATGCATCATGGGTATCGAAGAAGCCATTGATTTGAGGATCAAGATCCTTGACATATATGGAGACTCAGCCCTTGTGATCAACCAAATCAAAGACAAGTATGAAACTCATCATCTTGGTCTAATTCCTTACAGAGATTATGCAAGACGGTTGTTGACTTTCTTCAACAAAGTAGAGCTGCATCATATCCCTCGAGATCAAAATTGAATGGTAGACGCCTTGGCTACTCTATCTTCCATGTTCAAAGTCAACAGTTGGAACGATATGCCCAGAATTCGCATCAGACGCCTTGAAAGACCTGCATATGTCTTTGCAACAGAAGCAGTCTTTGACGATAAACCATGGTTTCACGACATCAAACGTTTCCTTCAAACACGAGAGTACCCACTTGCGGCATCGTACAAAGATAAGAAAACTCTGAGGAGGCTTTCTAGGAATTTCTTCCTGAACGAGGATGTGCTATACAAAAGAAACTTCGACATGGTTCTGCTCAGATGCGTCGACAGACAAGAAGCAGACACGGTCATCCATGAAGTGCATGAAGGGTCCTTTGGAACCCACTCAAATGGGCATGCAATGTCCAGGAAAATCTTGAGAGCAGGATACTATTGGATAACGATGGAATCCGATTGCTGCAAACACGTCAAAAGATGTCACAAGGGTCAGATCTACGCAGATAAGATCCATGTGCCTCCGACTCTACTCAACGTTCTCTCCTCTCCGTGGCCTTTCTCCATGTGGGGCATTGACATGATTGGGATGATTGAACCAAAAGCGTCCAACGGACATCGCTTCATTCTAGTAGCCATTGACTACTTCACCAAATGGGTCGAAGCAGCGTCTTACGCCAACGTCACAAGACAAGTGGTTGTGAGGTTTATCAAGAACAACCTCATTTGCCGATATGGAGTTCCAAGTAAGATCATTACTGATAATGGATCGAACTTGAACAACAAAATGATGACAGAACTGTGTGAGGAATTCAAGATTGAGCATCACAACTCGTCTCCTTACCGGCCAAAGATGAACGGCGCCGTTGAAGCAGCCAACAAAAACATCAAAAAGATTGTCCAGAAAATGGTCATCACTTACAAAGACTGGCATGAAATGCTGCCATTTGCTCTGCATGGGTATCGTACTTCAGTACGCACTTCAACAGGGGCAACTCCTTTTTCTCTAGTATACGGCATGGAAGCAGTGCTCCCCGTAGAAGTTGAGATTCCTTCAATGAGAGTTCTCATGGAAACTAAGTTATCTGAGGCCGAATGGTGTCAAAGCAGATACGACCAGTTGAACTTAATCGAAGAAAAGCGCCTGACCGCTCTGTGTCACGGACAACTGTATCAAAGAAGAATGAAGAAAGCTTTCGACAAAAAGGTCCGACCTCGTGCTTAAAAGGATTCTGTCTTTTCAACCAGATTCTAGGGGCAAATGGACTCCTAATTACGAAGGCCCATACATCGTCAAAAGAAGCTTTTTTGGTGGTGCTATGACTCTCACAACCATGGACGGTGATGAACTCCCGCATCCTGTGAACACTGACGCAGTCAAAAAATACTTTGTCTAAAAAAAAACAAAAGAACAGCTCGGTAAGTTGAAAACCCAAAAAGGGCGGCTTAGGCAAAAAAGAGTGTCTCGGTGGACTGAAAACCTGAAAAGGTGGTCCAGGCAAAAATTAGAGACAATAAACAGAAATTATCCTGATAGATTGAAAACCTGAAAAGGCAATCTAGGCAAAAACAAGGATACAAAAATGACAAAGTAACTGCAGTCAGTCTATATTTTGTCCATCTGAAGAATCTTCCATCAACGGATCTTCAATCAACTCTTCTGAAGCAACAAACACAGTGAGAATTCAAAGTTGTTACGGATAGTAGCGGTTATTTGCTTTCAATGTAGCCTTTTCCCAATAAATTATCATTTCCAACTTTTGTAAATAGTCCATGGAGTCATGCCTTTGGCTGATTACCATTCTATCAATAAAATTGGGCCTTGTGCCTTTTGTTTGCAATTCCTACTTTATTCTGTTTTGCAAAATAATGCTTTTTATTGTGAAAATCACTTTTTGAAACTAAAATGTTTTAAATGAATTTTTTACTTCAAAATTTTGAAACAAAAGCAAAAATTTTCCCTTGAACTATGAACACGGAAATAACTTCAAACAGTTTCTCCAAAAGTGTTTCAATCTCCGAAGGATAAAACAACTGCTACAGCAGTATTCTCCTTAGCAGAAATCATCAAAGGACGGTATTCTTATTCCAAAAAAAAAAAGAATCCCCAACCAAATTGCCAATGAAGTGCCTTTCTCAGAAAGTTTAAAGCCTGCAACTCAAAATTCTTCATCAATGAACGTTTGCACCATTGCTGTAATCCTCACTAAGTATTTGTTCGAACTGTGACGTGGTCCTTTTCCCAAATACCTCTTTAGTGTCTTTGTCAAAGTATTGTTAGCATGCATATAACATTCATGACATTCATACATAATAGCATCATTCATTTGCATTTTTTGCATCTCTCAAAATGTTTGCTTCCAAATCACTGGTTATATATATACTCATACGAGTATATCATATCCCCAGCAGATTCTCTCCAAACGGAAAAGATACATTTTCCTTTTCCCCGGCGGAATCCCCAAACAGAGAAATGCATTTTCTTCTCTCCACCATATTCCCCAGCTGAGATCATTCCTCATTTGGAACAATGTCTTGATTGACTTTTTTCTTTCCAGTTCATTCCTGGATAGAACTTCGTCTCTAATCAACAAAGCAATAAGCAATAGTCTCATTGTCTGAGCCGCTTATTTTCATTCCTAAACTTGTCATAAAAAGTTTGTTCTTCTCAACAAGGTCAAATCACGACGGTACGAGAAATTCCTCAGCAGTTTGTCTTTCTGTCAAAAAAGAAAACCTGTGTCTTCTGATAAAAAATTCCCGCATCTTCTCAAAAAGAGAGATCCTTGGCAAGATTGTATCCAAGAAAATAAAAGCTCATTTTTGAGTTCTGTTTCTTTCAACTGTCTGTTATTCACAAAGCTGAATATTCAGTAAATTTTCTCAAAAAAAGTTACCTTGTTATAGTTATCACTTCGCTGATAATTGGTAACATCTTCAACATTCATTATCATAAATTATCACAAGGCTGATAGTTGGTAATATCATTTTCACTTACCTTAAACATTGTCACGAGGCTGACAGAAGGTAATCTCTCTGTTTCCAAAGTGAAACAAACATTCACATGTTTTGTGAATCATTCTCTCCCCAACAGGGAGGTATTCACAAATTTTTCCCCCACCATGTCATTTCTTTGATATCATCTGGGTGAAACTTTTTACAATCATTTTGCATCATCCGCATTTTTTGGTATCTTAGGTCCAAAATTTGCGTATTCTGATATTTAAGTCTCTTCACACCTATCAAAATGAAGATATTCATCTTCATCTCTCAGGTTAAAGAAACTTAAATAGGGGCATATGTCATACCCCAATTTTTGACCTAATATACCACCTTACATTTGCATCATTGCATAACTAACAGTTCAGACAACATTAATCGGGTATAGCATTCACAGGTCAAATTTAGGGTTTCATCAGATTTTCATCTGATTCTTGATCCAACCAATTAGGGTTTGAGTTTTTCTCACTGCATTTGATCTATCTTGATCAAATCATCACCCTTAAATCCTCAGATATCCAATTCTCTCACAGAACAATCAAGGATCGACCAATTAGGGTTTTAATCGGGCATGAGTTTTCTCTGACTTTTTGAGCAAGAAATGACTTTTTTGGATAGAGATTGGTCATTACATCTTAGATACAACATCTTGACCTAATTTCTGGATTCAAAACATCACAGAGGTTCACAGACTTCATCAGTCGATTTCAGAAACGTCTGATAAAATTTCATCTGCACAGAAAAGTCAAACTTTGACTTTTGGTCAAATTTTTCAAAACAAAACTTTTTCCATCAACAAAATACTTCAAATGATCCATCATGATCATAAAAAAATCAAGAATTTGAAAAAGTCAACAAAAAGTCAAAAGTTTTCACACTTAGAAATTTTTCTAAGTGTTGAAATTTCACATTTTTTTCAAACTTCAAGCCATTTTTTCACCTAGTTCCAATTTGAATTTGAAAAAACTCAAAACATGAAAGTTGTAGATCATGGAAAAATATTTCCAAAATGTCCAATAACTCTCAAATCCATGGAGTATAGCTATGCTTTTGAAATTGAAACATAAGGCTCCATGAAACTTGATTTTCAAAGATCATAACTTCAAATTATAGGTCATTTTTGTGTTTCTTCATCTAGAAGCTTTCTAACCTTGCCAAGTGGATGGATGAACTGATAAATATCAGCCTAGAGTGATAATTGAAAGGATTGGATCAAATTGTAAAAATATAGCACATGGTGAAAAAAGGAAGTTTCCTTTTTTGGTAAATTGTCTTTCTTGCCCCTTAAGCTTTCTTTGAATCACCAAAAGCCATGGACATTTGCCTAACATTTCAGAGCCTATTTTCCTATAAATTGATCACATTTCAAGCCTCAATCAACACCAAAGCTTCACAAATACATGCTTTCCTTCCACTTTCTTCAAATTCAAGTATCATAGTTCAAATTGCCAAACATTGCAATTTTCAAATTTAGCAAGAACTATGATATTCTTTGGTGTCTAAACATGTTTTATAATCAATATGTAACCTGTATGAAACATAAAACTAACACTAACCAAGTTAAAAACCAGTTTTCACTTTCTATGCACATAAGCTTCCAAAACTGCCATGGAATTCGAAACTGAAGCTAGGCTTGATCAATTGATGTTGTAATCATCCATACACCTTCCCTATACCTCATAGACATGATCCAAACCCATGGCAAGCAACTGTAACAGCTCTAACTCGATTTCCAGTTTCCATTTTTGAGTGTATGCAGGTGGACTTGACTTGAGAGTTCCAGCTTGATTCAAGAGGTGCAGACCAGTCACATAGCTTCCTTACATGCCGTTGGAGCTCACACAATCAAGAAACAAAAACTGGAAACACTCTAGCATCGTTTTCAATTCTCATTTTTCCAGGTATGAACACGAACTTGGTTATCATGATTCATTGATTCTTTTGACAAAAACTCTTGGCCAATTGTTTTCTGCACTCATAACGATTGATAACCCTCAATAAAATTAAACAATCATCAACTACACATGATTTAATTTAAGATTTTCAGTTTAGGGTTCATCATGTTCTTCGAAACCTAAATCATTCTGGGCTAAATATAAATGAAATTAACAAGCATCTCCATGTTCGTGATGAAAAACCGATCAAGTTTGGTTTTTATTTCATTCAATTTGGTTGAGAAACGAAGATTTTGGATTGAATTTGGATTTCTGAAAATCAAAACACGAACCCAGGCTGCGCGCGTTCTTCATCTGTTCTTCATTTTTCAAATATTTAAAATTGCCAATCTTATGTTAACACGTGTTCCTGGTCCACTAACACAGATGCACGTTTGGTCTAGTGGTTCCTGGCTTGGTCTTAAGTCTTCTTGCCACGCGTCCCACCTCATGGTCATGGGTTCAACACCCATCAGGACCATTCTTTTTACAAACTTTCCATTTTTTTCATGTTTGTTATCAAACTTTCACAATTTTTTTGACCAATCAAAACTCCTTATTTTAAGGTGATTTTTTAAACACTTGTCAATAAATACATCTATTTTATGATAGTGCAAAAATTTTCAGAAAAAACTTTCATCTGATTAATTTTTAATCGAGCCGAAAACGACGTTCTGAACACTTTTCAAACCTCCTTTTAAGGTGAATTTTTTCAAATTTTCAACTTCCGATTTTTTTCAAAACTTTTCATAAATCAACTTCACCTTTCAAAACAATTTCAAATCATTTTTCAAAACTTTTTCATCAAACTTACATCTTTTTACCACGATCGATCCAATTTAAAACGATAAAATCAAATTCATTCTTTCTTGAATTTCTCGATCGATCATGGGCCACCCTTATGGTGTAAGTCCCAATCCTTTATGTACATACTTAGTTTTACTTGTACATACTCAAATCATCATTGTTAATATTCAAACGTAAACAAATTTCTTTCGTTTTCATTCGTTTGTTTATACGCTGAATCCATTGGTTCTAAAGGAAGGTTTCTTCTGAGCGAAATTTCTTTTTAAACCAATGGGCCTCCATCACGGTGTAAGTCCCATAACATTCTTTTATGTACATAATATTTCTTTGTACATATCAAACTTTTGTCAAATACTTTTTACAAAGTTTCATCTGTACATAATACATATATTTCTTTTATACTCAAGTACAGACAAACTTCGATCGTTTGTTTTTCACATCACTTGTGTATATTCAAACAAAATAGTCTTTTGTGTACATATTTTCTGTGTACATATCAAATACTTTTCATACAAAACTCTCATCTGTACATAACACAGATACTTTTTTACAAATACTCCAACACAGATAAATTTCGATCATCCGTTTCCGTTTCATCTGTATACACACTGAATACCATTGGTATTGAAAGGAGCATTATTCCCTGTGAAACTGCTTTCAAATCAATGGGCCTCTCTTACGGTATAAGTCCCAACCCTCCTATGTACATCCATCTTTCTCTGTACATAAATACTCGTTCGTGTACATATTCACTTCCTTGTACACAATTCAAACTTGTAAATAATCAAGTTGCGCTCGTTTTAAACGTTCGTTTCACAGACACTTGTTTATATTTTCATAAACTGCTGTAAGTAAACATCTTGCATTGTTTATATTTCTTTCATAAACTCCTGTGAATACATATCACACACACACACACTTGTTTATATAACTGTTCAGTTATTAACATAACAATTAGTCTAATCAATAGGCTCCCCACATGAGTTAGCCTCCGCTTGGGCTTTGTACAAGACAACTCACCCCCAGCATGAGATAGCCTCCGCTTGGGCTTCATACAAGATATTTTATCTCCAACAGAGTTTAGCCTTCTCTTGGGCTTCGTATAAAGAAACTCTTCCCACAGAGTTAGCCTTCGCTTAGGCTTCATATAAGACAACACTCCCCTGTTGAGTCAGCCTCCTCTTGGGCTTCGTTCAAAAGAACTCCTCATTGAGTTTAGCCTTCTCTTGGGCATCATACAATGAAACAGACCAGGAAATCTCTTAACAGCCTCCTATTGGGATTCCAATACAAAGAATCACCCGCGCTAAGATAGAACCCTGAAAGGATGGTTTCCCGGTGAAATCACTTTCAAATTCCCCAGAGAGTAAAATTTCCCGGTGAAATTGCTCTTATTCAGAAAAGGATGGTTTCTCGGTGAAATCCCTTTCAAGCCAAAGCCAGCCATACCCTATAGCTTCCTCTTGAGCTTCATACAAGGACCCTCGATGACCCTCGATGACCCTCGAAATGCCTCCTCTTGGGCTTACAATACAAGGAACCACGGGCTTCTTAAAAGCATCCCTTTAATCCAATCAATTTCTCCTCGAGATTTAGACATCTATCATCTCTATGGAAGAAGTATCTCATCTATCACATCACATACAGTCAAAAACTTTTCAAACTCTTTGCAAACTATTTTCAAACAAAAACATCTCTTAATTGTAAGTGGTAACGCTTGTATACTCAAGCAAAACACCCAATGCTTACAGTTAAAAGATTCAATCATCTTTTTCAAACATCTTTCTTAAACATGTAAGTGGTAATGCTTGTACACTCAAGCAAAACACCGATAACTTACGATGAAAGATTTCAAACAGTCAAACTTTTCAAAAATGTATGTGACGAAATAGATTAGATACATTTTTCATTAAGATGACATTTGTCTGTCTCTTACTAACATCCCGTTGCTTTCCACTAGCATAAGTGGGAACTACGATTGCTCTGACTTTCTCAACATCCTTTTGAGAATACGTAGGCACAAGGTCTCATCCTTGCCGAGCAAATTTCTATCTCCCTCAGACCAAACAAACCATAGAACCCTGTAGATCCGAGCTACAAATGCTATGATTCCCACTAGGGGATATGTATGCAGAAGATCCACAGATCTTTGCGAGCACAATAATAACAAACACTAGAATCCCACATAATCTACTGTTTCTTAAAATCCCAAAGGAGAAACTTTCCCAATCATAGAAATAGCAATTAAAACACACAAACATATCAAATATATTCATATATAAAGCTATAGATAACTACATATATTTAGGGTGCTCCATCTATTCCCTTTATATAACAATCCCCTTACTCGAATCCCCAATGCGTTGCGTCTAGTTTGCGCTAGTCGTTACGCATACCAATATCAATTGAGGGTATTTCACTTTCCCTTTTCATAATCATTAAATCATCTTTCTTGTGTTGAAAATAATAAAGCTTGATGCTCGCAGCATCTTTATAAACAAATCAAAAGATTTAAATCGTTACGAGCCAGAAGATCCGAACTCACGTTCGCATCCTCTAGCGCGTCACCTTTTAACGCGAACAAAAACCACAAAGAACAGCTGCGCGCGTGTTCTTCATTTTCAAATATTTAAAATTTCCAATCTCTCATTTACACGTGTTCTAGCCCACTAAACACAGAAACGCGTTTGGCTTAGTGGTAGTCTGCTTGCTCTTAGTCTTCTCTGCCACGTGTGTCACCCTTTGGTCATGGGTTCAACTCCCATCAGGCCCATTCTTTTTATAACTTTTTCCAATTTTTCATGTTTTTTCATAAAACTTCCACAATTTTTTTGACCAATCAAAACTTCTCATTTTGAGATGATTTTTTAAACACTTGTCAATAAATACATCTATTTTATGATAGTGCAAAAATTTTCAGAAAAAACTTTCATCTGGTTATATTTTAATCGAGCCGAAAACGATGTTCTGAGCACTTTTTCAAAACTCCTTAAAAGGTGAATTCTTCAAGTTTTCGACTTCCGATTCTTTTCAAAACTTCTCATAAATCAATTTCACATTTCAAAATACTTTGAAAATCATTTTTCAAAACTTTTCATCAAACTTGAATCTTTTTACCATGATCGATACGATTTAAACAATAAAACTGAATTCGTTTTCTCTCGAATTTCTCGATCGATCATGGGCCTCCATCACGGTGTAAGTCCCAAAATTATTTTTATGTACATATATTTTCTTTTCCTTGTACATAAACAAAAACAAAATTTCTTTTATGTACATATCTTTTTATCTGTACATCATACGGACAAACTTCTTCCGTTTGTTCGCATTTTACACTGCATTCCATTGGTATTGAAAGGAGCATTATTCCCTGTGAAACTGCTTTCAAACCAATGGGCCTCCCTTACGGTGTAAGTCCCATAACATTCTTTTATGTACATAATATTTCTTTGTACATACAATTTCTATCTGTACATAATACATATACTTCTTTTATACTCAAGTACAAACAAACTTCGATCGTTTGTTTTCACTTCACTTGTGTATACTCAAACCAACATTCTTTATGTACATACACATTTTTCTTGTACATAAACAGTTTCTTTTCAAAAACAAACTTTTATCTGTACATAACACAGATACTTTTTCTAGAAATACTTTTTCACAGATAAAACTTCGATCATTCGTTCGCTTTCATCCACATTCAATCGAATACCATTGATATTGAAAGGAGCATTATTCCCTGTGAAACTGCTTTCAAATCAATGGGCCACCCTTATGGTGTAAGTCCCAACCCTCCTATGTACATCCATCTTTGTCTGTACATAAATACTCGTTCGTGTACATATTCACTTCCTTGTACACAGTTCAAACTTTTGAATAGTCAAGTTACGCTCATTTTAAACGTTCGTTTCACAGACACTTGTTTATATTTCATAAACTTCTGTAAATAAACATCATGCATTGTTTATATTTCCTTCATAAACTCCTGTGAATACATATCACACACACACCTGTTTATACAAACTGTCTAATTATAACATAACAATTAGACTAATCAATAGGTTCCCCACAATTAGCCTCCGCTTGGGCTTCATACAAGACAATTCATCACCAGCATGAATTTAGCCTCTGCTTGGGCTTTATACAAGACAACTCATCCACAGTAGAGTTTAGCCTTCTCTTGGGCATCATAAATGAAAGAGATAGGAAGTCTCCTAACAGCCTCCTATTGGGCTTCCAATACAAAGAATCACCCGCGCTAAGATAGAACCCTAAAAGGATGGTTTCCCGGTGAAATCACTTTCAAATCCCCAGAGAGTAAAATTTCCCGGTGAAATTGCTCTTATTTCCAAAAGGATGGTTTCTCGGTGAAATCCCTTTTAACACAAAGCCAGCCATACCCTATAGCTTCCTCTTGAGCTTCATACAAGGACCCTCGATGACCCTCGATGACCCTCGGAATGCCTCCTCTTGGGCTAACAATACAAGGACCCACGGGCTTCTTAAAAGCATCCTTTTAATCCAATCAATTTCTCCTCGAGATTTAGACATCTATCATCTCTATGGAAGAAGTATCTCATCTATCACATCACATACAGTCAAAAAAACATTTCAAACTTTTCAAACTCTTTTCAAACAAAAACATCTCTTAACAGTAAGTGGTAACGCTTGTACACTCAAGCAAAAAACCCAATACTTACAGTTAAAAGATTTAATCACTTTTTCAAACATCTTTCTTAAACATGTAAGTGGTAACGCTTGTACACTCGAGCAAAACACCTATAACTTACGATGAAAGATTTTTATCAATCAAACTTTTCAAAAATGTATGTGATGAAATAGATTAGATACATCTTTCATTAAGATGACATTTGTCTGTCTCTTACTAACATTCCGTTGCTTTCCACTAGCATAAGTGGGAACTACGATTGCTCTGACTTTCTCAACATCCTTTTGAGAATACGTAGGCACAAGGTCTCATCCTTGCCGAGCAAATTTCTATCTCCCTCAGACCAAACAAACCATAGAACCCTGTAGATCCGAGCTACAAATGCTCTGATTCCCACTAGGGGATATGTATGCAGAAGATCCACAGATCTTTGCAAGCACAATAATAACAAAACCTAGAATCCCACATAATCTACTGTTTCTTAAAATCCAAAGGAGAAACTTTCCCAATCATAGAAATAGCAATTAAAACACACAAACATATCAAATATATTCATATATAAAGCTATAGATAACTACATATATTTAGGGTGCTCCATCTATTCCCTTTATATAACAATCCCCCTTATTCAGAATCTCCCCAATGCGTTACGTCTAGTTTGCGCTAGTCGTTACGCATACCAATATCAATTGAGGGTATTTCAGCTTTCCCCTTTTTCATAATCATCAAATCATCTTTCTTGTGTTGAAAATAATAAAGCTTGATGCTCGCGGCATCTTTATAAACAAATCAAAAGATTAAATCGTTACGTGCCAGGGAATCCGAACTCACGTTCGCATCCTCAGGCGCGTCACCTTTTAACGCGAACAGGAAAAATGGCGACTCTGCTGGGGAGTTACGCTGAAACTTTGATTTTTCAAAAAAAGAAAACGCGTTACTCTGCCCGAGAGCACCAAGCTTTTTTTTGTTTTCAAAAAGAAAAGAAAGGGGATAAGCTTTTCATATTTTGCACATATCTGTTTTCCTTTATTGTGTGTTTCGCGATTTCACTTGATGGAAAGAAATTCTAACCCGGATTTAAGAAACATTTTTAAGATCTAGGTGGAGATATTAATACGTGAGAAGTTCAATGCTCACGAAGTTAATATTTCCCGCTCAGTGGAGGTTGTCTTGGGGGTATTGTGTTTAGCAAGTAATTGCGAAGACGCTGTACTTTCGGGGGAACTTAAGAAGCTGAGTGGGCTGTAGAACACATAAACCATCATGGCCATTAGGATGTAGTGCAGAGATTATTCGGGTGTAAGCCTAGAGTAATTGTCATGCGAGACTACGATCAGGCGAGTTTCTCTTGAAAAATATTATTGGACCATCGAGTATTCAATAAATTCGATAATATTTCAAAGAGGAGTGTTGAGCCTGTATTATCAGTAGAACCCGTTTCACAGATGAATAAGCCCTTAGAACTTAACCACGTTGATTCTTATCGTTGGCTACATGCTCGTGACTTCGAACGCTTGACCGTGTGAATAACTACTAACCATGTTTGCCGCATTCATGCATTCATTCAAAAAAAACAAAAAAAAAAACTTCATTTCTCTTCCCATTTCCAAAGAATTTAGAGATTTTTTCTTTGTAAAATATTTTAGGTTAGAGTGATGGACGTCAGAGGAAGATTCACCAAGAGATACAGTTTTAGAATTCCCGACGTAGGAAAGTTGAAAGAGTTAGCATCCTTGGTAGAAAATCCCTCGGATTTCAGAAAACGCTATGGAACTCTTTTAACTCTTTTGAACGCTAACGTTGATGAAGGACTTCTCAAAACTTTCGTTCAGTTCTACGATCCTCATCGTTTCACTTTCCCTGATTATCAGTTGATGCCTACTTTGGAAGAGTATGCGCATATCCTAGGTATCTCAGTATCAGACAAAGTGTCTTTCAATGGTTTGGAAGCCATTCCCAAGTCACCAGTCATTGCAACAATGACTCACATAAAGAAATCTGAGATAGACAAAAACCTAACTACCAGAGGAAAACTCTTAGGACTGACTTCAAAGTTCCTAATGGAGAAGGCTCTCAAATTCTCGGAAGCTGGTAGTATGGTAGCCTTTGAAGCTATTTTAGCTTTACTCCTCTACGGTTTGGTGTTGTTTCCCAACGTCCCAAATTTCGTTGATATTAACGCCATAAGGATCTTTCTGATTAGAAATCCCGTTCCCACCCTGCTTGGTGATACGTACGTCTCTATTCATCATAGGAATCGTCAAGGAGACGGAACTATCGTGTGTTGTGTACCTCTGTTTTTCAAATGGATTACCTCGCACTTGCCTAAATCTCCTATCTTCCGCGAAAACAAAGACGAGTGGCATTGGTCAAGAAGACTCATGTCTCTTACAAACGACGATATCCATTGGTATACCTTGGCAGACAATGAGATAGAAATCATTGAGAGCTGTGGAGAATTTGCCAATGTACCTCTCATTGGTACGAGAGGGGGAATCAACTACAATCCATTTCTAGCAAGACGTCAGCTCAGATACGCAAATTCTGGTAAACCTTTTGGTTTTACAGTAGAAAGCTACTTCTATCATGAAGGAGAGGATTCCAGGGGTTGAAAGCTAAGATGATTAAAGCTTGGCAACACATCCGAAGGAAAGAAAAAGGGAAAGCAAATAATTGTGTAGCCTTGGAAACCTACACTTCTTGGGTAAAGAAAAGAGCGAAGGAATTTCGAATGCCTTACGCTTATGAGGATCCCATATTCTCAATCGCTTCCAAATCAACGGATTTTCCCGTCGAAGCTGTGGGAAAATACCAAGAAGCCTTGACCAAGATAAGGCTTGAGAAAGAAGCTTTGGAAAACAAATTCCTTAAGACTAATCTTGAGAATGAAAAACTCAAGAAGCAAGTCAAAGATCATGAAAAGACGCTCTACTTCCAGGATGAATGGCTCATGGAGAAAGATGAGAAGATTCGCCAGAAGGATAACGTGATCCAGAGATACGTCAAGGAAAGGAAAAGAAAGCTTGAAGAAATGACAACCAGCAATCCCGCTCCCAAGGAGTGGAAGAGAGTCATTAGCAAGCTAAAAGCCGAGAAAGCTGAACTAAAAGCTCACTATGGGAAGGAAATCCTGAAGCTGAAGCTGCATCAAGCCTTTGGATCGTCATCCGACGAAGACGTTTAATTAGTTCAATTTAGTTTGTAATTTTATCATTTATTTTATCATTTGTGTGAGCAATGCTGCAACAAAAAACAATTGTTGTAATCATCCTTCATTAATCAATAAAACGTGTATTTTTCCATCCAAATATTTGCCAAAAATATCTCTTTTAGCGTAAATTCTTTGGAAATCCTTCTTAACAATCATATTCATGCATCATACTTTGCATTTAAGTCTATTGTTTAGAGTCTGACACTTTCACAGTTTCACACTTTACCAGCTTGAAAAGCTTAAACAGTTCGAACAGATAGAAAGATCGTCAAGTTGTCGCGTCTTAGAGTTTCTCGACCACGTCCACAGCCGACTCGAACGTACGATACTAGATCAAAAAGACGAAAAGTAATGGAGGGATTTGAACAAGAGAATGTTGAACTTTGTAGTACAGTAACAACGCTACAAGAAGAAGTGGAGAGACTCACATCTTTGGTCAACTCATTGGCACACACAAGGTCGAAGCGAGATCGCGGTCAAAATCAACCAATTTCGAGGATACTACTACTCCAGTTTCAACTGCCGCAGCTAGTAGCTCACTCTTCAGTATGCCAGAAGGCTATCCATGGGGCATGCCTTTCAACTTTGGCATCGGAATTCGCCGACCGACTTCTCAAAAAACCTCGCTTGACATACCTACTTTGCAGCAAAACTCTGCTCCGCAACATGGAATAAGTTTTCCACAAGTAACAATGCCAGTTTCTCAACCGATCATGACAAGTTCAGCTTCCGTAGTGCATGCTACTATGGACGAGGAAGTTCACCATACTCCTAGCAAAAGAAAAAATTCACGTAGCTCAGTGGAGAATCTCCAGGAACAACTCCTCAAAATGCAGCTAGAGATAAAAACGATTCAAGGGAAAGAATTGTTTGGGAAAAGCGCCCAGGATCTTTGCTTAGTTCCTCGCGTAAGAATACCTGCGAAATTCAAAGTCCCTGACTTTGAAAAGTACAAAGGGAACTCCTGTCCACAAAGCCATCTCACGATGAATGCCAAACTACTAGACAAAGACGAATATCCAAACATTCAACGACTTAGGTAAAGCCTTCGTGCAACAATATAAGTTTAACTTGGATATGGCTCCTGATAGGGATCAACTCCGCTCCATGTGTCAAAAGGAAAGAGAGACATTCAAGGAATATGCGCAACGATGGAGGGAAATTGCTGCCCAAGTCAACCCACCATTGGAAGAAAAGGAGATGACTAAGGTATTCTTGAATACTCTAGGCTCATTCTACTATGAGCGAATGATCGCTAGCGCTCCCGGAGATTTCAACGAAATGGTAAGCATGGGAATGCGATTAGAAGAGGGTGTTCGAACCGGACGTCTATCCAAGGAAGCAGGATCTTCTAGTGGAACTAGGAAGGTTGGAACTAGCTTTCCAAGGAAAAAAGAGCATGACGTAGGAATGGTATCCCGAGGGAAACCACGTAAGAATGTCATCCAACAACGACAGGTAGCTGCTATAGCACCCGCTGTCAACACGACTCCGAACACAAGAATTGCTCCACAATTTCAACAAAATCAACAAACTCAACAACAGCTCGCAGGTTCAATAACCAAAACCGTACGCCTCGGGTCACTCAGTTCGATCCGATCCCAATGACGTACGCAGAACTTTACCTTGCGCTAATAGAAAGAAACTTGATACAGACAAGGTCACCACCTCCGGTTCCTGAGAAATTTCCGTGGTGGTACAAAACCGACGTATCTTGCCCTTTCCACCAAGGGGTACCAGGCCATGACCTCGAACATTGTATAGCATTAAAGGCAGAAGTACAAAAGTTAGTAAGGACTAATCTTCTTTCCTTCAAGAATACGAGCCCAAATGTGCAAGCCAATCCGCTTCCCAGTCACAGCGGACATTCAGTAAGTTTGATACTGAGAAATACAGACAGGTACCTTGTCATGAACGTGAACTTAATCAGAGGGAACTTGGTGCATCTTCATGATACGTACAGTTTAATGAGCACCTTCGCTAAGCACGATTATTCAGCTTGCAACATTTGCTCCAAGGATATTCAAGGATGTTCCACCATAAGAGCAGATATCCAACATTTGTTAAACACTGGTGATTTACAAATCTACAGAAACAGAGATGACCATGATGTTAATACAGTAGGGCATTTTCCGCATGAGCTTTTAGTCTCAGATATCAACTCGGAAAATCCCGAAGTAAACGTTGTGATCCCTTGTTTCAACATACCCGAGCATGTGGAGATCGCGTACAATGGTTCCAACATTCCAACATCTCCTTTGGTAATTTTCCCACCTGGTCCTGTTCCATACAGTTCTACCAAAGCAATTCCTTACCAGTACAATGCAACCCTAATAGAGGATGGGAAGGAGAAACCCATGCCTACTCTTCCAGCTAATGTCAATATAACAGAAATCGGACGAGTAACGCGAAGTGGACGAGTAACGCGAAGTGGACGAGTACACGCTCCACTACCACCAAGACCGCCTACAGTTCCTGTTGTTAAACATAACCCAGTTAACATATCTGCTGAGAATCCTGCAACGATTCCCATTGTTAACCCAAGCACAAATATTGGTTCTATTGATGGAACCAACATCAACTCAGACTTTGAAGAGATACTAAAACTGATCAAGAAAAGCAAATATCGAGTCGTAGATCAATTGATGCAGACTCCTTCAAAGATTTCAATACTGCCTTTACTCCTCAACTCCGAAGCTCACCGAGAAGCTTTGATGAGAGTACTAGACCAGGCTTATGTGGATCACGATGTGACTACAGACCAATTTGGAGGGATCGTCTCCAACATAACAGCCTGCAATAATCTGAGTTTTAGTGACGAAGAACTTCCGGAAGAAGGGAAAGATCACAACTTGGCCTTGCACATCTCGATGATTTGCCAGTCAGATTCCCTATCCAATGTATTGGTGGATACAGGTTCATCTTTAAACGTAATGCCAAAAACGACGCTCGCTCGTTTAGCTTACAAAGGAACGCCAATGAAGTTCAACGACATCATAGTAAGAGCTTTTGATGGATCAAGGAAGTCAGTTATTGGGGAAGTTGATCTCCCGATGACAATTGGCCCTCACACTTTCAAAATTACTTTCCAAGTCATGGACCTACCAGCTGCATACAGTTGCTTACTAGGAAGACCTTGGATCCATGAAGCAGGAGCAGTAACTTCTACTCTCCATCAGAAATTAAAATTCATAGTCAACGGAAAGTTGGTGACCATCAGTGGTGAACAAGCTTTGCTTGTAAGCCATTTGTCCAGTTTCTCTTTCATTACCGCTAATGACATTGAAGGGGCACATCTCCCTGAACATCCATTAGAAGATGAATCTACTAAAAACAGATCATCTATCTCTTCATATAGAGAAGCTGCACAAATGGTGAAAGACGGCAATACCCAAGGGTGGGGACAGGTTATCAAAAATGTCAACAACGGAACAAAAGCCGGACTCGGGTTCACACCTGTATTCTCCCAGAACAAACCAAAGGATAAAGCACTTCCCCCAATCAAGGAAGTATTTCACAGTGGAGGTTTCTTAAACCCTATTCCGCAAGAGATTAATGTTGTAACCATTGAAGAAGATGAAGACGATCCATCTGAATCTGAAGAGTGGAGCACTTACTTGAATAGCCCTGAATATGTGTCTCAGGAGGAATCATATACACCGACTGATCAATTCAAAGACATGTCCTTGCAGCAACGTGGAAATCCGCCAGTCCCTGCTGAAATATGGGATACCTTGGGAGAACCAAGTGGCAAATTCGACTACATGGTGAAATACACTGCGCCAGAAAGCTCGAAAATACGGATCGAAGATATCCAGCCTACAGGATGGGGTGATGACTTTGAATACCCTAGTCAACCAGAGGAGGAATACTCGTCTTCTCAAACTAATCAATAGATTGAGATCCCAAACAAAGATCTCTGCTTCAACGCGTCTGTGGAAATCACCAAGCCAGATCCTGGTTATCACTACATCAACATGATCACTGAAGATCAAGAGTACGACTCGGGATACGATCTAGAAAGTGTCGCCGACAACGAGTCACTTCACTCGGAAGACTGGAAGGAACATCCCGAGATTCAACACAAAGATCAACAGAAGTACAAATGCTATATCTCATACTTCCCGATCTCGTTAATCAAGAAGATCGCTTTAAGACAAAGGGCAAGGGCCATCGTCCGTAGTCTTTAAAGCACCTCACCAGAATCAAAGTTTACTCGAGGGTTAAACCAAGCGGAAAATTACCCGAGTACCTCGACTTCAAGGAGTTTCATTCTGGAAACTGAAGTTAGGACTAATGTTCATAGCTCTAAGTAGTTTATTTTGCTTTTGTTTTGCACTCCGCTCGCCAAAGCGAAGAGATGTTTTATAGGGCTTTAGCTTTTAAATAATTTCTCTTTGTCTTGCCCAAGACGAATGAGTTTGTATTTTAGGGCCCTGTTCATATTGTGAATCATAAATAAAACGCGTTGTTTTGTTTCCACACTTGGTGTTTATTTTCATTTTTACCCTTTTCTGGAAATGATAATCCTAAAAAACACAGAAAAAAAATCTTCAAAAAAAAATCATAATGAAAAAAATTAATCTGCATACATTAACTTTCAAAAAGAAAAAAAAACTTTTTTTAATCAAACATAAATCAAAAATGCAGATTAAATAGATGGACAAATCCATTGAAAGCAATAACTCTACGCTCTTTCTCAACTCTGAAATCCCCTGTGAATTCGCCGAAGAAGAAGTTGAAGAAGAGATCCCGGATGAAATTTCTAGATTGCTAAGGCACGAGGAAAGGATCATTCAGCCTCACAAAGAACCTCTAGAAGCAATCAACTTGGGTTCTGAGGAAGATAAAAAAGAGGTAAATATCGGAGCTTCACTCAACAGCAGTGTCAAAAGAAAATTGATAAATCTTCTCAAAGAATACGTTGATGTGTTTGCTTGGTCCTACCAGGACATGCCGGGTTTGGATACCAGCATCGTGGAGCATCACTTGCCGTTAAGACCGTAATGTCCCCCGAGTAACCGAGGAGAGTTCATCCCGAAATGGCTGAGAAAATCAAAAAGGAAGTTCAAAAGCAGCTCGACGCTGGTTTCCTCGTCATTTCTGAGTATCCTCAATGGCTAGCCAACATAGTACCTGTCTCCAAGAAAGATGGAAAGGTCAGAATGTGTGTTGACTATCGGGACTTAAACAAAGCTAGTCCAAAAGACGATTTCCCACTTCCGCATATCGACATGCTAGTGGACAGCACTGCAAAATTCAATGTCTTTTCCTTCATGGACGGTTTCTCTGGTTATAATCAGATCAGAATGGCTCCCGAAGACATGGAGAAGACATCTTTCATCACGCCATGGGGCACTTTCTGCTACAAAGTAATGTCATTTGGATTAAAGAATGCAGGCGCAACTTACCAGAGGGAAATGACTACTCTCTTTCATGATATGATGCACAAAGAGTACGAAGTCAACGTGGACGACATGATAGCAAAGTCTAACACTGAAGAAGAGCATATAGACTATCTCTTAAAGTTGTTTCAACGACTAAGGAAGTTTCAGCTTCGCCTGAATCCTAACAAATGCACCTTTGGGGTAAGATCCGGAAAACTCCTAGGTTTCATTGTTAGTCAAAAAGGAATTGAAGTTGACCCTGACAAAGTCAAGGCTATTCAGGAAATGTCTACGCCACGTACGGAAAAGCAAGTAAGAGGGTTTCTTGGACGATTGAATTACATCTCCAAATTCATATCTCAGATGACTGCTACCTGTGGGCTGATATTCAAGCTTCTCCATAAAGATCAAAAGGTTGTGTGGACAGCCAATTGTCAAAAAGCATTCGACAGTATCAAGGAATACCTGTCAGAACCACCAATACTGATCCCTCCAGTGGAAGGAAGACCATTGATGATATACCTTACCGTACTAGAAGAGTCCATGGGCTGTGTACTTGGACAACAAGATGACACCGGTAAGAAGGAGCATGCCATCTACTACCTAAGTAAGAAGTTCACAGACTGTGAAACTCGTTACTCCATGCTCGAGAAAACCTGATGCGCTTTGGTGTGGGCTTCCAAACGTCTTCGCCAATACATGATCAATCACACAATTTGGTTAATCTCCAAAATGGATCCTATCAAGTACGTCTTTGAAAAGCCTGCCTTAACAGGGAGAATCGCTCGATGGCAAATGCTGCTATCTGAATATGACATCCAGTACTGCGCTCAGAAAGCGGTCAAAGGAAGCATTCTCGCTGATCACTTGGCTTATCAGCCGCTCAACGAATACCAATCTCTCAAGTTTGACTTCCCAGACGAGGATGTTATGTACTTGAAAATGAAAGATTGCGACGAACCGCTACTTGGAGAAGGACCAGATCCAGAATCCAGATGGAGTTTAGTCTTTGATGGAGCCGTTAATGTCTTTGGCAATGGAATTGGGGCAGTCATCATTACTCCCGAGGGTTCTCATATCCCTTTTTCCGCCAGATTATTATTCGATTGCACCAACAACATAGCAGAATATGAAGCATGCATCATGGGTATCGAAGAAGCCATCGACTTGAGGATCAAGATCCTTGACATATATGGAGATTCAGCCCTTGTGATCAACCAAATTAAAGACAAGTATGAGACTCATCATCTTGGTTTGATTCCCTACAGGGATTATGCGAGACGACTGTTAACTTTCTTCAACAAAGTGGAACTGCATCATATCCCTCGAGATCAGAACCGAATGGCAGACGCCTTGGCTACTCTATCTTCCATGTTCAAAGTCAACGATTGGAATGATATGCCCAGAATCCACATCAGACGCCTTGAAAGACCTGCATATGTCTTCACAACAGAAGCAGTCTTCGATGATAAACCGTGGTTCCACGACATCAAACGTTTCCTTCAAACACGAGAGTACCCACTCGGGGCATCGTACAAAGATAAGAAAACTCTGAGGAGGCTTTCTAGGAATTTCTTCCTGAACGAGGATGTGCTATACAAAAGAAACTTCGACATGGTTCTGCTCAGATGCGTCGACAGACAAGAAGCAGACACGGTCATCCATGAAGTGCATGAAGGGTCCTTTGGAACCCACTCAAATGGGCATGCAATGTCCAGGAAAATCTTGAGAGCAGGATACTATTGGATAACGATGGAATCCGATTGCTGTAAACACGTCAAAAGATGTCACAAGTGCCAGATCTACGCAGATAAGATCCATGTGCCACCGACTCTACTCAACGTTCTCTCCTCTCCGTGGCCTTTCTCCATGTGGGGCATTGACATGATTGGGATGATTGAACCAAAAGCGTCCAACGGACATCGCTTCATTCTAGTAGCCATTGACTACTTCACCAAATGGGTCGAAGCAGCGTCTTACGCCAACGTCACAAGACAAGTGGTTGTGAGGTTTATCAAGAACAACCTCATTTGCCGATATGGAGTTCCAAGTAAGATCATTACTGATAATGGATCGAACTTGAACAACAAAATGATGACAGAACTGTGTAAGGAATTCAAGATTGAGCATCATAACTCGTCTCTTTACCGGCCAAAGATGAACGGCGCGTTGAAGCAGCCAACAAGAACATCAAAAGATCGTCTAGAAAATGGTCATCAATTACAAAGACGGCACGAAATCGCCATTTGCTCGCATGGATATCGTACAGTACGCACTTCAACAGGGCAACTCCTTTTTCTCTTGTATACGGCATGGGCAGTGCTCCCGTAGAAGTTGAGATCCCATCAATGAGAATTCTCATGGAAACTAAGTTATCGAGGCGAATGGTGTCAAAGCGAGATCGACCAACGAACTTAATTGAAGAAAGCGCCGACCGCTCGTGTCACGGACAACTCTATCAAAGAAGAATGAAGAAAGCTTTCGACAAAAGGTCCGACCTCGTGAATTCGAGAAGGCGACCTCGTGCTTAAAAGATTCTATCTTTTCAAACAGATTCAGTGCAAGTGGACTCCTAACTACGAAGGCCCATACATCAAAAGAAGCTTCTCGGTGCTATGACTCTCACAACCATGGACGGCAATGAACTTCCGCATCCTGTGAATGCTGACGCAGTAAAAATACTTTGTCTAAAAAAACAAAAGAACAGCTCGGTAAGTCGAAAACCCGAAAAGGCGGCTTAGGCAAAAATGCGTCTCGGTGGATTGAAAACCTGAAAAGGCGATCTAGGAAAAATTAGAGACAATAAACGAAATTATCCGATAGATTGAAAACCTGAAAAGGCGATCTAGGCAAAAACAAGGATACAAAATGACAAAGTAAGCAGTCAGTCTATATTTTGTCCATCGAAGAATCTTCCATCAACGGATCTTCAATCAACTCTTCTGAAGCAACAAACACAGTGAGAATTCAAAGTTGTTACGGATAGTAGCGGTTATTTGCTTTCAATGTAGCCTTTTCCCAATAAATTATCATTTCCAACTTTTGTAAATAGTCCATGGAGTCATGCCTTTGGCTGATTACCATTCTATCAATAAAATTGGGCCTTGTGCCTTTTGTTTGCAATTCCTACTTTATTCTGTTTTGCAAAATAATGCTTTTTATTGTGAAAATCACTTTTTGAAACTAAAATGTTTTAAATGAATTTTTACTTCAAAATTTTGAAACAAAAGCAAAAATTTTCCTTTGAACTATGGACACGGAAAGAACTTCAACAGTTTCTCCATAAGTGTTTTGATCTCCGAAGGATAAAGCAACTGCTACAGCAGTCTTCTCCTCAGCAAAAATCATCAAAGGACGGTATTCTTATCCACAAAGAATCCCCGGCTGAGTTGCCAATGAAATGCCTTTCTCAGAAAGTTTAAAGCCTGCAACTCAAATTCTTCATTAGTGAACATCTGCACCATTGCTGCAATTTTCACCAAGTATTTGTTCGAACTGTGACGTGGTCCTTTTCCCAAATATCCCTTTAGTTGTCTTTGTCAAGTATTGTTAGCATGCATATAACATTCATGACATTCATACATAATAGCATCATTCATTGCATTTTTTTCATCTCTCAAAATGTTTGCTTCCAAATCACTGGTATAAATCATACTTACTCATGTGAGTACAAGTCTGTCCCCAGTAGAATATCTCCAAACAGAAAATACATTTTTTGTCTCCAACGGAGTATTCCCAAACAGAAAAAATACATTTTTTTTTTCTCTTCTTTCATATTCCCCAAGCAGAGAAATACATTTTCTTCTCTCTACCATCTTCCCCAGCTGAGATTATCCCTCATTGGGAACAATGTCTTGATTAACTTCTTTCTTTCCAGTTCATTCCTGGATAGAACACTGTCTGTTATTCACAAAAGCTGAATACACGGCAAATTTCTTAAAGATTTACCTTGTTATAGTTATCACTTTGCTGATAATTGGTAATATCTTCACAACTCATTTTTTAGATCTATTTTCATCATTTGTCTGTTATTCACAAAGCTGAGTACACAACAACCTCCTTCAAAGATTTACCTTGTTATAGTTATCACTTCGTTGATAATTGGTAATATCTTCAAAACTCACTACCATAAACTATCACAGGGCTGATAATGGGTAATATCATCTTCACTTACCTTAAACATTGTCACGAGGCTGACAGAAGGTAATCTATTCGTTCCCAAAACGAAACAGATGTTCACATATTCTGTGAATCATTCTTTCCCCAGCGAGACATATTGCTTGTTTCCCAACAAATAGGATTCTCTTTTCTTAAACAGAGTGAGTCATCCTCATAAATTTTTCCCATCATGTCATTTCTTTGATATCATCTGGGTAAAACTTTTTGCAATCATTTTGCATCATCCGCATCTTTTGGTATCTTAGGTCCAAATTTTGCGTATTCTGATATTTAAGTCTCTTTACACCTATCAAAACAAAGATATTCATCTTCATCTCTCAGGTTAAAGAAACTTAAATAGGGGCATCTGTCATACCCCAAATTTTGACCTAATATACCACCTTACATTTGCATCATTGCACAACTAACAGTTCAGACAGCATTAATCGGGTATAGCATTCACAGGTCAAAATTAGGGTTTCATCAAATTTTCATCTGATTCAAGAGCTAACCAATTAGGGTTTAAATTTTCTCATCTCATTTGATCTATCTTGATCAAATCATCAGCCTCTGATCATCAGATACCCAATTTTCTCACAGATCAATCGAGGATCGACCAATTAGGGTTTTGATCGGGCATGAGAATTCTCTGACTTTTTGAGCAGTGAATGAATTTTTTGGATAGAGACTGTTCATCATATCTTAGATACAAAATCTTGACCTAATTTCTGGATTCAAAACATCACAGAAGTTCACAGAATTCATCAGTCGTTTTCAGAAACATCTGATGAAAATTTATCTGCACAGAAAAGTCAAACTTTGACTTTTGGTCAAATTTTTCGAAACAAAACTTTTTCCATCATCAAAATACTTCAAATAATCCATCATGATCATAAAAAATCAAGAATTTGAATAAGTCAACAAAAAGTCAAAAGTTCTAACACTTAGAAAAATTTCTAAGTGTTGAAATTTCTTATTTTTTCCAAACTTCATGCCATTTTTTCACCTAGTTCCAATTTGAATTTGAAAAAACTCAAAACATGAAAGTTGTAGCTTGTGAAACAAGCTTTCAAAAATGTCCAAGAACTCTCAAATCCATGGAGTCTAGCTATACTTTTGAAATTGAAACATAAGGCTCCATGAAACTTGATTTTCAAAGATCACAACTTCAATTATAGGTCATTTTGTGTTTTCTTCATCTAGAAGCAATCTAACCATGCCAAATGAGTCATCAAACTGATAAATATCAGCTAGAGGTAATAATTGAGAGGATTGGATCAAATTGTAAAAAATGAGCACATGGTGAAAAAAGGAAGTTTCCTTTTTTGGCAATTGTCTTTCTTACCCCTTAAGCTATCTTTGAATCACCAAAGGCTTGTACTTCTTTGCCTAACATTTCAGAGCTTGTTGCCTATAAATAGCTCACAAATTCAAGCTCAATACACACCAAAGCATCACAAATTTATGCTTTCTCTCCACTTTCTCCAAATTCAAGAATCATAATTCAATTTGTGAAAACTTACATTTTTGAAAATCTGTGAGAAACATTAAGTAATTTGGTGTCTAACATGTTCTAATAGTAACATGTAATTGATTTGAAACTTAAAATCAAACTGAGATCAAGCTAAAACCAGTTTTCATTTTCCATTTCTCCAAACTTACAAAACTGCCATGGAATTCGAATTTGAAGCTAGGCTGCATTAGCTTGTTATCTAATCATTTGAACAGCATCACTATACATCATGTATATGATCCAGACCATAAACAACAATCTGTAACACGATTAACATCAAAATCGAGCTCCATTTTTCAGTCTGTGCAGGTTGACTTGGTTGGAAAGATTGGAGCAAGCTCAAAGCAAGCATACCATTCACACAGCTTCCATACATGCCGATGAAGCTCAAATGATCAAGAAATCAGTTCTGGAAACGCTCTAAGATCGAATTCGATTCTCACTTTCACAGGTAAGAACACGAAATCCATTCTCATAATTCTTTGATTCTTTTTGAAAAAGCTCTTGGCCAAACTCTTTCTACACCAAACACAATCAATAACCCTAAAAAAAATCCAAGAATCATGAAACATACATCATTTAATTTGAATTTTTCAGTTTAGGGTTCATAGTGTTCTTCGAAACCTAAATCGTTCTGGGCTTAAAATAAATGCAATTAACAGTTACTATCATGTTCGTTGTTCAAAATCGATCAAGTTTCATTTTTATATCATTCAATTTGGTTGAGAAACGAAGATTGTAGCTGGGGTTGATGAATTTGAAGATCAAAACCACGAAGAACAGCTGCGCGCGTCTTCTTCATTTTCAAATATTTAAAATTTCCAATCTCTCATTTACACGTGTTCTAGCCCACTAAACACAGAAACGCGTTTGGCTTAGTGGTAGTCTGCTTGCTCTTAGTCTTCTCTGCCACGTGTGTCACCCTTTGGTCATGGGTTCAACTCCCATCAGGACCATTCTTTTTATAACTTTTTCCAATTTTTCATGTTTTTTCATAAAACTTCCACAATTTTTTTGACCAATCAAAACTTCTCATTTTGAGATGATTTTTTAAACACTTGTCAATAAATACATCTATTTTATGATAGTTCAAAAATTTTCAGAAAAAACTTTCATCTGATTATATTTTAATCGAGCCGAAAACGATGTTCTGAGCACTTTTTCAAAACTCCTTAAAAGGTGAATTCTTCAAGTTTTCTACTTCCGATTCTTTTCAAAACTTCTCATAAATCAATTTCACATTTCAAAATACTTTGAAAATCATTTTTCAAAACTTTTCATCAAACTTGCATCTTTTTACCATGATCGATCCGATTTAAACAATAAAACTGAATTCGTTTTCTCTCGAATTTCTCGATCGATCATGGGCCTCCATCACGGTGTAAGTCCCAAAATTCTTTTTATGTACATATATTTTCTTTTCCTTGTACATAAACAAAAACAAAATTTCTTTTATGTACATATCTTTTTATCTGTACATAATACGGACAAACTTCTTCCGTTTGTTTGCATTTTACACTGCATTCCTTTGGTATTGAAAGGAGCATTATTCCCTGTGAAACTGCTTTCAAACCAATGGGCCTCCCTTACGGTGTAAGTCCCATAACATTCTTTTATGTACATAATATTTCTTTGTACATACAATTTCCATCTGTACATAATACAGATACTTCTTTTATACTCAAGTACAGACAAACTTCGATCGTTTGTTTTCACTTCACTTGTGTATACTCAAACCAACATTCTTTATGTACATACACATTTTTCTTGTACATAAACAGTTTCTTTTCAAAAACAAACTTTTATCTGTACATAACACAGATACTTTTTCTAGAAATACTTTTTCACAGATAAAACTTCGATCATTCGTTTCTGTTTCATCTGTACATTCAAACTGAATACCATTGATATTGAAAGGAGCATTATTCCCTGTGAAACTGCTTTCAAATCAATGGGCCACCCTTATGGTGTAAGTCCCAACCCTCCTATGTACATCCATCTTTGTCTGTACATAAATACTCGTTCGTGTACATATTCACTTCCTTGTACACAGTTCAAACTTTTGAATAGTCAAGTTACGCTCATTTTAAACGTTCGTTTCACAGACACTTGTTTATATTTCATAAACTTCTGTAAATAAACATCATGCATTGTTTATATTTCCTTCATAAACTCCTGTGAATACATATCACACACACACACCTGTTTATACAAACTGTCTAATTATAACATAACAATTAGACTAATCAATAGGTTCCCCACAATTAGCCTCCGCTTGGGCTTCATACAAGACAATTCATCACCAGCATGAAGTCAACCTCCTCTTGGGCTTCGTTCAAAAGAACTCCTCATTGAGTTTAGCCTTCTCTTGGGCATCAGACAATGAAAGAGATAGGAAGTCTCTTAACCGCCTCCTATTGGGCTTCCAATACAAAGAATCACCCCCGCTAAGATAGAACCCTGAAAGGATGGTTTCCCGGTGAAATCACTTTCAAATCCCCAGAGAGTAAAATTTCCCGGTGAAATTGCTCTTATTTCCAAAAGGATGGTTTCTCGGTGAAATCCCTTTTAACACAAAGCCAGCCATACCCTATAGCTTCCTCTTGAGCTTCATACAAGGACCCTCGATGACCCTCGATGACCCTCGGAATGCCTCCTCTTGGGCTAACAATACAAGGACCCACGGGCTTCTTAAAAGCATCCTTTTAATCCAATCAATTTCTCCTCGAGATTTAGACATCTATCATCTCTATGGAAGAAGTATCTCATCTATCACATCACATACAGTCAAAAAAACATTTCAAACTTTTCAAACTCTTTTCAAACAAAAACATCTCTTAACAGTAAGTGGTAACGCTTGTACACTTAAGCAAAACACCCAATACTTACAGTTAAAAGATTTAATCACTTTTTCAAACATCTTTCTTAAACATGTAAGTGGTAACGCTTGTACACTCGAGTAAAACACCTATAACTTACGATGAAAGATTTTTATCAATCAAACTTTTCAAAAATGTATGTGATGAAATAGATTAGATACATCTTTCATTAAGATGACATTTGTCTGTCTCTTACTAACATTCCGTTGCTTTCCACTAGCATAAGTGAGAACTACGATTGCTCTGACTTTCTCAACATCCTTTTGAGAATACGTAGGCACAAGGTCTCATCCTTGCCGAGCAAATTTCTTTCTCCCTCAGACCAAACAAACCATAGATCCCTGTAGATCCGAGCTACAAATGCTCTGATTCCCACTAGGGGATATGTATGCAGAAGATCCACAGATCTTTGCGAGCACAATAATAACAAACACTAGAATCCCACATAATCTACTGTTTCTTAAAATCCCAAAGGAGAAACTTTCCCAATCATAGAAATAGCAATTAAAACACACAAACATATCAAACGTATTCATATATAAAGCTGTAGATAACTACATATATTTAGGGTGCTCCATCTATTCCCTTTATATAACAATCCCCCTTATTCAGAATCTCCCCAATGCGTTACGTCTAGTTTGCGCTAGTCGTTACGCATACCAATATCAATTGAGGGTATTTCAGCTTTCCCCTTTTTCATAATCATTAAATCATCTTTCTTGTGTTGAAAATAATAAAGCTTGATGCTCGCGGCATCTTTATAAACAAATCAAAAGATTAAATCGTTACGTGCCAGGGAATCCGAACTCACGTTCGCATCCTCAGGCGCGTCACCTTTTAACGCGAACAATTGCCTCTTGAATCAGATGAAAATCTAATGAAACCCTAATTTTGACCTGTGACTGCTACACCCGATTAATGCTGTCTGAATTGTTAGTGATGCAATGATGCAAATGTAAGGTGGTATATTAGGTCAAGAATTGGGGTATGACAGATGCCCCTATTTAAGTTTCTTTAACCTGAGAGATGAAGATGAATATCTTCATTTTGATAGGTGTGAAGAGACTTAAATATCAGAATACGCAAATTTTGGACCTAAGATACCAAAAGATGCGAGTGATGCGAAATGATTGTAAAAGGTTTCACCCAGAGAAATATCAAAGAAATGACATGACGGGGAAAAATTTTGTGGATACGTCCCCACTGGGGAAAGAATGACTCACAAAATATGTGAATATCTGTTTCACTTTGGGGAAACAAAGAGATTACCTTCTGTCAGCCTCGTGACAATGTTTCAGGTAAGTGAAAATGACATTACCAATTATCAGCCTTGTGATAGTTCATGGTAATGAGTTCTGAAGATATTACCAATTATCAGCGAAGTGATAACTATAACAAGGTAAATCTTTGAAAAAATTTGTTGAGTATTCAGCTTTGTGAATATCAAACAAATGACGGAAACAGATCTTAAAATGAGTTTTAAAGATATTACCAATTATCAGCAAAGTGATAACTATAACAAGGTAAATCTTTTAGAACATTGTTGTATATTCAGCTTTGTGAATAACAGACAGTGAAAGAAATAGAACTCCAATGAGTTTCTATTTTCTTGGATAAAATCTTGCCGAGGATCTCTCTTTTGAGAAGATGCGGGCATTTTGATTAGAGGGCACAGGTTTTCTTTTGGACAGAAAGACAACTGCTGGTGAATTTCTCATACAGTCACAATTTTGACCTTTTTGAGAAGACAAACTTTCATGATAATGTTGAGGAATAAAAATAAGCGGCTCAAACAATGAGGCTATTGCTTATTGCTTTGTTGATTATAGACAGGGTTCTATCCAGGACTGAACTGGAAAGAAAAATGTCAATCAAGACATTACTCCCAATGAGGAATGATCTCAGCTGGGGAATGTGGTAGAGAGAAGAAAATGTATTTCTCTGTTTGGGGGTACTCCACCGGGGAAAAAGGAAAATGTATCTTTTCCGTTTGGAGATACTCTACTGGGGATAGACTTGTACTTACATGAGTAAGCGTGATTTACACCAGTGATATGGAAGCAAACATTTCAAGGAATGCAAAAATGCAATGAATGATGCTATTATGTATGAATGTCATGAATGTTATATGCATGCTAACAATACTTGACAAAGACACTAAAGAGATATTTGGGAAAAGGACCACGTCACAGTTCGAACAAATATTCAGTGAAAATTGCAGCAACGGTGCAGACGTTCACTGATGAAGAATTTGAGTTGCATGCTTTAAACTTTCAGAGAAAGGCACTTCATTGGCAACTTGGTTGGGGATTCTTTTTTGGGATAAGAATACCGTCCTTTGATGATTTCTGCTGAGGAGGAGACTTCTGTAGCAGTCATTTTTATCCTTCAGAGATTGAAACACTTACGGAGAAAACTGTTGAAGTTCTTTCTATGTTCATAGTTCAAAGGAACATTTTTGCTTTTTTTTTTTGTTTCAAAATTTTGAAGTAAAATTCGTTTAAAACATTTTAGTTTCAAAAAGTGATTTTCATAATAAAAGCGTTATTTTGCAAAACAGAATAAAGTAGGAATTGCAAACAAAAAGCACAAGGCTCAAATTTATTGATAGAATGGTAATCAGCCAAATGCGTGATTCCATGAACTATTTACAAAAGTTGGAAATGATAATTTATTGGGAAAAGGCTACATTGAAAGCAAATAACCGCTACTATCCGTAACAACTTTGAATTCTCACTGTGTTTGTTGCTTCAGAAGAGTTGATTGAAGATCCGTTGATGGAAGATTCTTCAGATGGACAAAATATAGACTGACTGCAGTTACTTTGTCATTTTTGTATCCTTGTTTTTGCCTAGATTGCCTTTTCAGGTTTTCAATCTATCAGGATAATTTCTGTTTATTGTCTCTAATTTTTGCCTGGACCACCTTTTCAGGTTTTCAGTCCACCGAGACACTCTTTTTTGCCTAAGCCGCCCTTTTTGGGTTTTCAACTTACCGAGCTGTTCTTTTGTTTTTTTTTAGACAAAGTATTTTTTGACTGCGTCAGTGTTCACAGGATGCGGGAGTTCATCACCGTCCATGGTTGTGAGAGTCATAGCACCACCAAAAAAGCTTCTTTTGACGATGTATGGGCCTTCGTAATTAGGAGTCCATTTGCCCCTAGAATCTGGTTGAAAAGACAGAATCCTTTTAAGCACGAGGTCGGACCTTTTTGTCGAAAGCTTTCTTCATTCTTCTTTGATACAGTTGTCCGTGACACAGAGCGGTCAGGCGCTTTTCTTCGATTAAGTTCAACTGGTCGTATCTGCTTTGACACCATTCGGCCTCAGATAACTTAGTTTCCATGAGAACTCTCATTGAAGGAATCTCAACTTCTACGGGGAGCACTGCTTCCATGCCGTATACTAGAGAAAAAGGAGTTGCCCCTGTTGACGTGCGTACTGAAGTACGATACCCATGCAGAGCAAATGGCAGCATTTCGTGCCAGTCTTTGTAAGTGATGACCATTTTCTTGACGATCTTTTTGATGTTTTTGTTGGTAGCTTCAACGGCGCCATTCATCTTTGGTCGGTAAGGAGATGAGTTATGATGCTCGATCTTGAATTCCTCACACAGTTCTTTCATCATTTTGTTATTCATGTTCGATCCATTGTCTGTAATGATCTTGCTTGGAACTCCATATCGGCAAATGAGGTTGTTCTTGATGAACCTCACAACCACTTGTCTTGTGACGTTGGCGTAAGATGCTGCTTCGACCCAAATGGTGAAGTAATCAATAGCCACTAGAATGAAGCGATGTTCGTTGGACGCTTTTGGTTCAATCATTCCAATCATGTCAATGCCCCACATGGAGAAAGGCCACGGAGAGGAGAGAACGTTGAGTAGAGTCGGTGGCACATGGATCTTATCTGCGTAGATCTGGCACTTGTGACATCTTTTGACGTGTTTACAGCAATCGGATTCCATCGTTATCCAATAGTATCCTGCTCTCAAGATTTTCCTGGACATTGCATGCCCATTTGAGTGGGTTCCAAAGGACCCTTCATGCACTTCATGGATGACCGTGTCTGCTTCTTGTCTGTCGACGCATCTGAGCAGAACCATGTCGAAGTTTCTTTTGTATAGCACATCCTCGTTCAGGAAGAAATTCCTAGAAAGCCTCCTCAGAGTTTTCTTATCTTTGTACGATGCCCCGAGTGGGTACTCTCGTGTTTGAAGGAAACGTTTGATGTCGTGGAACCACGGTTTATCATCGAAGACTGCTTCTGTTGTGAAGACATATGCAGGTCTTTCAAGGCGTCTGATGTGGATTCTGGGCATATCATTCCAATCGTTGACTTTGAACATGGAAGATAGAGTAGCCAAGGCGTCTGCCATTCGGTTCTGATCTCGAGGGATATGATGCAGTTCCACTTTGTTGAAGAAAGTTAACAGTCGTCTCGCATAATCCCTGTAGGGAATCAAACCAAGATGATGAGTCTCATACTTGTCTTTAATTTGGTTGATCACAAGGGCTGAATCTCCATATATGTCAAGGATCTTGATCCTCAAGTCGATGGCTTCTTCGATACCCATGATGCATGCTTCATATTCTGCTATGTTGTTGGTGCAATCGAATAATAATCTGGCGGAAAAAGGGATATGAGAACCCTCGGGAGTAATGATGACTGCCCCAATTCCATTGCCAAAGACATTAACGGCTCCATCAAAGACTAAACTCCATCTGGATTCTGGATCTGGTCCTTCTCCAAGTAGCGGTTCGTCGCAATCTTTCATTTTCAAGTACATAACATCCTCGTCTGGGAAGTCAAACTTGAGAGATTGGTATTCGTTGAGCGGCTGATAAGCCAAGTGATCAGCGAGAATGCTTCCTTTGACCGCTTTCTGAGCGCAGTACTGGATGTCATATTCAGATAGCAGCATTTGCCATCGAGCGATTCTCCCTGTTAAGGCAGGCTTTTCAAAGACGTACTTGATAGGATCCATTTTGGAGATTAACCAAATTGTGTGATTGATCATGTATTGGCGAAGACGTTTGGAAGCCCACACCAAAGCGCATCAGGTTTTCTCGAGCATGGAGTAACGAGTTTCACAGTCTGTGAACTTCTTACTTAGGTAGTAGATGGCATGCTCCTTCTTACCGGTGTCATCTTGTTGTCCAAGTACACAGCCCATGGACTCTTCTAGTACGGTAAGGTATATCATCAATGGTCTTCCTTCCACTGGAGGGATCAGTATTGGTGGTTCTGACAGGTATTCCTTGATACTGTCGAATGCTTTTTGACAATTGGCTGTCCACACAACCTTTTGATCTTTATGGAGAAGCTTGAATATCAGCCCACAGGTAGCAGTCATCTGAGATATGAATTTGGAGATGTAATTCAATCGTCCAAGAAACCCTCTTACTTGCTTTTCCGTACGTGGCGTAGACATTTCCTGAATAGCCTTGACTTTGTCAGGGTCAACTTCAATTCCTTTTTGACTAACAATGAAACCTAGGAGTTTTCCGGATCTTACCCCAAAGGTGCATTTGTTAGGATTCAGGCGAAGCTGAAACTTCCTTAGTCGTTGAAACAACTTTAAGAGATAGTCTATATGCTCTTCTTCAGTGTTAGACTTTGCTATCATGTCGTCCACGTTGACTTCGTACTCTTTGTGCATCATATCATGAAAGAGAGTAGTCATTTCCCTCTGGTAAGTTGCGCCTGCATTCTTTAATCCAAATGACATTACTTTGTAGCAGAAAGTGCCCCATGGCGTGATGAAAGATGTCTTCTCCATGTCTTCGGGAGCCATTCTGATCTGATTATAACCAGAGAAACCGTCCATGAAGGAAAAGACATTGAATTTTGCAGTGCTGTCCACTAGCATGTCGATATGCGGAAGTGGGAAATCGTCTTTTGGACTAGCTTTGTTTAAGTCCCGATAGTCAACACACATTCTGACCTTTCCATCTTTCTTGGAGACACAGGTACTATGTTGGCTAGCCATTTAGGGTATTCAGAAGTGACGAGGAAACCAGCGTCAAGCTGCTTTTGAACTTCCTTTTTGATTTTCTCGGCCATTTCAGGGTGGACTATTCTCAGTGTTTGTTTAACTGGTGGACACTCTGGTTTTAACGGCAGATGATGCTCCACGATGCTGGTATCTAACCCTGGCATATCCTGGTAGGACCAAGCGAACACATCAACATATTTTGTGAGAAGATCTATCAGTTTGCTCTTGACACTGCTGTTGAGTGAAGCTCCGATATTTACTTCTTTTCTATCTTCCTCAGAACCTAAGTTGATTGCTTCTAGAGGTTCTTTATGAGGCTGAATGATCCTTTCCTCGTGCCTTAGCAGTCTAGAAATTTCATCGGGGATCTCTTCTTCAACTTCTTCCTCGGCGACTTCACAGGGGATTTCAAAGTTGGGAGAGAGCATAGAGTTATTGCTTTCAATGGATTTGTCCATCTGTTAATCTGCATTTTTTATTTATGTTTGATTAAAAAAAAAAATTTTTTTTTGTGAAAGTGTATGCAGATTAATTTTTATTTTATTTTTGAAGAGAGATTTTTTTTATTGTGTTTTTTAGGATTATCATTACCAGAAAAGGGTAAAAATGAAAATAAACACAAGGTGTGGAATCAAAACAACGCATTTTATTTATGATTCACAATATGAACAGGGCCCTAAAATACAAACTCATTTATCTTGGGCAAGACAAAGAGAAATTATTTAAAAGCTAAGCCCTATAAAACATCTCTTCGCTTTGGGCGAGGCGAGAGTTCAAAACAAAAAGCAAAGATAAACTACTTAGAGCTATGAACATTAGTCCGAACTTCAACAGGTTTCCAGTAGTGACGAACTCCTTGGAAGTCGAGGTACTCGGGTAATTTTCCGCTTGGTTTAACCCTTGAGTAGACTTTGGTTGCTGGCTGAGCAGGCTTTGAAGACTCTGGACGATGGCCCTTGCCTTTTGTGCTGCTAAAGCGATCTTCTTGATTAATAGATCGGGAAGTATGAGATATAGCATTTGTACTTCCAGTTGATCTTTGTGTTGAATACTGGGGATGTACCTTCCAGTCTTCCGAGTGAAGAGACTCGTTGTCGGCGATACTTTCTAGATTGTATCCCGAGTCGCATTCTTGATCTTCAGTGATCATGTTGATGTAGTGATAACCAGGATCTGGTTTGGTGAATTCCACAGGCGTGTTGAAGCAGAGATCTTCGTTTGGGATCTCGATTTGCTGATTAGGTTAAGAAGTCGTATATTCCTCTTCTGATTGACTAGGGTATTTAAAAGAATCACCCCATCCAGTGGGCTGGATATCTTCGATCCGGATTTTTGAGCTTTCTGGCGCAGTGTATTTCACCATGTAGTCAAATTTGCCACTTGGTTCTCCCAAGGTATCCCAAACTTCAGAAGGGACAGGTGGATTTTCATGACTTTGCAGAGACATGTCTTCGAATCGATCAGTTGGTACGTACAATTCCTCTTGAGACACATATTCAGGGTTGTTTAAATAAGTGCTCCACTCTTCAGATTCGGAGGGATCGTCTTCATCCTCTTCAATGGTCACAATGCTAACTTCTTGGAGTACAGGTTTTAAGAAGCCCCCACTGTTGAATACTTCTTTGATTGGACGAAGTGCTTCATCCTTTTGTTTGTCTTTGGAGAATGCGGGTGTGAACCCTAGTCCGGCTTTTGTTTCGTTCTTGACAGGTTTGATTACCTGTCCCCATCCTTCAGTGTTGCCATCTTTCACCATCTGTGCCACTTCTTTATATGAAGAGATAAATGATCTGTTTTTGCTGGTAGATTCATCTTCTAACGGATGTTCGGGGAGATGTGTCCCTTCAACGTCATTAGCCGTGATGAAAGAGAAACTGGATAGATGGCTTACAAGCAAAGCTTGTTCACCGCTGATGGTCACCAACTTTCCATTTACTGTGAATTTTAATTTCTGATGGAGAGTAGAAGTCACTGCTCCTGCCTGCCTCGTGGATCCAAGGTCTTCCTAGCAGACAACTGTAAGCAGCTGGTACGTCCATAACTTGGAAAGTAATTTGGAAAGTGTGCGGGCCAATTGTCATCGGGACATCGACTTCCCTAATAACTGACTTCCTTGATCCATCGAAAGCTCTCACTATTATGTCATTGAACTTCATGGGCGTCCCTTTGTAAGCTAAACGAGCGAGTGTCGTTTTTTGGCATTACGTTCAAAGATGAGCCTGTATCTACCAATACATTGGACAGGGAATCTGATTGACAAATCATTGATATGTGCAAGGCCAAGTTGTGATCTTTTCCTTCTTCTGGAAGTTCCTCGTCGCTGAAGCTTAGATTATTGCAAGCTGTTATGTTGGCGACAATACCTCCAAACTGGTCTGTAGTCACATCGTGATCTATATAGGCTTGGTCTAGTACCCTCATTAAAGCTTCTCGGTGAGCTTCGGAGTTGAGGAGTAGAGACAGTATTGAAATCTTGGAAGGAGTCTGCATCAGTTGATCTACGACTCGGTATTCGCTTTTCTTGATTAATTTTATCATCTCATCAAAGTCCGTGTTGACGTTGGTTCTATCAGGAGGACCAACATTTGTGTCTGGGTTAACAACGGGAATCGTTGAGGGGATTCTCGAAAGACATGTTAACTGGGTTTTGTCTAACAATAGGAGCTGCAGGCGATCTTGGTGGCAATGGAGTGTGTACTCGTCCACTTCATGTTACTCGTCTGACTTCTGTTATATTGACATTAGCTGGAAGTGTAGGCATGGGTTTCTCCTTCCCATCCTCTATCATGGTTGCATGGTATTGGTAAGGAATTGCTTTGGTAGAACTGTATGGAACAGGACCGGGTGGGCAAATCACCAAAGGAGATGTTGGAATGTTGGAATCATTGTATTCAATCTCCACATGCTTGGGTATGTTGAAACAAGGGATAACAACGTTTACTTCGGGATTTTCCGAGTTGATATCTGAGACTAAAAGCTCATGCGGAAAATGCCCTACTGTATTTACGTCATGGTCATCTCTGTTTCTGTAAATTTGTAAATCACCGATGTCTAACAACCGCTGAATGTCTGCTTTTATGGTGGGACATCCTTGAATATCTTTGGAGCAGATATGGCAAGCTGTGTAATCATGCCTAGTGAAGGTGCTCATTGAACTGTACGTATCATGAAGATGCACTAAGTTCCCTCTGATCAAGTTTACGTCCGTGACAAGGTACCTGTCTGTATCTCTTAGCATCAGATTCACTGAGTGTCCACTATGACTGGGAAGCGGATTGGCTTGCACATTCGGACTTGTATTTCTGAAGGAAAGAAGATTAGATTTCACTAATCTCTGTACTTCTGCCTTTAATGCTATGCAATGCTCAAGGTCATGGCCTGATGCTCCTTGGTGAACAGGGCAAGATACGTCTGTTTTGTACCACCACGGCAATTTTTCAAGAACTGGAGGCGGTAACCTTGTTTGTATCAGATTTCTTTCTATTAGCGCAGGGTAAAGTTCTGTGTACGTCATTGGAATTGGGTCGAATTGCGTGACCTGAGGCGCACGGTTTTGATTGTTAAACTGCTGAGCCTGTTGACGAGGCTGTTGAGTTTGTTGATTTTGTTGAAATTGCGGAGCAATTCCTGTGTTTGGAGTTGTGTTGACGGCGGGCGCTATGGCAGCTACCTGTCGTTGTTGAATGACATTCTTACGCGGTTTCCCTCGGGATACCATTCCTATGTCATGTTCCTTTTTCCTTGGAAAACTGGTTCCAACCTTCTTTGTTCCACTAGAAGATCCTGCTTCCTTGGTTAGGCGTCTGGTTCGAACCCCCTCTTCTAATCGCATTCCCATGCTTACCATCTCGGTGAAATCTCCGGGAGCACTAGCGATCATTCGCTCATAGTAAAATGAGCCTAGAGTATTCAAGAATACCTTAGTCATCTCCTTTTCTTCCAATGGTGGGTTGACTTGGGCAGCAATTTCCCTCCATCGTTGCACATATTCTTTGAATGTCTCTCTTTCCTTTTGAGACATGGAGCGGAGTTAATCCCTATCAGGATCTATATCCAAGTTGAACTTGTATTGCTGGACAAAGGCTTCACCTAAGTCGTTGAATGTTTGGATATTCGTGCTTTCTAAACCCATGTACCACTTCAGTGCGGCACCGGTGAGACTATCTTGGAAGTAATGGATTAGTAACTGGTGATCCTCATTGTATGTAGACAGTTTCCTGGCATACATCGTGAGATGACTTTGCGGACAAGAGTTCCCTTTGTACTTTTCAAAGTTAGGGACTTTGAATTTTGCAGGTATCCTTACGCGAGGAACTAAGCACAGATCCTGGGCGTTTTTCCCAAACAATTCTTTCCCTCGAATCGTTTTTATCTCAAGCTGCATTTTGAGGAGCTGTTCCTGGAGATTCTCCATCGAACCACGGGAATTCATGTTACTGCCTGGAGTATAGTGAACTTCTTCGTCTATGGTAGCGTGCACTACAGAAGCTGAGTTTGTCATGATTGGTTGAGAAACCGGTATTGTTACTTGTGGAAGAGTTACTCCACGTTGTGGAGTAAATGCAGAGTTTTGCTGCAAAGTAGGTATTTCAAGCGAGGTTGTTTGAGAAGTCGGTTGGCGAATTCTGATGCCAAAGTTGAAAGGAATGCCCCATGGATAGCCTTCTGGCATACTGAAGAGTGAGCTACTAGTTGCGGCAGTTGAAACTGGAGTAGTAGTATCCTCTGAAATTGCTGGTTGATTTTGACTGCTCGATGCTGCTTGTTGACTTTGTGCTGTGGCCAATATGTTGACCAGAGATGTGAGTCTCTCCACTTCTTCTTGTAGTGTTGTTATTGTACTACGAAGTTCAGCATTCTCTTGTTAAAATCCTTCCATTACTTTTCTTCTTTTTGATCTGGTATCGTACGTTCGAGTTGGCTGTGGACGCGGTCGAGAAATTCTAAGACGCGACAGCTTGACGATCTTTTCCTATCTGTTCAAACTTGTTCAAGCTGTTCAAGTATGAAACTGTTCAAGTGTCAGACTCTAGACAATAGACTTAAATGCAAAGTATCATGCATGAATATGATTGTAAAGAAAGATTTCCAAAGAATTTACGCTAAAAGAGATATTTCTGGCAAATATTTGGATGGAAAATACGAATTTTATTGATTAATGAAGGAAGATTACAACAATTGTTTTTTGTTGGAGCATTTCTCACACGAATGATAAAATAAATGATAAAATTACAAACTAAATTGAACTAATTAAACGTCTTCGTCGGATGACGATCCAAAGGCTTGATGCAGCTTCAGCTTCAGGATTTCCTTCCCATAGTAAGCTTTTAGTTCAGCTTTCTCGACTTTTAGCTTGCTGATGACTCTCTTCCACTCCTTGGGAGCGGGATTGCTGGTTGTCATTTCTTCAAGCTTTCTTTTCCTTTCCTTGACGTATCTCTGGATCACGTTATACTTCTGGCGAATCTTCTCATCTTTCTCCATGAGCCATTCATCCTGGAGGTAAAGCGTCTTTTCATGCTCTTTGACTTGCTTCTTGAGCTTTTCATTCTCAAGATTAGTCTTAAGGAATTTGTTTTGCAAAGCTTCTTTCTCAAACCTTATTTTGGTCAAGGCTTCTTGGTATTCTCCCACAGCTTCGACGGGAAAATTTGTTGATTTGGAAGCGATTGAGAACATGGGATCCTCATAAGCGTAACGCATTCGAAATTCCTTCGCTCTTTTCTTTACCCAAGAAGTGTAGGTTTCCATGGCTACACAATTCTTTGCCTTCCCTTTTTCTTTCCTTCGGATGTGATGCCAAGCTTTGATCATCCTAGCTTTCAATCCCTGGGAATCCTCTCCTTCGTGATAGAAGTAGCTTTCTACTTTAAATCCAAGAGGTTTACTAGAGTTTGCGTATCCGAGTTGACGTCTTGCCAGGAATGGGTTGTAATTGATTCCTCCTTTTGTACCAATGAGAGGTACGTTGGCAAATTCTCCACAGCTCTCAATGATTTCCATCTCATTGTCTGCCAAGGTATACCAATGGATATCGTCGTTTGTAAGAGACATGATCCTTCTTGACCAATGCCACTCGTCTTTGTTTTCGCGGAAGATAGGAGATTTAGGCAAGTGCAAGGTAATCCATTTGAAAAACAGAGGTACACAACACACGATAGTTCCGTCTCCTTGACGATTCCTATGATGAATAGAGACGTACGTGTCACCAAGCAGAGTGGGAGCAGGATTTCCAATCGAAAGATCCTTATGGCGTTGATATCAGCGAAATTTGGGACGTTGGGAAACAACACCAATCCATAGAGGAGTAAAGCTAAAATAGCTTCAAAGGCTACCATACTACGGCCGAGAATTTGAGAGCCTTCTCCATTAGGAACTTTGAAGTTAGTCCTAAGAGTTTTCCTCTGGTAGTTAGGTTTTTATCTATCTCAGATTTCTTTATGTGAGTCGTTGTTGCAATGACTGGTGACTTAGGAATGGCTTCCAAACCATTGAAAGACACTTTGTCTGATACTGAGATACCTAGGATATGCGCATACTCTTCCAAAGTAGGCATCAGCGATAATCGGGAAAGTGAAATGATAGACGGATCGTGAACCGAATGAAAGTTTTGAGAAGTCCTTCATCAACGTTAGCATTCAGAAGACTTAAAAGAGTTCCATAGCGTTTTCTGAAATCCGAGGGATCTTCTACCAAGGATCCTAACTCTTTCAACTTTCCTACATCAGGAATTCTAAAACTGTATCTCTTGGTGAATCTTCCTCTGACGTCCATCAACCTAAAATATTTTACAAAGAAAAAATCTCTAAATTCTTTGGAAATGGGAAGAGAAATGAAGTTTTTGTTTTGTTTTTGAATGAATGAATGAATGCATGAATGCGGCAAACATGGTTAGTAGTTATACACACGGTCAAACGTTTGAAGTCACGAGCATGAAGCCAACGATAAGAATCAACGTGGTTAAGTTCTAAGGGCTTATTCATCTGTGAAACGGGTTCTACTGATAATACAGGCTCAACACTCCTACTTGAAATATTATCGAATTTGTTGAATACTCGATGGTCCAATAATATTTTTCAAGAGAAACTCGCCTGATCGTAGTCTCGCATGACAATTACTCTAGGCTTACACCCAAATAATCTCTGCACTACATCCTAAATGGCGGGATGGGTTATGTGTTCTGATCCACCCACTTCTCGAGTTCCTTGAAAGCAAAATGTCTTCAAAATACTTGCTAAACACAATACCCCCAAGACAACCTCCAGAGAGGAGATATTAACCGTAAGTATTGAGACTTCTCACGTATTAATACCTCCACCTAGATCTTAAAATGTTTCTTAAATCCGGTTAGGATTTCTTTCCATCGATGAAATCGCGAAAACACACAATAAAAAGACATATGCATAATATGAAAGCTTATTCCCTTTCTTTTCTTTTTGAAAATAAAAAGCTTGGTGCTCTTGAGAGACACATTTTTTGAAAATCAAAGTTTCAGACTCCCAGAGTCGCCATTTTTCCCGTCGTAAAGGTGTGCGCTAGAGAATTCGAACGTGAATTCTCCGCTCGAAACGATTTACTCTTTTGATTTGTTTATAAAGATGCCGCGAGCATCAAGCTTTATTATTTTCAACACAAGAAAGATGATTTAATGATTATGAAAAAGGGGAAAGCTGTAATACCCTCAATTGATATTGATATGCGTAACGACTAGCGTAAACTAGACGCAACGCATTGGGGAGATTCTGAGTAAGGGTGTTTGTTATATGAAGGGAATAGATGGAGCACCCTAAATATATATAGTTATCTATAGCTTTATATATGAATACGTTTGATATGTTTGTGTGTTTTAGTTGCTATTTCTATGATTGGGAAAGTTTTTCCTTTGGGATTTTAAGAATGATAGGTTATGTGGGATCCTAGTGTTTGTTATTATTGTGCTCGCAAAGATCTGTGGATCTTCTGCATACATATCCCCTAGTGGGAATCAGAGCATTTGTAGCTCGGATCTCTGTGATCTATGGTTTGTTTGGTCCGAGGGAGAAAGAAATTTGCTCGGCAAGGATGAGACCTTGTGCCACGTATTCTCAAAAGGATGTTGAGAAAGTCGAGCAATCGTAGTTCCACTTATACTAGTGGAAAGCAACGGATGTTAGTAAGAGATGACAAATGTCATCTTAATGAAAAATGTATCTAATCTATTTCATCACATACATTTTTGAAAAGTTTGACTGATTAAAATCTTTCATCGTAAGTTATAGGTGTTTTGCTTGAGTGTACAAGTGTTACCACTTACATATTTAAGAAAGATGTTTTGAAAAAAGATGATTGAATCTTTTAACTGTAAGTATTGGGTGTTTTGCTTGAGTATACAAGCGTTACCACTTACAATTAAGAGATGTTTTTGTTTGAAAACAGTTTGAAAAAGTTTTTGAAAAGTTTTGACTGTATGTGATGTGATAGATGAGATACTTCTTCCATAGAGATGATAGATGTCTAAATCTCAAGGAGAAATTGATTGGATTAAGGGGATGCTTTTAAGAAGCCCATGGGTCCTTGTATTGTTAGCCCAAGAGGAGGCATTCTGAGGGTCATCGAGGGTCCTTGTATGAAGATCAAGAGGAAGCTATAGGGTATGGCTGGCTTTGTGTTAAAAGGGATTTCACCGAGAAACCATCCTTTTGGAATAAGAGCAATTTCACCGGGAAATTATACTCTGGGTTCTATCCTAACGCGGGTGATTCTTTGTATTGGAAGCCCAATAGGAGGCTGTTAAGAGATTTCCTGTCTCTTTCATTGTATGATGCCCAAGAGAAGGCTAAACTCAATGAGGAGTTCTTTTGAACGAAGCCCAGAGGAGAGGGAGTGTTGTCTTATATGAAGCCTAAGCGGAGGCTAAACTCAAATGAATGAGTTTTCTTATATGAAGCCTAAGAGGAGGCTAACTCTGTGGGGAGAGTTATCTTGTATGAAGCCCAAGCGGAGGCTAAATTCATGCTGGTGATGAATTATCTTGTATAAAGCCCAAGCGGAGGCTATACTGTGGGGAACCTATTGATTAGTCTAATTGTTATGTTATAACTAGACAGTTGTATAAACAAGTGTGTGTGTGTGTGATATGTATTCACAGGAGTTTATGAAGGAAATATAAACAATGCAATGATGTTTATTTACAGAAGTTTATAAAATATAAACAAGTGTCTCTGAACGAACGTTTAAAACGAGCGTAACTTGATTATTCACAAGTCTGATCTGTGTACAAGGAAGTGAGTATGTACACTGTAATACGGTGAACTGACTTTGAGATTTTTGTATCGCAAATGTGCGGATAGCAAGAGACGCCACCGACTTTTCTTTTATCCAATTAAGGGAAGGTAAAAAGTACAGAAAAAGACCTTCGTTAGATTCTGAGTAAGGGAGAAGGTTATGAAAAGGGAAGGTATTAGCACCCCTTTTCATCCGTAGTTATCTACGGGCTCTTAGTTGCTATTAGATCACTATAAAATTGTGCTTTCTGTGTGTTTGAAAAATGTTTTGAAAACGCATTTCGCTTTGACTTTGTAATGATTCATGTAGGAATGTATACAAAGTGTTTGGAAATGTTTCGTTTTGAAAAGAATTTGAATTTGGACAAAAAGTGTGAGGTGCAAAAAGTATTTTGATAGAGCAAGCAACTAAAAGTCTTATTACCTACTCAGAATGGTCGTTTTCGTGTTTATTTTACTTTCCTTTAGAATAGCGCTATCCATACAATTAGTTGGTAGGTAACCCTATTCGTTGGATGTAGAAGGGACATTCGAAGGGACATCGGATGGTCATAGAAGGCAACTTGTAGGAGTATCTTAGCACATTCGAAGGGACTATCATCATTTTTCGTAGGCAACAATCGAGGGTCAAGATCATGTATTCGTAGGCGACATCGTGGGTCTATGATCTTTGTATCGAAGGGACTATGATGATTTATTTTAAAGGCAACGGTGCTAGGATACCTCTACGTTCGAGGGACTTGACCATATTTGAATTCGTAAGGCAACGAGAGAGAATTACCCTAAGGGGTGCGTGTGTGAAAAAGAGTGTGTTGATTCAGATATTTTATCCTTGAAAATTAGTGGGCTATGTTGATTTTAGTCTTGCCATACACGCCTAATTACTAGCAGTTTATAGGGTGCGGAAATTAAAATGCGGAATGTAAAGATGCGGAAAGATAAATGTCCTACGCTATTACATGGCTTTGGGGCAGATACATAATTTAAACTTGCAGAAAATAAAAAGCCTAATTAAGCTATTACATCCCATGAGCAGTTACATTATTGAAAAGAAAGAAACGATAAAGAAAAATCGTCCGAAACGGGATAACCTGTGAAAAGATGAGAAATCGGAAAATACGAGAGAAATCGAATAAGAGGAAAATGTTAGTAAAAATGCAAATTTTTAGATGAGAAAAATATTTCATGCTGGAAATAACATTAATATGCTAAAATAATTTTTTGGGATTTTTTGGATGCAATTTAATAATTAAAAACTAATTAAAATTGATATAATGGTAAATTATGCATAAAAATAAATATGCATGCAAAATGATATTTTTTAATTTTATAAATTAAATAAACATTTTATGAAAATAAATGCAAAAGGAAAAATATTTTTGATGATTTTTAATGCATGAATAAAAAATATTGAAAAGAATTAAAATAGATGCAAAATATTAAATAATATGAAAATAATTGAAAAAGTTGAGTTTGTGAAAAAAGAATGCAAAACCGGTCCGGGGGAGATTCGAACTGGGGACCCTGGAGGGCATCCTTGCACAGTGAGCGCCTTTACCACTAGGACACTTGGCTTTTGGTGTTGGAAAAGACAAGATCAATGGCTTTTGAGTGATGACGCGTCCTGGGAATAGGGTCAAACCGAGTCAGCACGCGTGGGGTCCAGTTGGAAAGAGAGAACGAATTAGGAAGCGCCGATACGCCACGCATGCCTCTCGCCGGAGTCCTATGGTCAACGACGCCGGAGCCCTAGCTCCGGTCGTCTTCTATGATTGCTCAAACCTGCAAACTTAAGAAATACGCAAAATAAAAAGCTCTAAGGTACCCTACCCCCCTAAATCGGACCTTCTGAATCCAATGGTGATATTGGTTTTCCCTAAAAGTGCCTGTAACACCCGGTTCGATCGAAACAGACCAAAATGCCCTAACAATGGTGGTTTACGTTTTCTACGTCTAAGCTTGCGTGAAAGGCATCATTCATGATCTACTTGATGTCCTGAATACATTCAAACACACAAAAACAGTTAATAACACATGGAAAAGGAAAATCGAATTTTGTGAGTTTACCAAACCGGTGAGAGCTAGCTGGCACGTTTCAGGGTGATTTGGCTTTGTGTAAAGATTGCGTTGGACTCTTGGGATGTCAAGGAACAAGATTGGATGGCTGGAAGAGGCTGAGAGAGGCTGGAAATAAAAATACGATTTTTCAAGTTTCTTGAAAAAATTTGGCAACGTGAGGGCTGTGTATGGGGCTAGGGTTTCGTGTCTCTTGCTGTGCATCTTGCTTGGTATTTATAGAAGGATTTGAGAGTGCAAAGAGAGTGAAAGAAGATATGATATTCAATGCAAAAATTTTCTCATTCAAATAAAATCAAATTTCCTTGAAAATTTGATTTTTTTCTTTCCATATGCAAGCTATCACGAAATTGGTATGCTTGGTGGGCTATCTTGGACCTCAAGTAAGATAAAAATCCAACCCATTTGAAAAAATACTTTATTTTCATATTTTATATAATTTAATTTTGAATTAAATGGTTTAAAATCCAAAAATAAATTAATAAAATAGAAAATTGTCATGGCCAAGCATTTATGGGTCACAAATAATGCCATGAACATGTTTAGATCAAAAGATTATAGGCCCATTTGGAAAATTTTGCATTTTGACCAAAATGTCGTTTTGTGCAATTGTCCAAAATTTCCCAACTTCTTAATAGTGTATCTTGCTCAATTTTCCACATTTTTGAGTGTTCTTGGACTTTTTGGAAAGATCTAAGAGTCCTCTAACCAACCTTTTTGGTCTCATCTCAATTGGAGATTCCATGCTCAATAGATCCTCGAAACAAAAAGTTGACTTTTTGTTGCCTTTGAAAAGGACCTGTAATATTTTGATCCATACCTCTCAAATGAAGCATTTTTGGACATTCTTGTGAGACATGAAGTTGTAGAGAATTTAATTTCCTTCAAAACAAGAGGTGGTGGAAAAATTTCTGAGAAAGTATGAAGAAGTCATGCTCAGTCAAAGTTCAGTTGACTTTTCACCTAGAAACCCTAATTTAGAAAGTTTGACTTTTGAGCAAATCTTGAGTTTTCTTGATGAATCATGATCAACCCTTGATCAAATGATGAATGTAACTTCAAAATGAGGATGTTGACCAAAAAACATGAAGTTTGACTGTATGTTGACCACAATTGACTTTTTGTCCAATACAACTGATTTTCAATCATCTGAGCAATTGTCTGAGCAATCTTGACTTGTGAGGCTTGAAACTTGACATGGAGGATCTTTGAAGCATATGAGGAGGCATGAAGACCATTGGAGATGTTGGAAGTCCATCTTGATCTGAGGATCACCAAACCCTAGTTTGGGTTGATTGTCTAGGAGAGAGTTTGTCTGATCAACTCTTGAGGAATCCTTGAGTATGAATGTATGATATACCTTGAGAAGATGGAGGGCAAATTTTGGGGTATGACATACACGAACGAGTATTTATATACAGACAAAAATGGATGTACATAGGAGGGTTGGGACTTACACCGTAAGGGAGGCCCATTGGTTTAAAAGCAGTTTCACCGGGAATAATGCTCCTTTCAATACCAATGATATTCAGTGTAAAATATACAGACGAAACAGAAATGACTGATCAAAGTTTATCTGTAAAAGGTATCTGTATTATGTACAGATAAAAGTTTGTATGAAAATAATTTGATATGTACAAGGAAAAGGTGTGTATGTACATAAAAAATGTTGGTTTGAGTATACACAAGTGAAGTGAAAACAAACGATCGAAGTTTGAATGTACTTGAGTATAAAAGAAGTATCTGTCTTATGTACAGATGAAAATTGTATGTGTTTGGAAAGAATTTGATATGTACAAAGAAATAATTATGTACATAAAAGAATGTTATGGGACTTACACCGTGAGGGAGGCCCATGATCGATTAAGAAATTCGAGAGAAAACGAATTCGGTTTTATCGTTTAAATCGGATCGATCATGGTAAAAAGATGCAAGTTTGATGAAAAGTTTTGAAAAATGATTTTGAAAGTATTTTAAAATGTGAAGTTCATTTATGAGAAGTTTTGAAAAGAATCGGAAGTCGAAAACTTGAAAAATTCACCTTTAAAAGGTGTTTTGAAAAGTGCTCAGAATGTCGTTTTCGGCTCGATTAAAATATAATTAGATGAAAGTTTTTTCTGAAAATTTTTGCACTATCATAAAATAGATACATTTATTGACAAGTGTTCAAAAAATCACCTCAAAATGAGGAGTTTTGATTAGTTAAAAAAATGTGAAAGTTTTGTAAAAAAACATGAAAATATGAAAAAGTTTGAAAAAGAATGGTCTTGAGAAGGATTGAACTCATGACCATTGGGTGGCTACGTGGCAGAAAACCTTAAGGGCAAGCTAGCTACCACTGGGACAAACGCGTTTTAGTGTTAATGGATCCAGACCACGTGTTAATACAAGATTGGAAAATTTAAAAATTCAAACTCAAGAACACGCGCGCAAGCTTGTTCTTCGTTTTTTATTTTCAGTTTCAAGAATCCATGCTAAAATCTTCATTTCTCAATGAAATTCAATGAAATAAAAATGAAAGTTGCTCAATTTTGAACAACGAACATGATGGCAGATGTTAATTGCATTTATTTTTGACCTAGCATGCTTAAATTTCTGGGAATCGTGATGAACCCTAAAACTGAATTTTTCAAATTAAATGATGTGTAGTTAATGATTCTTTGATTTTCTTGAGGGCTTATGATCGTGATGAGTGCAGAAAGAGATTGGCCATGAGCTTTTTCGTTTAAGTTCAAGGAATTATGATATCCAAGTTCGTGTTCATACCTGTGCAAGTGAAGATCGAAGAAGGTGCAAATGTGTTTCCAGAACTTGTTTGTGGATCATTTGAGCTCCAGCGGCCTCTAAGGAAGGTGTAGAAGTGGTCTGCACTTCATGAATCAACCTGGAACTCTCCAGCCAAGTCCACCTGCATCAACTGAAAATAGAAACTAGAATTTGTGTTTTGAGCTGTTACAGATTGTTGTAATGGATCTGGATCATGTCTATGGGGTACATGGAAGGTATTAGAGTGATCAGAACACAAATTAATCAAGCCTAGAATGGAATTCGAAAGTTATGGCAGTTTGAACAACTTTGAAAGTATGGCATGTGATTTCTGATTTTTACTTGTTCTTGTTATGATTTTAAGTTCTAAACAAGTTTGATAGTGATATTAGAGCATGTTTGACACCAAAGATTTCATGTTCATTCACAATTATTCAAAATTGCATGATCTCTCCATTTTGAACTATGATTTGAGAAATTGGAGAAAGTGGAAGGAAAGTATGTCTTGGCATTACTTTGGTGTAGTTTTGAACTTGAAATCATGATCTATTTATAGGCCAATGGTTCTGAAAATGTTAGGCAAGAGTACATGGCAATTGGAAAATCAAAGATGCCTTAAGGGGTAAGAATGACTTTTCAAAAGAAAAAGGAAGTTTCCTCTTTTTACCATGTGTGAAAAATATTCAAATTGATCCTATCCTATCTCAATTATATCTAGCTGATATTTATCAGCTCAATGATCAACTTGGCAAGTTTGTATTGCTTCTAGATGAAGAAAACTCAAAATGACCTATAATTGATGTTTTGAACTTTGAAAAATCAAGTTCATGGAGCCTTATGTTTCAATTTCAAAAGTATAGCTAGACTCCATGGATTTGAGAGTTCTTGCACATTTTGGAAAGCTTGTTTCACAAGCTACAACTTTCATGTTTTGAGTTTTTTCCAATTCAAATTGGAACTAGGTGGAAAAATGGCATGAAGTTTGGAAAAAATAAGAAATTTCAACACTGAGAAATTTTTCTAAGTATAGAAACTTTTGACTTTTTGTTGACTTTTCCAAATTCTTTGATTTTTTATGATCACGATGGATCATTTGAAGTATTTTGATGATGGAAAAAGTTTTGTTTTGAAAATTTTGACCAAAAGTCAAAGTTTGACTTTTCGTATGAATTTTCATCGATGTTTCAAATTGACGATGAAGTCGTGAACTGTGATGTTTTGAATCCAGAAATTATGTCAAGATGTTGTATCTAAGATATAATGACCAATCTCTATCCAAAAAAGTCATTTCTTGCTCAAAAAGTCAGAGAATACTCATGCCCGATCAAAACCCTAATTGGTCGATCCTCGATTGATCTATGAGAAAAAATGGATATCTGATGATCAGAGGTTGATGATTTGATCAAGATAGATCAAATGAGGTGAGAAAAACTCAAACCCTAATTGATTGCCTCTTGAATCAGATGAAAATCTGATGAAACCCTAATTTTGACATGTGACTGCTACACCCGACTAATGCTGTCTGAATTGTTAGTGATGCAATGATGCAAATGTAAGGTGGTATATTAGGTCAAAAATTGGGGTATGACAGCATCAAAACACCTCCTAAACCCATCAAGGACGCATCACAATACACCACAAAAGATTCTTCCGGACTCGGCAAAATCAGAATCGGAGCACTAGTTAATCTCCTCTTCAATTCTTGGAATCCTTTCTCACAATCTGCATCCCAAATAAACGCTTGACCTTTTCTTGTCAACTTAGTCAACGGTAACGCTAACTTAGAAAATCCCTCAATGAATTTCCTATAATAACCCGCAAGACCGAGAAAACTACGAATCTCTGAAGCATTCTTCGGCACTTCCCACTGAGATACCGCTTCTACTTTGGTAGGGTCAACAACAATACCATTCTTGGAAATCACATGACCAAGAAAACTCACTTCGCTTAACCAAAACTCACACTTCGACAATTTCGCATAGAGTTTCTTTTCCTTCAACAATTCCAACATGATCCTTAGATGCTTTGCATGCTCCTCATCATCCTTTGAATAGATCAGAATGTCGTCAATAAACACCACCACAAACTTGTCAAGATACGGATGAAATATCCTGTTCATATACTCCATAAACACAACAGGTGCATTAGTGACTCCAAATGGCATAACAGAATATTCATAATGCCCATACCTCGTTCTAAACGCAGTCTTCTGAATATCTTCCGACTTACCACGAATCTGATGATACCCAGACCTCAGATCAATTTTGCTAAATACACAAGCTCCAACCAACTGATCCATCAAGTCATCAATCCTCGGCAGTGGATACCGATTCTTGATCGTCACTTTATTCAACTGTCTGTAGTCAACACACAGTCTCATCGTACCTTCCTTCTTTTTAACCAACAACACTGGCGCACCCCACGACGAAACACTAGGCCGAATAAATTTCTTCTCCAATAAATCTTCCAACTGTTTCTTCAGTTCAGACAACTCAGATGCCGACATGCGATAAGGCGCCATCGACACCGGACTAGTTCCAGGAATCAAATCTATAGTAAACTCCACTTCTCGCTCAGGTGGTAACTCATTAACATCTTTTGGAAACACCTCTGGAAATTCATTCACAACAGGTAACTCACCACTCTTAGCCTTTCCTTTCACTTCCGTCGAAGAATATAACATAAACACCACGGCACCATCTCTGACAGCTGAATTCATCTGCTTAACTGACATGATCGCACCTTCAACTTTAGCTACCTCAGGAAATATAACCGTCTTCTCAAAACAATTGATATGAACCTGGTTAAAGACCAACTAGTTCATTCCAAGGATAATATCGAGTTGTTCTAAAGGTAGGCACACTAAATCCATACCGAACCCTCTATCAAAAATAACGATAGGACAATTCCTACACACATACGAAGTAGTCACTGAACCCGACGCAGGAGTGTCAATAACCATACTTCCATCCAAATTAGAAATTTCTAGATTCAATCTTTTAGCACAATCCAAAGAAATAAAAGAATGTGTCGCTCCAGTATCAATAATTACAATTAAAGGCATGCCATTAATAAAACATGAACCTTTAATCAACCGATCATCCGGCTTAACTTCTGATCCTGACAAAGCGAACACTTTCCCTCCAGCTTGCTCTTTCTTTGGCTTAGTACACTGCGGAGGAGTGTGTCCTTCTTCGCCACAGTTGTAACAAGTTACTCTTCGGGATCGACACTCAGCAGCTAAATGACCAACTCTTCCACAATTGTTGCACTTCCTCGCCTCAGTCTTGCATTCAAGAGCTCGGTGACCCAATTCACCACATCTGTAGCACTTTACGGAAGAACCAGAAGAACCAGAGTCTCCCCCCACTAGGCTTCTTCCAACCTCCAGATCTATGATTATTCCTATCATAAGGCTTACCGCGATCCATCTGTCTCTTACCCTTATGGTCAGCATAATTTTGAGCATTCGCCTTAGTACTAGTAAGATCTTCCTCCAGAATTCTACTACAGCCAACCAAATCAGGAAACCTTCTAATACGCTGATACCTGATACCTTGCTTGATCTTATCTCGCAGACCATTCTCAAACTTGATGCATTTGGAAAATTCCCCATCTGCATCGTTAGGATAATTAGCATAATACTTTGCTAACTCAGTGAACTTGGTCGCATACTCACTCACAGACTTGTTGCCCTGCTTGAGCTCCAGAAATTCAATCTCTTTCTTACCCCGGATGTCTTCAGGAAAGTACCTTCTCAGAAAAGCTCTCCTGAACACAGCCCAAGTCAATGCAATCCCATCTTCTTCCAACTCAGTCCTGGTAGCAACCCACCAGTCATCAGCTTTCATCTGCCAACATGTGAGTACCATATCTCACCTTCAGCCCCTCAGCACAATCAATCACTCTGAAGATCCTCTCGATCTCCTTCAGCCACTTCTGAGCACCCTCGGGATCATGTGCACCCTTGAACAATGGAGGATTATTCCTCTGAAAATTCCCCAATTGTCTGTCAGCACCAATCGCAGCTCCCTGCTGATTCCCCCCGAGCACTCCAGCTAACATTCCCAAAGCCTCAGCAATAGCATCATCATTCCTTCCGTTACCTCTTCCAGCCATTGTTCTGTAACATTACAATACAATCTACATCAGCACACAAGTATCGACAGTGTTACATACACTAGTCGCATACTAAAAGGGATAACGACACTAAGACAAGACCGACTATGCTCTGATACCACTATTGTAAGACCCCTTCTAAATACCCGCGTTTTATAGAGTTAAATATCAGAGTTTTATCCAAAGTTAAGAGGCGTCACAATTTAAAACATAAAAATGTAACCAAACAGCGTCATGCTTTCACTGAAGAATATTAATCAATTAAATCTTACTCAAATTATGTTTAACAGCGGAAATGAAACATAATTAAATCCCGAATGCACCACTCAACAGTTATTCCAGGATAATAAATCAACATGATTCAAACTATTGAAAATATCCATTAAAGGATTCCAAACAATCGTTTCCCCAGTGTTACATCTACCAGAGCACGACACTGACACGCGGACTAATGAACTAACTCGAATCTAGAGAGCTATCCTCACCAACTCCAAGAGGCTAATCACTTCGGATATGAAATTGTTAAAGTAAGGGTGAGATTTCAATTCAATATAATATGTATTATACGTTTTAAAAGATTCAACAGAATAATCGAATATATTAGTTCATCAACCAAACACAAGATCATAAACAATACAGAAAACAGTTCACACAATGATCATGTATATATATCAAACAATGGCAATTGCAACACTGGAAACTATCCTAACCTGTTACAATTCCATATGCAATGCAGACTCTATGCATGTTGTACCAAAACGTGAACCGCGTTCACCCACTGCTCCGTTTACTCGTGGAAAGACAGTGTAATCCATGATTCGCCCACAACCATTGGGTCAAGAATCTAGCCTCACTACCTCCAACCAGGTAAGTCTATTGGCTCTGCAAGCTCACTTCCGCACAATGGGAATGAACCAATTAACAAATGTCCATGCATGCAATCATAAAAGCATGCCACATCATTTCACTGATCATAATATCAATACATTCCACACAATGCCAATTCGTCAACATATCACATTCAAATCATAATGAATATCAAATATAGCATGGTATGCATTAGCTCTCATCCGGTAACACTGACCATTCGTATTAATTACCCATCATCCGTAATTCAATCCATACTTTCAAAAATCGGGAACTCGGCTCTTTTAAAATAATTTTTGAGAAAATAATATTTTTCCTTTTCCAAGAGGTAGAATTTTAAATTTAAGAAATAACGCCAAAAACGGCACTCGAATCGGAGTTACGGTTTAGAAAATATGAATTTTTGAAGTTTTAGAAATTTTGGAAAAATACACAGTGGTAACCCGGTTCCTCACTGGGAGAACCCGGTTCCCACAATCTTTGAAAAAACACGCTCCTGGAAAATTGTATGGGGAACCCGGTTCCTCCCCACAGGGAACCGGTTCCCAGTTTTAAAAAAATAGCCTCCCTGGATTTTTGTATGGGGAACCCGGTTCCTCCCTACAGGGAACCGATTCCCAAAAATCCCCAGATTTTGAAATTTAACACTGGAACCCGGTTCCTCCCCATAGGGAACCGGTTTCCACGACCTATAACAGCAAAATTTGCTATTTTTGAGAGCTTTATGCCTCCATAACCATCTCCAAACTTTCAAACACGAATTGTAATATTGGGAACACTAATCTAAAGCCATTTTACGCCATTTTAACATCAAACAACATAATTTACACATTCCTATCAGTCATCTGACACACTACTGATCAATTCTTCCATACACTGACACAACTTAGGGTTTCATGCTATAAACCTATAATTCCATTCCCTAACATACCCAATTATCCCATTGGTTCCCAAAACCCATAAGACATATTAACCAAACAAAATCACCCCTTACCTCGCGATGATTCTTCGGTTTCTCTCTGCGTCGGCTTTTCCTCTCTTCTCTTCTTTCTCCAACTCTACGTGAAATGATTTCTCCAAAAACCTTCTCTTTTTCCTTTCTTTTCCTTTTATATTTCCTTTTAATATTACAATAAAATAATTAATCCATACCTAGTAATTAGTAGAGTGATTTACTCTCACACCCACCATTTACTCTGCACACCTCCAGACCTTTCCTCATTAAATGATCTAATTAATCCAGATGAATTAAATATTTAAGACTTTAATCAATTAAATAATTAATTCTCACTTATTTAATATTTGAATTAAATCGGGGTGTCACATTTACAACCGATTGGTTTGCAATCAAGAGGCAAGTATACTAAGTGCCAGGTCTTATTAGATTCTAGATATTAAATCTCATCATTAATAGCTACTTGCCATAAATCCACATCCAGAGATGACAAAACTTCTTGAAGATTTATTAGATCTTCATCTTCATTATGAGCCGCATAATCGGACCCATAGTCTTTAGCAACTCTTACCATTTTTCTTAGTCAAAGTTCAGTTTCTACTTTGTTGTTGCTTTCAGTGTTTCTTATCACAAGAATGTGATTCGGTTCAGTGCCCCCACTATTTCTCGATTTGAAAGGAAATTTATCTTCATAGAATTCAATATCATTTGATTCTATGATCACTTTAGCATTTAGGTCTTAAAACCTATATGCCTCATTGTTTGTTGCATACCTAATGAATAAACATTCATAGGCTCTACTAGCGAGTTTATCTCGTTTCGGATCCGGAATTCTGACATAAGTCAGATAGCCCCAAGTTCTCAAATAAGACAAGTTTAATTGTCTTTTCTTTAACATCTCATAAGGAGGGATAATACTTTTTACTTGGGAACTCTATTCAGGACATTACAAACAATCAATAAAATTTCCCCCAGTAATGAGGTGCAACACTAGAATTCAACATAATTGCAACAACAAGTTCAGTAAGAGTTCTATTCTTTATTTCTGCTTTACCATTCATTTCAGTATAGTATGGTGCAGTCGTTTCATGTACATTTCCATGTATAAAATTCATTAAATAAACTAGAATCATACAGATCATTTGTGATTCCATTTAGAATGTATAATCATTCTCTTTCTATAAGGAGATTTCTTCCTTTAGCTGCAAATCCTTCACTTTAATCTATGTCATAAATTCAGATTCATTGAAATTGACAATTTCATCTGAGTTCATAGATTTCTTTATCTTAGTTTGTTCAACTGACCCAAATGGAACAGTAGGAATGTCATCGATCAAAATATTGACAACATTCTTTATGGTTAAGAATACCTTACTTTGTTGCCAATATTTGAAATGCACTCCTTCAAACTTGAACGGTTTGTCCGAGACAATTTTGAAAGTACCGATAATTTCTTCAATAGCCATGGCAGTTTGAAACGTCTTAAAATTGTTGTTCACGGTTTTGAAAATTTTGCCACCGAAGAAATTACCGAGTTGAGTCGCGGACTAGGTCGCTCTCTTTAAGACGTTTCGCGGCACTGCCCAAATTTATGCAAAGCAGTCGAACTACCGCGTCGCCTCCAGGATAAAACAGCCCAGTTCTATACTGTACGATTACTATTTGCACGATAGGTAGTCGGTCTAAAAATACACCTTCTGATGGTACAAGACCATTCTAATATGGTATCAATACCATTCATAGAATCTAGTACAAAGACTAGACGTAATAATTTCTCAATCAAAGAGAAACTCAAATAATTCTCCAAAGAGAATATAATAATGGTCATTTGACCACTCATAACAATTTCTTCAATAAAGAAAAATCCAAATAATTCTCCAAAGAGAATCCTAAAATTATACTAGATAATTTCTCAACTAAAACGAGGAGAAATTAACATTATTCTCAAAAAAGAATTCAAGAAAGTACTCGGAAAATTCAACGAGTAGGAAGAAAATGGGAGAAGTTGGCGCTTCGACAATTCGAGAGACGCAGAGTTATGAGAGTGAGGAAGGAAAAATTAAAAGAATAGTTTTTGGTGTAAATTGGAATGAAACGGGTTAACTCTTTATATAGTGAAGTAAGCTAGTAATATTTCTCAAATGAGCAATGTGGGACTAAATGGTTTTTTCAACCACAAAAATATTTCTAACAATGTGGGACTTGAGAGATTTTTGTTAAATTCAATATATTGGAACAAACACATGTTCCAATAGGAATACCTTAAAGGAAGAATTCTTGGCATAGTCAAAGTTGGAACACTTTAACTTTCACATCCTTTGAAGATGTTCTTTATGATGAAGGACTAAAGCACAATCTTCTAGAAAGACAACTTTATGACAAAAGGCTTCAAGTTCATCAAAGGTGAATGTTTGATGAAGTCTCTTACATGAGGTAAAACTCATAAGTATAAGTTTTTTTTATTATTATTATTTTATTTAAAATTTCACTATATACCCTGTGAGTCTTTTCCCATCCTTTTTGATGTTAACAAAGGGGGAGAAGAATATGCATACGTGTTGTTTTGTTTCAAAGAAATTTCAGGCCAAAATAACTATCATAAACTCACTCCAAAATTCAAAGAATCATGGACTTTCACATACTTCATCAAAAATTTCTAAACCAAAGCTCATTTTGAAGGAAATTCCATTCTCTAAAACTTTGCCTCCTACATGATTTTCCCAAAAAATGCTTCATTTGAGAAATATGGGCCAAGACATTTTAGGTCCTTTCAAAAGTCAACAAAATGTCATAATTTCTCAAAGACGTGTACATGAAAATGGAAGCTTCAATGGAGGGGAAACCAAATAGATCTTTTAGAGGTCATCTTAAGCTTTCTAAAAAGTCCAAGACCATCCTCAAATGTTGAGAATTGAGCAAGGTATAGTTTGTACAAGTTTGGCAATTTTGAGGAAAGTGCATGAAAGAAATATTGAGCAATCTTTGAATTTTTCCAAATGGGCCTATATTTTCATGATTGGAACTTGTATCTAACATTGTCCATGACCTCTAAGCCTAGCCACACACCATTTTATTATTTATTTAATTTATTTTTGATATGATTCATTAAAATTCAAATTTAATTAAAACCAAATGCAAGGAATAAGAGCAAGGCGTGTGGGCTTAAGATTTGAACTTCTTGAGGACCAAGGAAACCCAAGATAGTTGGCCAAGAATGTACAAAGGCTGATTGACAAGAGATTGGGAAAATTCGGAAGCTTTCGATTTGATTTTTCAATCAAATATATTCACATCAATGCAAGATATTTCTACACATTTGTTGACCTATTTCTCTTCCTCTATATATATGCTACAAAGTCATATGCAAAGGACACGATTTGCTTTCCTCAAGAACCCTAACAAGTTTTCCAAAATTTTGTAAGTTTAGGGAAAACTCGAATCTCACTTTCTAGCCGTTTTCAATCAATTCCAAGTATTCATTCATTCTCCTGAGCCTTCCATGAGTTGATTTAAGCACTCACACGATCCCAAAGCATCCCAGAATCGTCCTCCAAGTGCACCGGTTTGGTAATTTTTTTTGAATTTCAAACTCTTAATTCATCCCATTTAAACAATTTTGACGCATGTATATATGTTTATACTAATGTTTGTGAATGTTTAGAATCATCATTCATGAGTTTTGGTGCAGGAATCATAGAACACCATTGTTAGGGCATAGTGAACTGAAACCTTCGTATCTCACCGTAGAGGAACTTTTAGGCCAAACAAACCCCACCATTCGATTTGCAACCCTCGAATTAGGGAGTAGGGTCCTTAGATTCCATTTATTTTTGCTATTTTTGTAGGTTTGATTTTTGGTTGATCGAAGAAGATGACTGGAATGTTAATTCCGACATCTCTGACTTTGCTGACTCCAATGACCTAGGCGGTATCACGTGATTGTATCGTTTGACCCCTAGAGTCCCACATGCGTGCACTTTTTATTTTAATTGATTTTAGGAAGCAAGGTTCACATATATATTTATGGTCGAGACTAAATACACGGATGTATCACCACCCCAGTGGTTCAACATACGCGCGTAGTCCCTTACCCTATTAGGTCGTTGGTTAGAACTTGCCTTTTGCCACATTTTTTCTGATTTTTCTGCAGGTACTACTTATCTATTTGCGCGTTGTTCCTATTGACATCACATGCAAATGACGCAGTGGTTAGGTTTTGGGCCCAATGACCTTAGGGTCTCAAGTTCAACACTCTCAAGGGCCATCCTAAATTTTTACCACTAAAATCCTTCACTTTTTTATTTCTTTTAATTTTCAAGTTATTTTAATTTTCTTTCATAAATTATTTTTAATACTTATAAAAAACCCTAAAAATATTTTAATTTTAGATTTAGGTTTAAAAAATGTTTACTTAATTTTAGACATAAAAATATTTTATTTTTCTGTTGATTTAAAATTATTTTCATAATTAATTGAATTAACTTAGAATTAGGTTTTCTCATTTAAAATCAATTCCAAAAAATGCCAAAAATAATTTTATTTAATAATTAGGGTTTAGAATATTTTTACATTTATAAAAATAATTTTTCTCATTATTTACTTATTATTGCATTTAAATATTAGAAATTGATGTATAGGCCGCAAGGATATTTTTGTAATATCGTAGCTCTTTATTTTTCTCTCGTTTTTCCTATTATGTAAATGATCATGGGATGTAATAGCTTAAGTTAAATTTACTTTCCTAACATCCTTATTATGTATCTTTCCCAAAACCATTGAATAGCGTATGACATTTACTTTCTGCACCTTTACTTTTCTGTATATATAAACTGTCTAGATGTATGCTAATAGGATTGTACGACAAGAACTAAAAATAACTTAGAGTAACCCTAATCTCAAGATAAATATCTGAATTGAATCAATTTTCACACTTGCACCCTTAGGGTATCCTCTCTTATTGCCTTCGGATAAACATGGTTATGTCCCTCGAACGTAGGGGTACCATTAGCAAAGTTGCCTACGAATAACATCATCATAGTCCCTAGATGACCTTCAATGTTGTCTACAGATATATGATCTCATCCCTCGATTGTTGCCTACGAATAAATGATGATAGTCCCTAGGAAGTTGCTAAGGTATCATTAAATGTTGCCTTCAATGACCATTCAATGACCCTACGGCTGTCCCTACCAACTAATGGTATGGATATCATTATCCTAAAGGAGAAGGAAAATAACAAGAACGACCTTTGAGTGGGTAATAACTCATGATTGATTTCTCAAAATAAATACTTTTCACACCTCACATTTCAAAACAAATATTTTCAAACATTTCGTATACATTCTTCAGGACTGATACAAGAATCATTACAAAGTCAAAGTCAAAATATTTTTTCAAACAAATCACACACACAAAAGAAAGTTTTCAAAAGTGAGCTAAGAAATTAAGAGCCCGTAGATAACTACGGATGAAAATGGTGCTAACACCTTCCCTTTTCATAATTACCCCCCGAACCCAAAATCGATAAAATGTCTTTCATGTTCTTTTCACCTTTCCTTTATTGGATAAAAGAAAAGTCGGTGGCGGCTCTTGTTAACCGTGACATTTGTGATAAAACGCAAAACAACCAAGTCAGTTCTCCCACCGTGTTACATTTGGTATAAAATGTGTATCCGTTAATTGCACATGCGCTATAAGAAAACACATGCAAACTCGGACCATATGCTAAACATCTCAACCTTTTTGTAATTGAAGCTGGATCTAAATCAAATCATTGAATATATATGATCCTTGAACCATTGTTTAAAAATTTGATTGTACTCTAGTAATATCCAATTTTCATTTCTATTCAGATTTAAACCCCAGAGTTCATGCTTGTGCATTTCAACATACGACTCAACCTCATTGTCATTGTGCAGAACATACAAATGTACTTGATCCCGTTCAACCCTTGACAATGTGACAATTTTATTTCCAATTAACATTTTTCCTTTCTTTCTTTCGAAAATATGAGATTTGGGTAGTCCAACGGATTGAACATTGGACAAATATTCATTACAAAACTCAAATGCTTCTTCAACAATGTATCATTCAACAATATAATTCTCTTTCCTACTTCGATTTTTCACGTACCCTTTTAATATTTTCATATAACACTCAACAGGATATATCCATCTCATATAAGCTAGTCCACAAAATTGTGTCTCTTTCACAAGATGAAGAACAAGTTGTACCATAATGTCAAAAAAGGAGGGAGGAAAATACATTTCAAGCTCACACAAAGTAATAACTATTTCTTTTTGCAATACTGGTAAGATCTCACGACCGATCACCTTACTACAAATTGACTTGAAGAAAAAACACAATTTAGTTATGGCGCTTCTTATTTTATCTGTAAAAATAGAACATATACCTATTGGTAGAAAATTCTCCATTATAACATGGAAATCATGTGTCTTTAAACTCTTTAACTTCAAGTCTTTCATAGACACAAGTCTTCTAATGTCTGAGGAGTAACCTTCTGGAACTTTAACTTCAATCAGAAACTTACACAATATTTTTTCTCCTTTCTAGATAGAGTATAAGCAACATGTGGTAGATATGTTCGTCTTCCTTTCTTCACGGGTCCTAATTCAGTTCTTATTATCATCGTTACCATGTCATCCCTTTCTTTAAGGCCATCCTTAGAATTTCCTTTTATATTGAGTAACGTACCAATAACACTTTCAAATTTTTTTCTTTCAATATGCATAACATCAAGAAAATGTCTTACATACAAAGATTTCCAATATGACAATTAAAAAAACATCGACCTCTTCTTCCAGCCACCTGTGACAACCGTATGTGCAAAAGGCTTGCCAAACTGAATACTCACATCTTTCACCTTTTCAAAAATTTAGTCACTTGTCAATCCAGATGGAGCTCTACGTTGTTCGGTATCTCCATTGAATGCTTTTCTCTATCCACGATATTGAAGTTTAGAATTTAAGAATCTACGATAATCGAGAAAGACATTATTTTGACAAATTTTCAATTGTGTCGTATCGGTTCCATCTTCACAGACATGACACACATATTCACCTTTAATGCTATACCCTGATAGATTTCCGTATGATGGAAAATCGTTATTTGTTCCAAACAACGTCGCCCTCAAATTGAAACTTTCTTTCCTATATCCATTATAAACCTCCACACCGTTCTCCCACAAAATGTTCAAATCTTCGATTAAAGGTTTCAAGTATTCATCTATGTCCTTACGCCCAGAAATTAACATAGATAACATCATGTACTTACGCTTCATACATAGCCATGGAGGTAGGTTATAAATCATAATAATCACAGAGCATGTAGAATGTGAGATACTTTGAAGACCACGCAGGTTCATTCCATCAGTAGATAATGCCAAGCGAAGGTTTCTTGTTTCTCCTCCAAAATTAGGACAATCATTATCAATTTTCTTCCATTGTGGTGCATCTGACGTGTTAGTGTTTTTAAGTTGGCATTATTTTTGGTAAAACTAGGCTTTAGCAATGTCATGATAGATGTCATGAAATTCAGAGATTGAAGATAAATCCTACCTGCTAAGGATGTTAAAAGACAGGAATGGAAGCTAAAGTCAGGCGGAAATCTAGAAAATCGATGTCATAATGATGTTATGACATTCATGTGACATTCTGCTCGCAGAACTGCTTGTTCTGAGATTTTTCGAAGTTTGTTGAGTGCTAAATATTGTTTTTCCGTTATTAGAAAGCATTACGTGGCTGCTAGGTTAATCTTAATTAAACCTAAATTGGTTGTTAAAAGACCATGTTTTAGGATTAAATTAAGTTAACCCTAGCTATCTTTATGGAAGCCCAAAACCAAGTTTCGGGATCGCTTCTATAAAAGGAATTCAACCTTACAACTATGTCGCGCCTTTGAATGTATTGAAGAGATAGCACTTGTTTTTGTAATTGTTAGGATTTGTAACAGTTGGTAGTGTGTAATTCTAGTTTCTCTTGTGAGCCAAGCAACTATCAATTGATAAGTGCATTGGACTAGGATTTGTTGTAAGGGTAGTTTATCACTCAAAGCTTTAAAGCACGAGTGTTTGTCTCTTGATTGAAAGCTTTGAAGCGAGATCAAGATAGTTTATTGAAGTGTGTCTTCACAATTCAATTATTCAATAGGTTGATATCACTGCCGTGATTGAGGGGGAGTGAGTAGGTACTCAAATCTAACTAGGACTTAGGTTGAAGTTGCATTGGGTAGGTTTGAAGTGAAGGAGATAAACTGGTCGTTTATTCTTGAATTAATTCTACTAATAGTGAATTTCCTCCCTGGCTTGGTATCCCCCAGATGTAGGTGTAGTTAGACACTGAACTGGGTAAACAACTTATTGTGTTCTTTACTGTTATTTATATTTATGTGTAAATTGTTAACAGAGTGTCGATAGTGTGTCATAACATTCTCGTGACATCACGATCCGCCGGAATTTCAATTGGCATCGAGTGCACCGCTTGTTATTTCTGGGTGAGATCTAGGGATAATAGTTTTTGGCGTAATGGATAAAGAAGGAGGATTTGGAGGAAGACCACCTCTTCTGGATGGGTCTAATTATGATTACTGGAAGCCTCGTATGGTTGCCTTCTTAAGATTAGTGGACATTAAAGCTTGGAGAGCTGCTGATAAAGGATGGAAACATCCCACCAAGCTTGAGAAAGATGGGACTACTGTCTTGAAACCTGAGGAGGAATGGAGCAAAGAGGAAGAAGAGCTAGCTCTAGGGAACTCTAAAGCATTGAATGCTCTGCTCAATGGTATTGAGGAACATCTTGATTGGTCCATCAATGTGAGCCAAGGATGTTTGGGACACTCTCAGAACTACTCATGAGGGGACATCCAAGGTGAAGATGTCAAGACTTCAGATGCTCACTACCAAATTTGAGAATTTGAAGATGAGAATATTCATGAATTTCACATGAATATCTTGGAAATTGCCAATGCCTCAGGAGCACTTGGTGAAAAGTTGTCAGAAGAGAAGCTGGTGAGAAAGATTCTCAGATCCTTTCCTAAGATATCTGAAGCTATAGCCATGCTTGGAAGACAGTTCAACAAACTGATCAGGAGGATTGATCCAAAGTCAAGGTCAAATGTCAAGGACATTCCATCTGACATTAGCAGATCTTATGACTCCAGCAGGAGATCCAAGTAAGAGGAAAAAGGAAGTCAAGCGGTAAAATCCAATGTCATGAGTGTGAAGGATTTGGACATATTAGAGCTGAATGTCCCACCTTTCTAAAGAAACAAAAGAAAGGAATGGCTGTCACTTGGTCTGATGGTGATTCAGGAAGTGAATCTGAGGAAGAAGTTGCCAAACTTGTCACTGCTCTCTCTGGAGTGTACAATTCTGATATGGATTCTAGTGATGAGGAAGTGACATTTGAAGAGCTTGCTGAAACCCACAGGAAGTTGTGTATAAAAAATGGTGAAGTTTGTCAGCAGAATGAGGAACAGAAAAAGCTGATTGAGAAGTTGGAAGCTGAGAATGTGAAGCTGGAGGCTGAGAAAAAGGAGAACACAACCACTATAAATCACCTTAATAGTGATATTGTAATGCTGAACTCCAAACTTGATCAGATGTCTAAATCTGTCAAAATGTTGACATCTGGTACTGACAAGTTGGAAGAAATTCTTCAGCTTGGACAAAATGCAGGAAACAAGCATGGTCTAGGATATGTGGCTGAAAAGAAACCTGTTGGTGACATTAAGAAGAAGAGACATAAGAAACCAATGTCAAAACAGTTGTCACAACATAAAACAGGAAATGTGGCTGGCTCAGGGTATGTGACTGCAAAGAAGGTTGTTAATAACCAGGAATGGAACAAACCTGGGAAGTCAATGGCAAAGAAGGTGCCATACCACAAAACAGGAGATAGATTTGCCTCAGGATATGTGAAAGCCACGAAATCTGTTAATAACAAAAGGAAGAACAGACCTAATGAACCAATGTCAAAACAGATGTCACAACATTGGGTTCAACATCAAAATCATAGAAACCTGAAAAAAAAGTTTCAAAGATGGAGATGTCATTATTGTGGAAGGTTTGGTCACATAAAGTCCTTCTGCTATAGGCTACATGGATACCCTAATCAGACTCCTTATGTTAAGCCTAAGAACATCAAGGTACCTTACAATCAAAAGTGGAAGAAGAGGACTGCAGCTCTGATAGCTCACACTTCTCTTAGAGTGACTGCCAAGGAAGACTGGTACTTTGACAGTGGGTGTTCTAAGCACATGACTGGAGAAAGAAAACTTCTTAAAGATGTTAAACCTCATTCTGTCAGCTTTGTTACTTTTGGAGATGGAGCTAAAGGAGAAATCAAAGGTATTGGAAACTCAAACTGGTATGGAGCTCCAAGCCTAAATGAAGTGTTGCTTGTAAAAGGTCTGAGTGCAAATCTCATTAGCATAAGTCAGCTATGTGATATGGGATTCACAGTCAACTTCACTAAGGCTGAATGTCTTGTAATCAATGATGAACAAGTAGTGTTTATGAGAGGAGTCATATCAAAGGACAACTGCTACATGGGAATCGAGAACACCACTGCCTTCGTGTGTTCTACACCAAAGATGAAGAGGAAGTAATGTTGTGGCAGCAAGAATCGGTCATCCACACCTCGGAGGAATGAAAAGGATCGGCCCATAGAGGAGTCAAGGATACCAAGACCTTTCATGGACAAAGGGAAAATCGTGGTAAGTATAAAGTTGGACAGAAATCGAATGTCACACTCAATGTCTAGACATCGACCACTTTTAAAGTACTAAAGCAAAGTACTAGGATCCGCATGAAAGGATAACCCAGATCTTCTTGTCAAAGGAGGGAGAGAGTCTTGATGAAACCCTCTTTGTCAGAGGAGAAAAGATCATGGTGGCATCCATCTATGATAATGACGTAGTATCTGAAGGAATGTCAGACACATTGATGGAAGGCTCTACACTTCTTTCACAAAGCAAGTATGCAAGGAATTGTGTCAAGAAGCTTGGACTGAATAATGGCAGTCACACTAGGACTCTTACCCCTCCACATTTGAAGCTGTCCAAGAAATCCAGTGGAGAAAGTGTTGTTCAAAGCTTGAGTAAAAGTCTTGTTGATGGATGTTCCTTCTTGAGAAACAATCTCATGTTTTGGATGAGCAAGAAGCAAAACTGTTTAACTTTATACAATGTTAAAGTTGGATGCATAGCAGTTGGGAGAAATTGCTTTAAGATGATCTGGATGAAGCAGATGCTGACTAGGTACAATGTCATACAGGATGTCATGACATCGGCCTGTGACATCTGTACTAAAGTTTTTAAGACTGGTCAACTTAAGACCTTGAGGGACAAATTGGGTACTTGTCAATATGTGAAGTTGTAGCAATTAACTGAGCCTACAATAAGGGATGAAAGGGAGTGTTTATTTCAGCTTTTGTTTAGAGGGGTATTTAGGTATTTTCTTCCTTATTTTAAGAAGTCCAAGAATAGGAAGAGACATCCTCATATAATAGTTTCTTCTTTTGAAAGTAGTACCATCCTTTCTTCTCTCAAAAGAAACTTTGAAACCCTTTGCTATTTTCTCTTTCATCCTCTCAACAACCATCAGCGAAAAATGTCTTCACCATCCTCATCATCTCAAGAATCAGGATCTCCATCTCTCCCCATGGCTGAAGTTAGAGCAAACACTGAAGCCATGCAAGCTGAAGCTCTGAGAGTGACACCACTGCGTACAATGGCCACTAACCCAGAAAAGGTCAAGAAGTTACGCACAAGAAATGCAAGAAGGGCACAAATATCTCCTTCTGGTAAGACCTCAGTACCATCATCCTCTGTTCCCCCAGAACTAGTAAATAGAGAAGGATCTAGGTTAGTGCATGAGGCCATAGCTAGAATAGTGTTTGATATCCTAAATGAGAATAAGTCTGTGCCTGGGATTTCAGTTCCCCTGAATCATAAGTCTGCTAGCCCTAGCTTAGCAGTTGATCCAGATGTCAATGAGAATGTCAAGACATCTGGTGATGATGTTGATTCCCCAGAGAAAAATGATGTAAATCCTTCTGCTCCAGCTCCTGAAGGATGTAACGATGATAATGTAATTGAATCTCCTGCTGCAAATGTGAATGAGATTTCTGATGAGGTTCTTGAGAAATCTTCAGATCATAGTGCCTCTGACAAACCTCCTGCCTCTCACGACAACATATCTGATAGCATTCTTGAAGATACTCCTGAGAAGAACACCAATCAGAATATGGTTTCTCATATCATCAATCTAGATGAGGAGTTTTCTGATAATGACCTCATAGCCAAGGTTAATCCCAGCATTGCTAGAAGGGTAATGAATAGGAAAGGGAAGAAAATTGCTGCTCAAAGCTCTGTTCATGAGAAGAATGCTGAAGTTGGCTGCAAGACTCCTAGGGCTGAGAGGAAGGCTGTAGAAAAATATGGTAAGGGCAACAAGGTTGGAACTTCCAAAGGGAAGGACAAAGTCAAGAATGTTAGTGATACCCCTAAAGCAAAGAGCACTTCAATTGTAAGGAAAAGGAAAGTACCCGAGCCCTCAGATCAGGATGATTCTGACTTTGTGAAACAACCGGCTGAACATCATCCGATAACTATATCAATGAAGTCGCCATCGAACGTTTTTTATCTCACAAAAGGAGAAAGGTGAACGCATCGCGAAAACCTGAAAGGGATAAGGCACGGTCTTGCGACCGAGAGATAGGGTAAGGGAATCTATTACGCGAAGGGAAGGTATTAGCACCCCACACGCCCGTAGTACTCTACGGTATCCACTTCTATTTTCTATCTAATGGGTGTGTTTGAATCTATTTACTGCTTAATTGCTATATCTGTATGCTCAAAAAAAGAATGCATGTGAAAGAAAATAAAAATAAAGAAAACACGGGGAAAAGAAGGAAATATTTACAAAGTTTGCTCGATCGAGCCCCGTGACAAGATGCCTACGTATTCCCGCGTGCAATGGGAAAGTCAGAGCGCCTTAGTTCGGCTCACATGTTTTGGTGGGTTATGTGTTTTTTAATTATGAAAATAATTTAAAAATAAAAGGAAACCCGTAGGCAAAAAAGTTTGCATTTGGTTGGTTGTTTTTACCTTTGAAAAGGAGTTTGAACCATTAGTAAGTGTTTTAATTTGCAAAAAGAAAAAGAAAACAATTTTTAGTTTTATTATATGCATGAATGCAAAAGAAACTGGAAAACAAACAAGGGAAACTATCTAATGCTATCCCTAATGTCATCATGCATGGATTACATCCTAAGGTCTAACTCGAATCACTAACTAAGGTAGAGTCGAGAGAATCCTAAAGGAACATGCAAAGGTTTACCACCTAGATCTATGTCTATCTCGAATCACCAGCTAGAATGGAGTCGAAGACGACAAACAGGAGGGAAAATGTTTACAACCTAAGTCTATGTCCATCTCGAATCACTAACTAAAGTAGAGTCGAAGACGACAAAAGGGAAACAAACAAGTGCTTTGGAAGCACACAAACAATGCAATGCGAAAACAAATGGCACACAAGCGCAGAAAAAGGAGGAAGTCCCATAGCCTCGACAGTAACGAGCATATCGTGAGTCAACCAGGAGCCGACACATCCAATTCCTGTTGAGCGAATGATGCGAGTTCTGCAATAAATGCGAACCCCGAGAAAGCGTGGAGAGTCAGAATAGGGACTCTTGCCACTTTTATTGACTCGATAAAGAAAGCAACACGATTCGCGTGCGAGCGACACGGACTAGAACCGTGCGGGGTTCGTTGTCGACCCTACCTTCCGCTTGCCCATATATCAATGACTCGATGACATGAAATATAAAAGCGGGACTTTAGTGGTACCACGTCCGTGTCCTAACCACTCGACCTATGCAAGCACAAATGTAAACACATCGAGAATTACCTCCCTATATGGAGGATTTAAAACAAACCAAACACAATTAGCAAACCAGAATTGCCCAAAACGGGTCTTTAAATAAACCAGAGGGGTTCCTGAACATGCTCCAACTACGGAAGCCCCTTCATACATCTCTATTCCTACTTCTCATGGCAAGGAAAGCAGTAAAATCCTACTTCTCATGCTCTCTAGAAAAGCGGTAAAGAAATGCGGTAAATAAAGTAAAATAAATACCCGACGGATATTAAATCCGAAGAGCACGCGAGCTATAGAAATACTCCGGAAAACTTCAAGTAATGCTGGCATACAATAAGAAAATCCGATGAGAAGTGTGCAGAGACACAGAAAGCATAATCAGAATGTGTCATACACATCTGAATCAAATACACCTGCACAAGATCATAATCCAGACAAACAGATACAGAATACACACATATGTGTACAACATAAAAATACAGATTTTATACGTGCAAGTCAACAGTATAACGCTCCGTGTACCTCGCATACAAAACAGGATGTCAGAAATTGCAATGCGGCTCTTAAATAAAGCATAAAACGCAAAAAAAGATTATTTACAAAGAAATCAGAATATCGAAACCAAATTTGGAATTTTACGTACAACACTAAGGTATACTTAACTACAATTAGGTAGCATCAAAAATATCCTAGAGTTTCAAAGGAAATATGACATTATACTCCTAAATTAATTCAAGTGACATGAGTGAAACATACTTTTAATCATGTTATTAAAAATGAATTAAAAAGCGAAAGAAATTAATTAAAAAATATTTTAAAAAAATGTCAAAAATATTCTAATATCCTAAAATGTCAGAACATATTTTCTATGTATCTTTTACATGTCGAAATAATCGAAATCGAGATCTAAATCGAAATTGCATGGAAATTAAGAAACATGAGAACAGGGGGGTGTAAAACAGAATTTCTGAAATGAACCTAATGTAGTTAAATGGCACGCTGGGCTTAGAATACAGGGGGTGCATCAGCAATTTTGCTAGGCCTTTATTTGAATATGCTAAGCCTGTTTAGTTTTTTTTTTTGTTTGAGTCCAGTTCCAGTTTTTTTTATTCCAAGCCTGTTTTCTATATTTTTTTCTAAGCCCGTTTCAATCCCTTTTGTCCAAAAACAATAACCAGAATTTTTATTAAGATTATAATGTATGTCACATCTTTATTATTATTTTTATTTCATGTATGTCACGTTTATATTATGTAGTACATGTATATCAATTGGGCAAACCATAGCTTAAAGTCAGATTTTTTTTATTTTATTAACTATGATAATGTCACGTAATTTATATTTTATGTATGTTACATGATATATCATATGGTCCAAAATAAAAAATTAAGGCATTAGATTTTAATTTTTTGAAATAAATAAGAAAATGACACGTGTCACAATCCTGATGGCTGGCATGGAAATATTACATGAACGAAAGGGATCGCGCCACGCGTGGGTCTCGCCGGAAACGGTCTTCTTCTCCGGCAGAAGATGACCGGAAAACAGAACTCGACGGAAAAAGAAGTAAGTCGGTGCTATCTAACTCGATTTTCCGAGCCGGTTACGAATCTAGTCTCGGATTTCCCTAAATCTGACCGTAAAATCCCGATTTCTCGACACCAAAACTAACACATAAACATGATATTCATGAACCACGCTCTTAATTGCTAGGCCTACTCAGAGATAGAATGATATACACTAATCACGCGATTCTCAACATGAAAGATTCGTTGGTAAAGCAGGAATTTCGAATAGACTTACTTGCAGGGAATCACGAGTCTGAAACAAATCTTCGGAATACTTCAATGCCTTATACTATAGCTTCCGATGATGACGACGAATCTGACTAGCTCGCGTTCGTTGAAGATTCTTGAGACTTCGTTGACAAAGAAGAGCGATTTGATGTTCTTAGGATAGCGGAGAAATGAACTCAGCGTTACACTTAAACCTTCGAAGAAAAGTTCAATCGGAACAGAGGCAGCGGCGGCTTCAACAGATGAACGGCGAAGTGCTCCTGTTCAGAGATAAAGAAGAAGAATTGACGAAGCTTTCAAGAACCTTTCGCCATGTCTGAGATCCGGAGTTGGTTACGGCATGGTTGTTGCTTTTCTTGAGAAGAGTGAAAGGAGTCAGCGTGAGGGAATGTGAGGCGAGAGAGCAGCAGGGAGTGTTGGCAGAGAGAAAGAAAGGATTGAGAGAAGATACGCAGGTGGTTGAGTTGGTTATGGCATGGTGTAGAAAGGAATGTGAAGAGAAAAAGAATGGATGGTGGAAAGTTTTGTCACGGTTGTGTGGAGTAATGGTAGTGAGAAATTGTTGAGTTGTTAGAATGAGAGTTTGTTGGTTTTGTTATGGATGGAAAGAATTGATGAGAAATTGCTGTTATTGGAAAAGAAAAATGGTGATAAGAAATTCTGTTGGTTTTTCTCAAAGTAAAAAAAGAAAAAGAAATGAAATAATATATGGTTATTACTACTGTTTGTGAAAAAAAAAGCGAAAGGACAGAAAAGAAAATCCGTTGCATGCATGGTCCAATGCCGAAGAAAATAAACCGTATCCTCCACTTCTGATGCTTTTATCTCAGTGTGTAAGAGTCCGATTGATACAATCAAAGCGTCTAATTGAAGAGCACACTTGGCATAACAACTTTGATGTTGAGTGTCCGACGAAAAAAAGATCACAAGCTCGCCTTAATTAGCTTCGAAGTTACGACGGCATAAGCTGTTTCGAATGCTTGAAATTTTTTCTAAGTGTTAAGTTTAATACACCAATTCGTGCACACCACTTTGCAGCCCCGTAATTCCTTCGGTACTCGACCGGATGACTCGAATCCGATACTGTTGGAAAGCTCGCGTGACATACAACAACTTTGTAGTTCGACGAAAATCCAAACGAAGCCTTTATCATTAAATAAAACGTGTTTGAAAATTGCATCGTGACTGTTCGATGAAATGCTTGGCCTGGCTGGGCAAATTTTAAACATGACATGCGGCAATTTTCCAACTTCAAGTTATCATTTACGGTGTTTCGTATCTCCCAGCTCCGACGTCCGAAACGCAAAAGTTTCTAAACGGAACTTGTAGAGGATACGGTGAACTTCATCTTTATGTTCGGATTTTTTCCGTGCGATGATCGGATCGACGAGAAAGAAGCTCCGTACATGCGCAAACCAACTGTTCGATGAAATGCGTCCACAACCATGGCAAAAATATGCATGCTGTCTTGCATTTTAACAACTTCAAACTACAATCTGCGGCACTCCGTATCTTCCAGCTCTGACGTCCGAAACGGAAAAGTTTCTAAACGGAACTTGTAGATGGAATTATGAACTCAAACTTTCGTGTTCGGAATTTCTTCGTGCAGCGACCGAATCATTGACGAAAACAACCCTGAACATGTGCACAAAAATACTCGAATTTAACAAACATAATGAGTTCTTATTTTCTGAGCTTTATAACTTCCGATCCGAGTCCCGAATGAATTTGACTTCTTCAGCAAAGTTTCAGATTGCCGTGAAATGAACAATTCTTCAGTTGAGCATTTTTCGATTCGGAGCCATGAACTATGATAAAATCAACCCTGAAGCTGTCAGCAAAAGCATAGAAACAAACACTTCAAAAATTTCTAAGGTGTTGAGATTTGAGGAATGATAAACCGTAACTTCCGAGCTCCGTAATTTTTTATCCGTTTCCCGAATGGATTCGATTTCTTCAGCAAAGTTGTAGATTGCCATTAAATGAACAACTTTGATGTTGAACTTAATTTGAATCGACGCCTCGAAACACGTGGAAATTGCCTCCGAAGTCGAGTACTTGAACACATTAAAAACACTCAAAATTTTACTAAGTGTAAAACTTCAAAAGTTATGAACTTCAAATTTCAGCGCCGTATAACTCAAAATCCGGGCATTTCTGGAAAAATCTTCACAGTGACAAAGTCGGAGTACGAAATGCGCTCTTTCCAACGACTACCCATTCACAAACTTCTGACTATAGACGGGCAAAATACGGATGCGGCAACATGGCTCCGTGAACACAAAGTACCTTAAACTTAGAAAAATTTTCTAAGTCCAAGATTACTTAAAATGCAAGAAACCTCATTTTCAACCGATTTTTCCGATTTTCTCAACAAATGACTGCATTTTCTCGAATGTCGACTTTTGACCACGATTTTGACCAGAAATCTCACTCGGTCAAACTTTGACTTTTGTTGACTTTTTGATACACGCGCTCAAATATCGTTTTGTCTGTTTGTTCTTGATTTTCTGATAAACCGCGTAGATCGATAAGCCAAATACCAATGCTTCACAACTCACGGAAGTCCATAGAATCAGTTCAGGTTCAAATATCCGACCACAACACACTGTAGCTTGAAATCGTAATCAACATTCACCTGACAGACGATCGGAACTCCAAAACCTCGACTTGCGAGATAATAATCAGAAGCTCCTGGACACGCATATCTTGCGTATTGAGATATCGCTCGAAATAACAGAACCTCAGATACTCATCTTTTGGAACCAAACCTCTTCTTTAGAATTGTACAGGTTCATACGATTGAGAAAATTCCAAACCCCTGATCAATGCATGAATGATATGTATGCGATGCACCTATTGATTAAATGTAAGCCATTTTTTTATTAATAAAATGAAGAGGGCGAATTTTGGGGTGCAACAGCTGCCCCTATTCAATCTTCTTCGATAGGAGGGTGAGATTGGCGTAAGCCTTTCGAACCAACAAGGTAGAAGATGATTGAATACTTAAATGAACCATAAAATTCGCGCTCTGAATGCGAGCGGACATTATTATATTTTTATTTTTCTGTTTGAACATATACACTGGAGAGCTATAAGGAGGACACACTTATACCAACGAACTCGGGCATTCCGCTCACGAGAAAACTTGTATTGAAGCGACCTACCAGAAATGATGAAGAGAGAACACCATGAAAGGGCGACTCTGTGTGGATGGGAAATGAAGGAGACAAATTCATACGAACAAACTCGGGCATTCCGCTCACGAGAACATTTATATTGAAACAACCCATCAAAGACGATACAGAGAGATACAAAGAGGGAAAACTTATACACACGAACTCGGGCATTCCGCTCACGAGAACAACTGTATTAAAACGACCCTCTAGGGATGATACAGAGGTATGAAGAGAATAAAGGAGACAAATTCATACAACCGAACCCGGGCATTCCGCTCACGAGAACAATTGTATTGAAATGACCCATCCAAGATGATGTATAGAGATATGAAGAGGGCAAACGTCGGGAGAAGACGAGCCAACCGGAGGAGGAAATCACCGGGAGAAGGTGAGATTCAACCAAAGAGAAACGTCGGGAGAAGACAAAATTCTCAAAGAGAACACCGGGAGAAGGCGAACTCAACTGTCATGAATATAAACATCGGGAGAAGATGGTTATCTGACAAACTAGAAGGAATGTCGGGAGAAGACGAACCTATCTAGAAAATACCACCGGGAGAAGGCGATACTTTACCCAAGAGAATGTCGGAGAAGACAAGACTCTAAAAGGGCGAACACCGGGTGAAGGTGAACTAACTGAAGAAGAAACCACCGGGAGAAGGTGAACTTCAGCCAAAGAGAAACGTCGGGAGAAGACGAAATTCTCAAAGAGAACACCGGGAGAAGGTGAACTCAACTGTCAAGGATATAAACATCAGGAGATGATGATTACCTGACAAACTAGAAGGTAACGTCGGGAGAAGACAAACCTATCTAGAAAATACCACCAGGAGAAGGTGATACTTTACCCAAGAGAATGTCGGAGAAGACAAGACTCTAAAAGGGCGAACACCGGGTGAAGGTGAACTAACTGGAGAAGAACCCACCGGGAGAAGGTGAACTTCAACCAAAGAGAAGCGTCGGGAGAAGACGAAATTCTCAAAAATGAGCACCGGGTGAAGGTGAACTCGACAGAGGGTAAGACGTCGGGAGAAGACAAGCTACCCATAGAAAGAGTGCCGGGAGAAGGCAAGACTTTCCAAAAAGAGCACCGGGAGAAGGTGAACTCGAGAAATAGGATGAACGCCGGGTGAAGGCGAACCCTAACAACAAAGAGAACATCGGGTGAAGATGAACTAAATCATAGGAAAAATGCCAGAGTAGGCGAGTACAAACAACAAAGAGGCCATCGGGTGAAGATGGACTTAATAATATGAAGAACGCCAGGAGAAGGCGAAAACAAACAACGACGAGGCCATCGGGTGAAGATGGACTTAATAATATGAGGAACGCCAGGAGAAGGCGAAAACAAATAACAAAGAGGCCATCGGGTGTAGATGAACTCAAAAGGGAAAGAGACTGATCGAGAGGACTCTATCAAAGATTTCCACCATGTCGGGGTATAATTCCCTCAGGCCAAAGGCGGGGTATAATTCTTCAAGAGTGGCAAATTTCTGAATTACCACACACCAAGTATGGATACTCAAATACTCGAAAAGGTAAGGCAAACATGGGTAAGATAACCGACGACTTGCATAAGCAAGGAAAGTTTACGACTTACTGGGGATAAGGGTGACACGAACCGACGTGATTGAGATAGCCACAGAAGGCTCCACTGGAGAGGGAATAGGTTCCCATAAGACACTTGATTTGAAGTGGCGAATAGGGAAGCAGAAATCCGTTGAGAAAACAAACTCGAGAGGAAACCACATAGAGATTGTTTATTTCTTCTGGATATACATAATTGGCAAACACTTAATATGCATGTTTTGAACTTTTATGGCGTAATGCTCCCAATCAATGGAATGTTACGCGTTTAAGGTAGATGCAATGTAATGAATGCATGCTTGAATGATTAAATGAGAAGTAACAATAACGATGATCGGTTGCTGAGAAGCCACGAACATCCAAGAGAGGGGTACCACCGGGGAGTGGATTTTGGAGAACACTTGCAAAAATAAATTGCAATTCCAATATGGGAAGCGTTCTTCACTTGGGGAGAAACAAATTGGACTTCAACCAAATCTTGACTTCCTGGGGAGAAAGCCGTTACTCTTCACTGAGGATACAGAGAAAATCTCTATGGAGAATTCTCCTACTTTCACTGGGGAATTTGGAGACTTCATGGGGAATTCCGAAAGAAACTTCGCTGGGGAACACCACTTCATAGGGAAATTCGCAAACATCTGCGCGAGTAACCATTAGCATCTTGAATAAGTCAAATAGCATTAGACTTCATCGGAGAATCGATCCTCTCGTGGGGATATGAAGCTTTTAAACCAAGAATCCTCCAGGGAGAGCATAACAACTTTTGTCTTCGAGAATAAAGATCTCAATGGCAAGACCACACTGGGGAGACTTTGACTGAGGAATGTACATCGGTGTAAAAATACCGGGACAAATGAATGATTAATCTCCATTGGGGAAGAGAAATCTGATTCGGATAGAAAGCTCCACTGGGGAATACATTTAGATATCCAAATCCACTGGGGAAACAAATATTCTCGTCTCAACATGGCTAATCCGAGAACAAAACTCTCGAAGATGCTCAAAATAACTTCACACTGAAGAATGAGACTTACACCGGGGAATAGAATCAATTGATCGGGGCGCAATTCATAATGGGAACTTTGATGTGACAAGGCACTGTTCACTAGAGAGTACGATAACAATTTATCTGTCAAGCATACTCACTGGGGATATCAACCCTAAGTCAATGGTTCAAACATGATCTTCACTGAGAATAAAGATTAGAACCCTCCATTAGGGATGATTTGAGAATTCGACGGACATTCACTTGGGGAATTTATCCTTGGAATAGGTATCAATGACCTCATTGGGGATTTACCTGAGATCGGTACCCATAACTTGCACTGGGGATTTATGTCCTGCTTTCGGACGACACCCTATCAGAGATCTTAGGACTTGTCATTGTTGAAAAAGCAACTTCCACTCGGGATAATCCCTATCAGTATCTACTGGGGATTATGATATTGTCAATAATGTAGAAGTGTGTATCACTGGGGAACTAATCAACTCATCAGGCACTTCTGGCAACGAATTTTTCTTGAGAATCAACCTCATTGGGGATAAGCCTCAACCAACGTCGAGACTTATACTAGGGAGTATGACAATATCAATATGTCGCAGCACGAATCACTGTTAACAAGATCAATCCATCAGGACTTTCTGGAAATGAATCCAGTCTGAGAATTGGCTTCACAGGGGAGAAACCTGGATTAAGGTGTACTCTCCATTGGGGAACAGGGACCCCATATGGCTAGCCTATCAATTTCCTGCAAGTTGCAATTCATAACAATGTCTCCAAGCACAGAGCGGTAAACTTCGGATACCGTCATCAACACCCAGAATCTTAAGCAGTCTCAAAAGATTACATCATGCGTTGTAGCAACTACAGTATTTTAAAAATGCAAAACTTATCAAAATATCGGACGTATTTTTTGCAAACAAACTAGTAAAATAAAAATAAACATAAAACTAAAAGAAACATAGTTTGGATAAAAATTTGAAATTTTATTGATTTTGTAGCCCCCGAATAGGCGTTTACAACAAGAAGCAATTCCTAAAAGAGGTAATCGCATACACTACAAAATAATGGAGAGACATAAATGGCAATGTAACGACAGATTTCAACGGTTCTGGCTTCGCTATAACCCTCCGTGTCTTCAAAGCACCTTAGCTATCTTGCTTTCTGGACAAACTGATTGGAATTTTTCCATACCCTTCCGGATTAACCATTTACAAAGGAGTGAAGGAACACAGATGCAATGCACACCGTAGCCATTCGCTTTAGATCCCTCTTTTGCCTGGATCGCCCTTTCGGGTTTTCGATCCACCGGGATACCCCTTTTTTGTCTAAATTTCCCCTTGACGGGCTCAATTTAGCGGGTGTACTTATTTTTCACTCTAGCACTCTTTCTTGTCCCTAAATTTTGCCCGAACCCCTCACCAGGTTCGTCGGGACTGCCCTTTTCTGCCTGAGCCAGTCGACTCAGCGGGTCTATTTTTATGCGAAGTATTTTTTGACTACGTCTGCATTAACGGGGTGAGGAAAATCCTCTCCGTCCATAGTTGTAAGCATCATGGCTCCTCCGGAGAAAACCTTCTTTACAACATATGGTCCTTCATAATTCGGAGCCCATTTGCCCCGGGCATCTGTATTGCTTGGAGGCAAGATTCTCTTCAACACGAGATCGCCAGCCTGAAAATTCTGAGGACGTATCTTCTTATCGAAAGCAGCTTTCATCCTCCTCTGGTACACTTGTCCATGGCAGATTGCCATCAGTCTCTTCTCGTCAATGAGATTCAACTGATCTAAACGATTCTGGACCCATTCAGCCTCATCTAACTGAACATCTGTCATAATTCTCAAGGAAGGGATTTCAACCTCCACAGGTAGGACAGCTTCCATACCGTATACCAAAGAAAAGGGGGTTGCCCCAGTTGAAGTACGCACCGACGTGCGATAACCATGCAAAGCGAAGGGTAACATCTCGTGCCAATCTCTATAGGTGACAACCATCTTCTGCACGATCTTCTTAATGTTTTTATTCGCTGCCTCCACGGCTCCATTCATCTTTGGGCGATAAGGAGAAGAGTTGTGATGTTTAATCTTGAAGTTATCACATAGTTCCTTCATCATCTTATTGTTGAGATTGGAACCATTGTCCGTGATGATCTTCTCAGGAACTCCATATCGACAAATGATATTGTTCTTAATGAAACGTGTGACCACTTGCTTGGTCACGTTGGCATAAGACGCCGCTTCAACCCACTTAGTGAAGTAATCAATGGCGACCAAAATGAAACGATGGCCATTAGAAGCGGTCGGTTCTATCCTTCCAATCATATCGATGCCCCACATTGCGAATGGCCAAGGAGAAGTCAAGACATTCAAAGGAGAGGGAGCCACATGCATTTTATCGGCATAAATCTGACACTTGTAACATATCTTGGAATGATTATAACAATCTGTTTCCATCGTCGACCAATAGTAACCCGCTCTCAAGATTTTCTTGGCCATGGTATGTCCGCTAGAATGTGTCCCGAAGGAACCTTCATGAATTTCCTCTATAATTTTGCTTGCTTCGTGCTTATCCACACATCTGAGCAAAACAGAGTCATAATTTCTCTTATACAACACACCATTATTCAGGAAGAACTTGGCGGAATACTTCCGTAGAGTCTTTTTATCAGTGATCGAAGCATCCTCTGGATATTCTTTAGTCTCAAGGTACCTTTTGATATCATAAAACCAAGGCTTTTCGTCAACTTCTTCTTCCATCTCATAACAAAACGCTGGCTCATCCAACCTCATGATGGTGATAGAGGGGGCTTCATTAGCCCATTTAACTTTGAACATGGATGATAAAGTAGCCAATGCGTCTGCCAAGTTATTCTCTTCTCTTGGAATATGATTGAAAGTAATCTCATCAAAGTACGGGATCAGTTTCAAGACATGCTCTTTATACGGAATCAGATTAGGATGACGAGTCTCCCAATCTCCGTTGATTTGGCTAATTACTAGAGCTGAATCTCCATATACTTCCAATATTTTGATTCTCAAATCAATGGCTGCTTCGATCCCAAAGATACAAGCTTCATACTCGGCCATGTTGTTCGTACATTCAAAACAAATCCTGGCAGTGAAAGGGATGTGAAACCCTGTTGGAGAAGTAATAACAGCACCAACACCATTACCCAAGGCATTAGAGGCACCATCGAACACCAACGTCCATCGCGATCCTGGCTCGGGTCCTTCCTCTGGGCCTGGAATATTACAATCCCTGATAAACATAATATCCTCGTCCGGAAATTCGAACTTCATCGGTTGATAATCATCATCCATAGGCTGATAAGCAAGGTAGTCCGCCAATACACTACCCTTGATAGCCTTTTGAGTGGTGTACTGGATATCATACTCCGTGAGGATCATTTGCCAACGAGCCACTCTTCCGGTGAGAGCCGGCTTCTCGAAGATGTACTTAATTGGATCCATTTTGGATATCAACAAAGTGGTATGGGTCAACATGTATTGCCTCAGTCGGCGAGCAGCCCAAGCCAAAGCACAACAAGTTTTCTCGAGCAGTGAGTATTTTGTTTCACAGTCGGTAAACTTTTTGCTAAGGTAGTATATGGCATGCTCTTTTCGACCAGAATCGTCTTGTTGCCCCAGAACGCACCCCATTGAGCTTTCAAGTACTGTCAAATACATGATCAAAGGTCTACCTTCAACCGGAGGCGAAAGAATCGGAGGTTCCTGCAGGTACTCTTTGATCTTGTCAAAAGCCAATTGACAATTATCATTCCACCTGTCCGTCTGATCTTTTCTTAACAACTTGAATATAGGCTCACACGTGGCTGTAAGATGAGAGATGAATCTAGCAATGTAGTTCAACCTCCCTAGGAAACCACGAACCTGCTTTTCAGTTCTTGGCACAGGCATTTCTTGTATAGCTTTCACTTTGGCAGGATCAATCTCAATTCCTTTTTCACTTACAATAAAACCCAACAGTTTCCCTGACCTCACTCCGAAGGTGCATTTATTAGGATTCAACCTCAATCTGTACTTCCGTAATCTTTTAAACAACTTTAGAAGATGAACAAGGTGTTCCTCTTCTGTCTGGGATTTTGCAATCATATCATCGACATAAACTTCGATCTCTTTGTGCATCATATCATGAAAAAGAGTGACCATCGCCCGTTGATATGTTGCCCCAGCATTCTTCAAACCAAAAGGCATCACTTTGTAACAAAATGTTCCCCAAGGTGTAATGAAAGTAGTCTTCTCCATATCATCTGGCGACATTTTGATTTGATTATAGCCAGAAAAGCCATCCATGAAAGAAAACACTTTAGCTTGAGCCGTATTATCAACCAATATGTCGATGTGCGGGAGCGGAAAATCGTCTTTAGGGCTTGCTCTGTTCAAGTCCCTGTAATCGACACACATCCTGACCTTACCATCTTTCTTTGGTACTGGTACAATATTTGCAACCCACGGAGGGTAAGAGACAACTTTCAGAAAACCAGCATCAAATTGCTTTTGAACTTCCTCTTTAATCTTCTTTGACATCTCAGGATGAGTTCGACGAAGCTTCTGCTTCACAGGCGGACAATCTGCTTTCAAAGGCAGCTCATGCACAACAATATTGGTATCCAACCCGGGCATGTCTTCATAAGACCAGGCGAAGACATCAGCATACTCCCGGAGCATCTCAATCAACTTCTGCTTGACGCTTTCTTCTAAAGCAGCCCCTATCTTGACTTCTCTCTTGACCTCCTCAGTGCCCAAGTTGATCACTTCTAAAGGCTCTTCATGTGGCTGAATAGATTTCTCTTCTTGCCTCAACAATCTGGCTAACTCTTCAGGAACTTCACAATCTTCTTCAGCTTCTTCATCAGCTTGATAGATTGGATTTTCGAAGTCATAAGTAGCCATAGCAAAGTCATTACCATTGAAATCTCGGAATAATGGGGAACTAGATCTGCATGATTGATTTTATTTCCTTATTTTAGTTTTTTTTTTAGATCAAAAGGAAAAAATAAAGATTACATTGCCAATATTAAATTTGTAAAAACGTAAAAAGAAAGACAATGAGCAAAACATTTGAATGCAAAAAAAAAACGTCCTTTATTGATGATAAACTTTTGAAAATTTAAAACAATGGTGGCCCTACAACATGATTCACTACACCTTGGGCAGAGTGTAGGAATTATTACATGATGCAAACAAAAGAAAATTACTCTTGAAGACGAGTGATGATGGCGATATCTTCAGAAAACCAGTTAGCTGGCTCTTGCCCCGGAGCAGTAGGACGAATCCACTGGTCCATATAACATTCACTGTCGGTCTCGTCCCCAATGGCATCAACATCTTCAAATTGGATGCCTCCCTTAACAAACTGGATTGGCAGAGGAATATTTGGATGTGCGGGAGTAGCTAATGGCGCTTTTCCTGGTATATAACCCAAACCCTTCTTGTCCTTCTGAGTTGGGAGCTCCAAAACTCTACCCCAACCTTCGGGGTGTCCAGACTCCACGATAGCACGAGCTTCACGGTAGGATGTCATAGAGACCTCTGGCGTTTTGACCTCAGCATGAGGAGTCTTGACAACTTGAACAGTTTCAAACGCCTGAAAAGGAGTCTCATGAGTTTCTCCTTCGACTTCTACGTAGCGGAAAGAGCTCAAACAACTAACCACATATTCCTCTTCTCCACAGATGGTAACTACCTTCCCATTAACCAGGAACTTCAGTTTTTGGTGCAAGGTCGAGGTGACCGCACCTGCCCCATGAATCCAGGGGCGACCGAGTAAACAACAATAAGATGGATTAATGTCCATAACAAAGAAAGTTGTTTTGAACGTCTGCGGACCTATCTTCACTGGCAAGTCCACTTCTCCAAACACGGACCTTCTAGACCCATCAAAAGCCTTGACAATCAAATCACTTGGCCTAATCACAACTCCATCATAATCGAGCTTCATCAAAGCGGACTTCGGGAGCACATTGAGAGATGATCCTGTGTCAACCAACACACGAGACAAAGTTGTATGGCTAACTTCGATAGAGATGTGAAGAGCTTTATTATGGTTTCTTCCTTCAGGAGGTAAATCAGAATCAGTGAAGCCCAACCCATTGCTCGCAGAGAAACTATTCACAATGCCTTCGAACTGATTAATAGAGATTTCCTGGGGCACAAAAGAAGTTCCTAGCAAATTCATCAAGGCGTTCCTGTGAGGCTCAGAATCTCTTAATAGAGCCAAGATGGAAATCTTTGCAGGTGTTTGACCAAGCTGATCAATGATCTTATAATCACTCTTTCGAATATACCTCATAAGTTCAGTTACATCTTTATTTAGATCTGGATTCACAATAGGTGTGGGAACTTTTGGGACCGACTCATTACTTTCAGTTACAACCTCTTTTCCTTTTGCCTTTAACCTAGCCCGGGCCTCGGCAACCGCTTCTGGGAGAGGATAAATTCGACCGCTACGGGTCAATCTGCTTTCACCCGCAATATCGTCAACCTCAAGCTTGTCTTCATCTTTATCAGATGGAGAATCAACATTTAGTTTCTTTCCATCATGGTAAAATTGAGCACCATAGTGCCACGGGATAGCTTTCTCATTAGAATATGGGATAGGACCTGGCAAAGTGATAGTAACAGGGGACTTTTTAGCAGGTACCAGAATCATTATTGGAGCTTTCTTTAGGGGAACCGAAATAGTCACTACATCAACCTCATCTGTAGCGTTTCGGGCATTCACAACCTCTCGCTGAAACTGTAAGATCTTGTTCTCGATCAGACTTTGAATTTCCTTCCTCAAAGACTCACAACCATCATGTTGCACTAAACAATCTTTACAATTAAGACCACACACAAAGGATTCTCCTTGCATCGACAATTGCTCTTTCACCCATATCAGAGGAACGGTCAGCTGATCAACATTCATAACCAGGTTGAGATCCTCATCACCATAAATTGCATTGGCAGTGGGACCACCATGGTTAGGTAATGGTTGTTGAATGACATTCGGAGCTGGCGGTGGGCCGAAATTAATGGCTTCGGTATCGAGCAATTCTTGCACCTTATATTTCAGAGCAATGCAGTTCTCAGTAGTATGCCCTTGCCCATCAGAATGATAAGCACAACGGGCATTTGCATCAAAATATCTGACTTTGTAGGATCCAACTTCCATGGACGTAGCTCAATCATTTTCAAGCTCACCAAATAGTTGAAGACTTCAGATAAGACATGGGTAACGATCAAACTTTGGCGGTCCCTTTGGTCTTTGGATTCCTTATGCGAGTGCATAAGTTTGTCTCTGAGGAGCGGCAGTGGCGGGAATAGTCACGGCAGCAACTTGGTGATCATACTCTTGATACCTCCCTTTACCTCTCTTGGAGTAAAGAGCACTGGATTCTCCCTCCTTCTTCTTATAGCCTCCAAAAGCTTTCTTGACACCACTAGTCTGGCCTCTGTCAACACTAGAGTCTTGGATTTTTCCCAATTTGATTCCAATTTCAATTGTCACCAAACATCACCATGTCGTGAAGGATCGGATATCTTGCAACTTGTATAGTATTGCCCCTGTAGAGTGCCGGTAAACAAATCCACCATTTCACGTTCCACCATCGGAGGTTGGACTTTCGCGGCTATTTCACGCCACCTGTGCGCATATTCTTTGAATGATTCATTAGCCTTTTGAGATAAATTTTGTAATTGAGTTCTAGTTGGAGCCATGTCTACATTATCGATATTGTAACACAAAAGCTTGGACCAAGTCTCTCCAAGTTTGAATGTGGGAACTCTCGAGACTCATGTACCAATCCAAAGGACCACCAACCAAGCTATCCTGGAAGAAGTGCATCAGGAGCTTCTCATCTTTAGAATGGCGGACATCTTCGGTAGTAAGACCTTATGTGAGTTTTGGGACAATTATTCCCTTGTATTTAGTCAGCTCTGGCACCTTGAATTTAGGAGGGATCTTCACCCCTGGCACGAGTCCCAGATCAGTTATATCAAAACCCACAACCCCTTGATTCTCAAAAGCGCGCATACGCTCCTCGAGCATACGCAGTTTTCTGTCAGACTCGGTTTGTTCATCAGCATTAGAATACCAATCTTCCATATAATCTTCCTCTGGTTGAGGGATAGGAATCGTAGCACCTCTACGAACTTGTGGCTGTATCACAACTTGTTCATCTTGTTGATTCATCACGGGTGGAGGTACCACTCCATTGCCATTCTCAACATGAGCATTCTGGTTCATCATATGATTCGTCAAACCCCGAGTAGGACCACCGATTGGCCCTCCATTCAGTCCATTGTTCTGATTCACAACTTGATTATCGACCGGGCCGTTGCCAGGGCCGTTGTTGATGGGAGCATTGACCACAGCTTGGGCCCTTTCGTTGGCTTCAGTAGCATTTCTCAAAACTATAGCTCTCAACTCAGCTTGTTGAACAGCCATGTTCTGAATGACCTCGAGCAATTGGTTGACTCTAGTATCCATCCTAGTGTTCAGATCCACCATATCAGCTTGTATCTGCTCCATTTGTCTCCTTGAATTCCCTCTAGTATTGTACCGGTAAGAAGTTGAAGAAGCAATCTCTGAAAAATACCAGGTGCAGAGATAAGAAAAACCGGCATGAACCACCTGTTATGCATAGTGTATGTATATGCATGGTTAATGCATGATGCATGAAATGATCACTTCCAGGACATTCCTGCAATTTGTTATCAAACATCAAATAATAATAGGATAGTGACAACAATAATCATCGAGACCAAACACACAATCAAATTTGAGAATTAACTGCCCAAACGTGTAGATGAAATAGAGTCATACAAGAATCCACGATCATAGAGTATTAATACAAACATAATAGCGAGCGAACCCCATCCAACAAGCCTGGAGGTGATTCGTTGAACCAGATAACATCAAATAGCACTGCAACTACTTATTTAGGAGCCGCTTGCGTCTTGAGCATATGGATCTCAGCCACCAGCTTAGCCACATGAATGTCTCGACCCCTCAACATGGTGTATGCTGCATATTCTCCATCTCTAGCATATTGCCACTTAGTCTTTAACTCTTCAACCTCTTTAGAAAGGATAGTCATCTGCCTCGCCGACTTTGGGCTTCAACTTCAAGTTCTTTCCTTCGCTCAAGGGACTCTTTAGCACTGGATTCTTCCTTCGAGCTTTTTAAGACCCGGATTTCTTCACCATGCTTGGCTTTCAATTTCTCATTAGCTATTTGCATATTCTTCAACTTCCCTTGTACCTTGTCAAACTCTTTGGTTATCTGATCAAAAGAAGAGGAACTACCACTTTTGGCTCTCTTGGTTTCTTCAAGTAAGCCATAAGCCTTCAAAACTTGGTCTTTCTGCTCGATCTCAACAGATAACCTCTTTTTATCTTGAAGAGCAAATGCTAGGTCCATGGCTTGAGCTTGTAATTGTTCCTTCAAAGCTGAATTCTCCGATTGGAGTTGTTTGTAAACCTCAATACGTACGAAACCTGGAGGAGAGATTACGGATGAAGAATAGGAAGTAGCAAAATCAGGTACCAGACTTTCAACCAAGGAACAGGGTTGAGAATACAAAGCTTCCCTTTGTATGGGCGAATCTTTGAGACCCGATATTTTAACCAATCTGTGTAAGAATCAAATGCATAATTTCCTTTTTGGCCAAAGAAAACCGTGCCCTTTTTGTGAACCGAACTCCATGCAACAACAATCTGATTTAGCAAAACCGGGTTCTCATCATTTGCAAAGAAGATACTTTCCGTCAACTGACGAACAGTGGGTACTTCGGTCAAAGGATATCCTAATTGACGACGTGCCAATATAGGATTATAACTGAAGCAACCTTTAGTTCCCATCAATGGTACATTTGGAAATTCTCCACAACTAGTAATGATCTCGGAACCGCTTGACATGGTATTCCAAACTATATCATATGAGGTGAGTGCGATGATTCGGCTAGACCACTTCATGGTTTTAGCATAATCAACAAATGCTCCTCTCTTTGGCAAATGTGTGTTGATATGCAACCCATAACAAGCCCCTTTTGACCATGGCGAGAGTGAATGGCATAATATGTATCAGCCAAGATGGTAGGGACCGGATTGTCATTCATGAAAACAGAAATCGCAGCAACATCCACAAACTTCTCAAAAGAAGGAAAAATCACCATACCATAGATCATGACGGCTAAGATAGTATTGAAGCTTTTCCAACTACCAACCTTGGCAAATTCATCAGCTTTGACTAAAAGGAAACCCAACGGAAGTCCACAAGTGCAATCTTTCGGAACCCAATTGTCCCTTACTTCACTAACATGCAAACCAAGGGCTTTAGCAATTGCTTCAAAATCAAGAGTATCCATTATTTTGACAAAAGGCAAACTACTTGTGATACTGATACCCAAGAGGAAAGAGTACTCCTCAAGAGTAGGTGCTAACTGATAATCTTGAAAGGTAAAACACCTGAACTCACTATCATAAAACTGGAGTAGAGATTGCATGGCATAGAACTCATAATCCTCCATTAGTAACGACAATATGTTCCCATGATCTTTTCTGAACTCTCTTTCAATCACATCTTTCACAAGAATACCTCTGGCTCTTACTTCAGAGATGTCGAATGCACAAAAAGAGTATGAAGAAGTCTTCCTTAGGGCCTCGGTGTTGGTTTGATTATTGGTATCCATCCTGATGTTGATAGTAAACCACAAGAAGTCCTGGAAATGATATGCATGCGGGTTAGATAAAATAACATTCTTTTTACATTTCTTTTAAAATAAACATGCTATGATGCAAGTACATTATGCATTGATCATGGGTTTACTACTTCCATGAACATCGATCAAGCTGTTGTTGTTCGCTCGATTGAAGAAAAACCAAAAATCGGACAGAGTAACGGCTAGAAAATGCCACCGAATGATATCATAGTCACCAATAGAAAACATCAGATCATCGATAGAAAATACCAAGTCACCAATAGAACATAGTCACCAACGGAACATAGTCACCACGGAACATAGTCACCATGAACATAGTCACCATCTACTGCTATAATCATGATCCGCCCGCTCGTGGTGAAACTAAGGCTTGGGTAAGGTCAAGGTAACTCCGGATCTAGTTCGCCTAGAGAAACTACCATCATAACACCTACGTGAAGATGATAGCCCCCTGATTGAACCTCCTCTGAAGCATGGACGACATGCCAGACTACAAGATCTACATCCGGTATCCGACATGTTCCACTCTATTCCTATGTGTTCCTATGTGTCTCTTGGCGGGGTGAGGCCTTTTACCTCTTGTAACTCCCACCCAAATCAAAGATCACATGTGTAACAGCCAACCAAGATATGAAAGCAGTAAATATGCCACATAGAATGCAATGCAAGCATACAAAGGATGGTGCGATAAAGCAGATAAATAGATAAACAAATGAATAAACACCCAAGACATGAAAATAAAAGCTAGGATCGACTCCTGATCGGACCAGCACAGGTCTCCCGATCCCCAATGAAGTCGCCAGCTGAAACAACCGGATGAACATCATCCGATAACTATATCAATGAAGTCGCCATCGAACGTTTTTTATCTCACAAAAGGAGAAAGGTGAACGCATCGCGAAAACCTGAAAGGGATAAGGCACGGTCTTGCGACCGAGATATAGGGTAAGGGAATCTATTACGCGAAGGGAAGGTATTAGCACCCCACACGCCCGTAGTACTCTACGGTATCCACTTCTATTTTCTATCTAATGGGTGTGTTTGAATCTATTTACTGCTTAATTGCTATATCTGTATGCTCAAAAAAAGAATGCATGTGAAAGAAAATAAAAATAAAGAAAACACGGGGAAAAGAAGGAAATATTTACAAAGTTTGCTCGATCGAGCCCCGTGACAAGATGCCTACGTATTCCCAGCAGCAATGAGTCGTAGAGCGCCTTAGTTCGGCTCACATGTTTTGGTGGGTTATGTGTTTTTTAATTATGAAAATAATTTAAAAATAAAAGGAAACCCGTAGGCAAAAAAGTTTGCATTTGGTTGGTTGTTTTTACCTTTGAAAAGGAGTTTGAACCATTAGTAAGTGTTTTAATTTGCAAAAAGAAAAAGAAAACAATTTTTAGTTTTATTATATGCATGAATGCAAAAAAGCTGAAAACAAACAAGGAAACTATCTAATGCTATCCCTAATGTCATCATGCATGGATTACATCCTAGGTCTAACTCGAATCACTAACTAAGGTAGAGTCGAGAGAATCCTAAAGGAACATGCAAAGGTTTACCACCTAGATCTATGTCTATCTCAATCACCAGCTAGAATGGAGTCGAAGGCGACAAGCGGAGGAAAATGTTTACAACTAAGTCTATGTCCATCTCGAATCACTAACTAAAGTAGAGTCAAGACGACAAAAGGGATGAAGCAAACAAGTGCTTTGACAAGCACAAACAATGCAATGCGAAACAAATGGCACACAAGCGCAGAAAAGGAGGAAGTCCCATAGCCTCGACAAAGAACGAGCATATCGTGAGTCAACCAGAGCCGACACATCCAATCTCGTTGAGTTTAATGATGCGAGTTCTGCAATAAATGCGAACCCCGAAAGCGTGGAGAGTCGAATAGGGACTCTTGCCACTTTTATTGACTCGATAAAGAAAGCAACACGATTCGCGTGCGTGAGTCGATAATGACTAGAATCGGCATGGGTTCACAGTCGACCCTACCTTCCGTCGCCCATATCAATGACTCGATGACATGAAAAAAGCGGAATTCGCTTAGTGGTACCACGTCGGGTGTCCTAACCATCTGACCTATGCAAGCACAAATGTAAACACTTCATCGAGAATTACCCCGCAGATGGAGGATTTAAAACAACCAACGAATTAGCAAACCGTAATCGCCCAAAACGGGTCTTTAAATAAACCGTAGGGGTTCCTGAACATGCTCCAACTACTAAGCCCTTCACATCTCTATTCCTACTCTCATGGCAAGAAAAGCAG